>CM073500.1:49830786-50430786 GCA_037074585.1 Biancaea sappan | reverse complement strand
TCAGTTAAAGGGTAGGGCTGGTAAATGATGGAGGAACTGGAAGAAAGCTAGAATTTAAGGCGCACCGCCAGTTATGTGGACAGAGTTTTATAGATTGGTTATGGATGAATTTCTTCCGGCAAGTGAACAATCATCTAGGGCCAGGGATTTTCTGTATCTACAGCAGGGAACCATGACTGTTGATGAATATTCAGCTCAGTTTGTTAAATTATCTGAATATGCCCCTGAAATCATTCCTTCTGAAAGGAAGAAAATAGAAAAGTTTGTGGAAGGGCTTCGTGATGCCTTATATGATCAAGTGGGTTCTAATATGAACGATTACTCTTCGTACTCAGAAGCTGTTGATGTGGCCCGAAGAATGGAAAAGAGGTCAAAGAATAAAGAAAAATATCGTCAAAAGAAGAAAGCTAGATATAGGAGATCTTTTGATTAAGGAGAAGACTCAGGGACTCTGAAACCCTTTACTGCATCACAAAATGCTCCAGCCACTCCTACTAAGTCAACTTATTCTACAGCCAGTGTGGCTAAGCCTCGTTCAGAGAGCAGGGGTGGTTTTAGCTCTTCTAGTAGATGAGGTACTCAAGGTAGAAGGGAAAAACCTCAATGTCCTGAGTGTGGAAAGTTTCACTTCGGGGAATGCAGGTTAAACACTGTTGGTACAGGTTGTTTTAACTGTGGACAAAAAGGACATTTTATAAGGGAGTGCCCTCAGCTCATGACAAGACCAGGTCAAGGGTCTACTTTGCCACCTCGACCACAATCTATTACTCAAACACCAACCCCTTCAATAGGGGGTAGTATGGGAAGAGGTTCTGGAAGAGGCCAAGGTGACCGTGGAAAACAAGCTGCTGGCAGAGGAAATGCAAGAGTATATGCTCTAACCCGACAGGATGCTCAAACATCCAATGCTGTAGTTACAGGTATATTATCTGTTAATACTTTTGCTGCACGTATTTTGTTTGACCCCGGTTCTACTCACTCATATGTGTCACCCCTATTTTCCAAGAGATTTGCATTTGATTCGATTACTCTTAAAGAACCATTCTTGGTTTCCACACCGATGAGAGAGACTTTGATGGTTAAAACATGTTATCGTTCTTGTAAAATAATTGTTGGGGGCATGAAAACTGAGATAGATCTTATGGTTCTCAATATGTTAGATTTTGATGTGATTTTAGGGATGGACTGGCTATCTTCTTGTCATGCTACTATAAATTGTCGTGACAAAGTTATTTCCTTTAATATGCCGGGGAGGAGTAATTTTGTGTTTCAAGGAGATCGAAGTGATGTACCTTGCAACATAATATCTATGTTAAGTGCCCGGCGTATGTTGCGAAAGGGATGTCAGGGATTTCTAGCTTTTATCAAAGATTTAGAAAAGAAAGAACAAAAGTTAGAAGACATTCATGTGGTTAATGAATTCCCACATGTGTTCCCAGAAGATTTACCTGGATTACCGCCAGAAAGAGATATTGAGTTCAGTATTGATTTGGTCCCAGACACAAGACCAATTTCTATTCCACCTTATCGTATGGCTCCTGTTGAGCTAAAAGAACTTAAAGAACAATTGGAAGATTTATTAAACAAAAGGTTCATTCGCCCAAATTTTTCACCTTGGGGTGCTCCTGTTCTTTTTGTGAAAAAGAAAGATGGTTCTATGAGACTATGTATAGATTATCGTCAGCTGAATAAAGTCACAGTGAAGAATAAGTATCCTTTACCAAGGATAGATGATTTGTTTGATCAGCTTCAAGGAGAAAATACTTCTCAAAGATTGATCTAAGGTTTGGATATCATCAGTTACGAATTAAGAATGATGATATACCTAAGACTGCTTTTCGTACACGGTATGGACATTATGAATTTCTTGTGATGTCTTTTGGGTTGACAAATGCACCAGCAGCATTTATGGATTTAATGAACAGAGTGTTCAAATTATTCCTTGATAAGTTTGTAATTGTATTCATTGATGATATTTTGGTATATTCAAAGAGTCATGAGGAACATATTAAACATTTGAGAATAGTGCTTCAGACCTTGAGAGAGCATCAGTTGTACGCAAAGCTCTCAAAATGTGAATTCTGGATGAGTTATGTAACATTTTTGGGACATGTTATTTCCCAAGAAGGTATTCATGTAGATCCAAGTAAAATTGAAGCAGTAAAACAATGGCCTATACCAACAACTGTGTCTGAAGTACGTAGTTTTCTTGGCTTAGCAGGGTATTACAGTCGCTTTGTCAAAGATTTCTCTAAGACGGCTCTCCCATTAAATAAGTTAACCCGAAAGAATGTTAAATACATTTGGGATGATTCATGTGAGCAAAGTTTCACCCAATTGAAATAGTGTTTAACTTCTGCACCAGTCTTAATCCTACCATCAGGATCAGGGGGTTACTCTGTATTCTGTGATGCCTCAAAGATAGGCTTAGGGTGTGTGTTGATGCAACATGATAAAGTCATAGCTTATGGCTCACGTCAGCTTAAAAAGCATGAATTGAATTACCCCACTCATGATTTGGAAATGGCAGCTGTAGTGTTTGCCCTAAAGATATGGAGACATTACTTGTATGGGGAGACTTGTAAAATTTTTACAGATCACAAAAGCCTTAAATACATTTTTGAGCAGAGAGATCTCAATCTAAGGTAACGAAGGTGGATGAAACTTTTGAAAGATTATGATTGTACTATCCTTTACCATCCAGGTAAAGTAAATGTAGTGGCTGATGCTCTAAGTCGAAAGTCTATGGGAAGTTTAGCTCACATTGCCATTATAAGGAGGTCTCTAATACATGAACTACAAGAATTGGAAGCTGATGGAGTATTCTTCGAGATCAGTGAGTCAGGTACATTTCTGGCTCATTTAACAGTTAGATCATCCCTTGTTGAAAAAGTAAAAGCAACTTTAGAAAATGACATTGATATGGTCAAAATCAGAGATAAGGCAAGGCAAGGTCTAGCACCAAGTTTCTTGGTAGATGAAGAAGGAGTCTTATGGTTTAATGGGAGACTCTGTGTCCCCAACATTGAATCTTTGAAACATGAAATCTTAATGGAAGCTCATGGTTCGCCCTACATTGTACATCCTGGTGCTGTGAAAATGTATCAGGACTTGAAACAAGTTTACTGGTGGGAGGGCATGAAGCGAGACGTGACTGACTTTGTAGCTCGATGTTTGACTTGTCAGCAAGTTAAAGCTGAACATCGACGACCACCTGGTTTGATGCAAAAATTAGATATTCCCGAGTGGAAGTGGGAAAGGATCACTATGAATTTTGTAGTAGGTTGACCTCGGTCAACAAAAGGAAATGACTCAATATGGGTTATAGCGGATCGACTTACTAAGTCAGCACATTTTCTTCCTGTTCATACCACTTTCAGTGTAGCAAAACTTGCTCGACTTTATGTTAAAGAAATAGTGAAACTTCATGGTGTACCAATATCCATTATATCAGACCGAGGACCTCAGTTTACTTCTCAGTTCTGGAGAGTCTTTCAAGAGGCTTTGGGTACCAAAGTGAATCTTAGCACAGCATTCCATCCTCAGACTGATGGACAGTCCGAAAGGACAATTCAGACTTTAGAGGATATGCTAAGAGCTTGTGTGATGGATTTCAGTGGAAGTTGGGAAGATCATTTGTCTCTTATTGAATTTTCTTATAATAACAGTTACCAAGCCAGTATCCAGATGGCACCTTTTGAGGCTTTATATGGGAGACGGTGTCGATCTCCTATAGGTTGGTTTGAACTTGGTGAAACCAAAATATTTGGACCTGAGATGATTCAGGAAGATATAAATAAAGTTAAACTTATCAGAGAGAGGTTGTTAACTGCTCAGAGTAGACAGAAATCTTATGCGGACAACCGACGACGTGATCTTGAATTTGTAATAGGTGACATGGTTTTCTTACGAATCTCACCTATGAAGGGAGTAATGAGATTCGGGAAGAAAGGCAAGCTTAGTCCGAGGTATGTTGGCCCATATGAGGTTGTAGACAGAGTGGGTAATGTGGCATATCGCCTAGACCTACCTTCCGACCTAGAGGGAGTTCATCCAATATTTCATGTGTCTATGCTACGGAAGTATCTTCTTGATCCTTCTCATGTCATTCAACCCCAAGAAGTTCATTTTGATGAAACTCTCACCTACGAAGAGGTACCAGTAGCTATTCTTGATAGAAAAGTCAAGAAATTGCATACTAAAGAAATTCCTACTATCAAGGTTCTTTGGAGAAATCATTCTCGCGAGCAAGCTACGTGGGAGACAGAAGATGAAATGTGGAAAAACTATCCACATTTATTTGAAACTTGAGGTAAGATTTTAATTCGGAGGACCGAATTCTTTTAAGGGGGGTAGAATGTAATACCCGTTAATTTCGGAATATAATTCGCTTAAGAGTATTTTAGAATTTTACAACGTTACTTTAGTTATTTATTTTGGTCATTTTTAATTTTCATATTTAATTGTTCTCTTTGAATATTATTTATGAAAATTGAGTTAAATGACTGGACTAAATATTTGCACCATGTGGGATATATTCTAAGAATGGTGAAATTCATGGAAAAGTTATTTAAGAATGGTCAATTAGTCCATTTATTGTAAATTGACTGGATGGGTTTGGATGTTGGGTTATGGATACCCATGGGTTATTCAATAACCCATTAGAAATATTTAATATAAATTTTTAATAGTACCCCCTCATTTTCTCACTCAGCCGAAAGAAGGCAGAAAAGCGTTTTCTCTCGTTTCTTCACCCTCTTCTCAAATCCTTTCCTTGATTTTCAGAATTTCGATTATCTGTTCGGTTCAAAAGCTTTGTAAGAATCAAAGGTAAGCTTTAATCTCATTATTTTCCTTAAATTTCAGTTTATGTAGAAGATCAGAGGAAGTTTTGTTCTTGAAGATTTTGATGATAATTCATGAATCTCAGTTGTTTTAGAAGTTATATTTGAGTTATAATCGGTTAAAAGAGTTGAGATTCTGGTTTTGAATCAAAAGAAAGGAAAGGATGAATTTTTGAAAGATTTTCGGCAAAATTCGAGTTACTGTAGCGACCAGAAATTTCGGGAAAATCTGAAAAATTTTCTTCGAGTTTACTGTAGTAGTACTGTAGTGTCGGCAGTCAACGTTACTGTAGCAGTCAACGTACTGTAGCGAACCGACATTATAGCGAACCGGCACAGTAGCTAACCGTCACTGTAGCAATCAGAAAATTTTGCGTATTTTCGTGATTTTGTTTCCTTTCTTATGTTTCCTTGTAATATATTTTACTAGGAAATTTTCTTACACAAATTCTAGTGTGGAACAAGGTAAACTTGGACAAACATTAAGGTGAGTGAATAACCTTGCTCAGCTAATTTGATATTACTAGTCAAAGTACAATATAAGTCTCATTTACAATATTATTTGGATAATAAGCAATCAATTTTTCATATGGGAGTATATGATGATCGGTAGAAATAAGAGTATGTAAAAATTATTTTATTTTATAACAATTGTACTATGTGATAAATTCTCACTATCTTATTAATGAGTAAAGATCTACGAGATCTAATACACGAGTTGAAAGGGTTAAAGTCCCATACTACTCGGTGTATATCTAAGAAATCTTATACACGAGTTTGAAAGGGTTAAAGTCCCATACTACTCAGTGCATATCTATGAAACCTATACACGAGTTGAAAGGGTTAGAGTCCCATACTACTCGGTGTATACCTATGAGATCTTATTCACGAGTTTGAAAGGGTTACAGTCTCATACTACTCGGTGTATATCTATGAAATCTTATTCATGAGTTTGAAAGGGTTAGAGTCCCATACTACTCGATGTATAAGACAATTAATTATATGAGTAAATGTGGTATTTGTACTTTTGATATTTTATATAGTACAGTTATTTACTTACTGAGTTTTTAAATAAACTCACACTCCCTATGATTATTTTTTCAGATACAGAAAACAAAGAACAAGAGTATCCGTTTGAAGAATAGAAGCCCCTTAGAATTATCCTCTTTTTCTGTCTGGTGGGATACCAGCACTTATTAAAGTGGATACTAGGAACGCTCTGTACTTTCTATAGGTCTCCTAGGCTTGCGATGAGATAGAAATATTAGACTATGTATGTCTATATTTGCTTATCAGATGAATATAATTCTGTAATGTGGAATGAATGATTAAGGTTGAATGTAAAACCTTACAGAACATATGTAAATAACGTATGTTTGAGAATTTTATCAAATGAGTAGTATCTTTTCACATGTTCAATTTTTGGGATGTGACAAAATCTATACTTAAATCCTCTATATTTTTAGGGTCACTTTATCTGAGATGCAATGTTTTCCTTAACTATATATTTTTGGCATATCAATGATAAGTTTTGATGAAATTTTACCCCATGACGTCATATGATATTCTTGCTTAAAGAAGGAATACGCTTTAGCCTTTATATATTGCCTTCATTATACCTTTTTGTTGATGTCAAATAGGGGGAGAAGGATATGGAAAGAAAAAATATGTTGTATAATGATTATTACATTGTAACATATTTTTCTTTGGTGATTTGTCATCATAAAAAAGGGGGAGATTGTTAGCCCTAATGTATTATGCTATAAGTTTTGATGATGACAAATATGTGAGAATTATAGTATGATTTAATCTTCTTGGCCCAAATAAATGATTTAATCTTCTTGGCCCAAATGAATGAATTAATCTTCTTGGCCCAATGTATGATTTAATCTTTCTTAGCCCAAATAGTATGATTTAATCTTCTTGACCTAAATGAATGATTTAATCTTATTGACCCAAATGCATGATTCAATTTTTCTTGGCCCAAATATATTTAATGCTTTATATATTTATATATAGTAATATAAATTGATTTTTGATAAAATTTATTAGTTGTTTTAATATAATTTGAAAAAGAATGCTTTTTACTGTAGCACGTTTGAAAAAGAAATTTGATTGTTGAAAAAGTATAATAAATTTTATTGGGTGTTGTAATATAATTTGAAAAAGAATATATTTTACTGTAGCACTTTTGAAAAAGAAATTTGATTGTTAAAAAAATATGATAAAGTTTATTGGTTGTTGTGATAAACTTTGAAAAAGAATACTTTTTACTGTAGCAAATTTGAAAAAGAATATTGATTGTTGAAAAAGGTTGATAAAGTTTTTTGGTTGTTGTAGAAAAGTTGAAAAATGATGATGAAGCTTACTGTAGCAATTCTGACTAAAGCAGTCACTGTAGCAGCAAGGTTTCAATATATAAAGGGGACTTCACAACACCATTTGCAATCAAGCTTCAATTATTTATTTCTCATATTATCTTGAGTTCTATTCTCTCTAAATTGCTAGAGAAAAATTCTGAGCTTAATTTCTGCGTTATCTACACTTTGAAAGTGTCTACCATTATTTTCCTTAAGCCTTTAAATTTAGTTGCTCAAGGATTGGTTCCTTGAGTTAGTGTTTGAGAGAAAACACGTTGTAAGGGGGAGAGACACCCTTGAGGGAGAAAAGATCTATGTTGTAGTGGTTTGCAAGTACCCGGATTAAACTTGCAATTATAGTGGAAACACTCAAGAAGTTATCTTGAGGACTGGATGTAGGCTTGGTTTAAGCCGAACCAGTATAAATCTCGCTGTTTGATTTTCTCTTCCCTTGCTCTTTAATTATTTATATGTTCTTTACTTTTTTGGACTCTATATTCATTCATCTCTTTAATTGTTTTTGATTAATTGTACTCTATATGTATTCATCTTGATCATACTTATTTTACTTTCATAAAAAGCTTGGCATTGTTTTTAAAACTTCTTAAACTTCCATCAAGTCTTCGCAATTTTTTTTAAACCTAATTCACCCCCCTCTTGGGTGCTAGTCATTTCTATCAATTGGTATCAAAGCTTAGGCTCTTGATTTGAGACTTAACCGTCTAAGAGTAAACATGGTTGGATTTAGTGATTGGTTTATGTCTGAAAATTGTTCTTTCACAAAACCTCCAGTCTTTGATGCTAATCATTTTCAATATTGGAAGTATGAAATGAAAATGTTTTTAATTTCAGTAGACCATAAACTCTGGGAAGTTATAGAAAATGGTTCTTGTATTCCTTCCAAGGAAGAACAAGAAAAAATCATTCCAAAACCCAAGAGTGAATGGGATGATGCTGAAAGATATTTAGTGCAACTCAATGCTAAGGAAAAATTGATTATTTCTTGTGCATTGAGTCAAGATGATTTTTTCGATGCCTAGTCAGAATGTAAAAGGATGCGAAGAGAGTAACATACTCATCTGTACTCCATCTCTCTCTCTTCTGTCAGCTGTCCAACCAAACGGGGTGTTAGTATCTCGTTTCCTTCCGTGTGTTTCTTGTTGTAAATGTTTGTCTTTCAAAGACCAGAACTGGACATAATTACGTTCCAGGTAAAGTAACTATGTTGTGTTTTTAGTTGAATCAATGGCTGATGACAATTTATAAAGTGATGTTTTGGAGAGGCTTTTCTGTGTTTCTTAGACTGCAATATGTTGACAATAGGATATTGAGCGTTAAAAGTTGAAATTATTTCAAGTGGTTTTTGAGGGACCTCACTGGCATGCTTGGAGGTATCTTTTACTCACACTCCTTTAGGTCTGCGTGTCCGATACAATCATGCTCCTACTTTGCTTTTTGGCCAAAAGAATGTCTATACTGCTACAACTTCATATACGAAACCTTTTCAGGTAAAACTGGTTTACAAAGGGTACCACTAAACCAAGTTAATTATGAAGGGAAATGTATGCATGTCAAGCACACTTTTTAGTAAAACTCACCTCTGACACGCACATTTTTATTTATGACTGGTTGGATCTACCATGTTAGCCCTAATGTATTATGATATAAGTTTTGATGATGACAAATATGTGGGAATTATAGTATGATTTAATCTTCTTGGCCCAAATGAATGATTTAATCTTCTTGGCCCAATGTATGATTTAATCTTTCTTAGCCCAAATAGTATGATTTAATCTTTTTGACCCAAATGAATGATTTAATCTTATTGGCCCAAATGCATAATTCAATTTTTCTTGGCCCAATATATTTAATGCTTTATATATTTATATATAGTAATATAAATTGATTTTTGATAAAATTTATTGGTTGTTTTAATATAATTTGAAAAAGAATGATTTTTACTGTAGCACGTTTGAAAAAGAAATTTGATTGTTGAAAAATTATAATAAAGTTTATTAGGTGTTGTAATATAATTTGAAAAAGAATATCTTTTACTGTAGCACTTTTGAAAAAGAAATTTGTTTGTTGAAAAAGTATGATAAAGTTTATTGGTTGTTGAAAAAGTATGATAAAGTTTATTGGGTGTTGTAATATAATTTGAAAAAGAATATCTTTTACTGTAGCACTTTTGAAAAAGAAATTTGATTGTTGAAAAAGTATAATAAAGTTTATTGGTTGTTGTAATAAACTTTGAAAAAAAACACTTTTTACTGTAGCAAATTTGAAAAAGAATATTGATTGTTGAAAAAGGTTGATAAAGTTTTTTGGTTGTTGTAGAAAAATTGAAAAATGATGATGAAGCTTACTGTAGCAATTCTGACTAAAGCAGTCACTGTAGCAGCAAGGTTTCAATATATAAAGGGGACTTCACAACACCATTTGCAATCAAGCTTCAATTATTTATTTCTCATATTATCTTGAGTTCTATTCTCTCTAAATTGCTAGAGAAAAATTCTGAACTTAATTTCTGCGTTATCTACACTTTGAGAGTGTCTACCATTATTTTCCTTAAGCCTTTAAATTTAGTTGCTCAAGGATTGGTTCCTTGAGTTAGTGTTTGAGAGAAAACACGTTGTAAGGGGGAGAGACACCCTTGAGGGAGAAAAGATCTATGTTGTAGTGGTTTGCAAGTACCCGGATTAAACTTGCAATTATAGTGGAAACACTCAAGAAGTTATCTTGAGGGCTGGATGTAGGCTTGGTTTAAGCCGAACCAGTATAAATCTCGCTGTTTGATTTTCTCTTCCCTTGCTCATTAATTATTTATATATTCTTTACTTTTTTGGACTCTATATTCATTCATCTCTTTAATTGTTTTTGATTAATTGTACTCTATATCTATTCATCTTGATCATACTTATTTTACTTTCATAAAAAGCTTGGCATTGTTTTTCAAACTTCTTAAACTTCTATCAAGTCTTTGCAATTTTTTTTAAACCCAATTCACCCCCCTCTTGGGTGCTAGTCATTTCTATCATACCACAATCTAAAATTGCAGTGTCCCATGTCGCGGAAAGAGATAAAACTATTGGCAGATGATGCCAACTGATAAGAACATATTTGGGAATCTCGCATTTTTTTTTGGCTTGGGTGCATCTCATTTGTCATTATCCTTGTTGTGCTTTGTTTTTTTACTGTGAACGACCTCTGTACTACCGCAAATTGCATATTAAGTTCCGCAGATCAGTTCGCTTCAGCATTGGTCATGGAAGTCTTGTGATCATCATCATCTAAAATTGACGAGACTACTATAACTAGAAAAAAGGAACGGTTCGTCTCCACAAAGCTCTCAAAAACTTGCGACATCAAAGCATATTCTTCTTCACTCTCCATTCAAAGCTTCCGCCTTCATAGATCACGTTTCTGTTCCCTTTTTTGTATTTATATATCATTCTTTTTACCTCGTTATGCGCAGATTTGCTTTCCCGTTTCAGTTATGTTTGGCGGCGATTTTTTCTAGCATTTGTACCTGAGGCAAGTTGCTTTTCTTTATTCATATGCTTTCCTCTCACTACATGCTGGTCCTTTTGGTTCATCATAATTAAATAATATACAGGGTTTGCCAAGCATGTGACCTCAGATAATATTCCTTTCCGAATATGAGATTCGTCGCAGACAATTAGTCATACCACACTGATATAAGGACCATGCTTTCTACCCAGGTAAGGCGTCGTTTTGATACATGCCCAATCTGTTATGAGCTGTTTGTTATAATTATTGGTTTTGGTTTCGTCTGTTAGTACTAGACGATGACAATGTGAGGGAGGTTATATTCGATGCCTAGTCAGAATGTAAAAGGATGCGAAGAGAGTAAAATACTCATCTGTACTCTATCTCTCTCTCTTCTGTCAGCTGTCCAACCAAACGGGGTGTTAGTATCTCGTTTCCTTCCGTGTGTTTCTTATTGTAAATGTCTGTCTTTCAAAGACCAGAACTGGACATAATTACGTTCCAGGTAAAGTAACTATGTTGTGTTTTTAATTGAATCAATGGCTGAAGACAATTTATAAAGTGATGTTTTGGAGAGGCTTTTCTGTGTTTCTTAGACCGCAATCTGTTGACAATAGGATATTGAGCGTTAAAAGTTGAAATTATTTCAAGTGGTTTTTGAGGGACCTCACTGGCATGCTTGGAGGTATCTTTTACTCATACTCCTTTAGGTCTGCATGTCTGATACAATCATGCTCCTACTTTGCTTTTTGGCCAAAAGAATGGCTATACTGCTACAACTTCATATACGAAACCTTTTCAGGTAAAACTGGTTTACAAAGGGTACCACTAGACCAAGTTAATTATGAAGGGAAATGTATGCATGTCAAGCACACTTTTTAGTAAAACTCACCTCTGACACGCACATTTTTATTTATGACTGGTTGGATCTACCATATTCTAAAATTGCAGTGTCCCATGTCGCGGAAAGAGATAAAACTATTGGCAGATGATGCCAACTGATAAGAACATATTTGGGAATCTCGCATTTTTTTTTTGGCTTGGGTGCATCTCATTTGTCATTATCCCTGTTGTGCTTTGTTTTTTTTTTACTGTGAACGACCTCTGTACTACCGCAAATTGCATATTAAGTTCCGCAGATCAGTTCGTTTCAGCATTGGTCATGGAAGTCTTGTGATCATCATCATCTAAAATCGACGATACTACCATAACTATGGAAAAAAGGAACGGTTCATCTCCACAAAGCTCTCAAAAACTTGCGACATCAAAGCATATTCTTCTTCATTCTTCATTCAAAGCTTCCGCCTTCATAGATCGCGTTTCTGTTCCCTTTTTTGTATTTATATATCATTCTTTTTACCTCGTTATGCGCAAATCTGTTTTCCCGTTTCAGTTATGTTTGGCGGCGATTTCTTCTAGCATTTGTCCTGAGGCAAGTTGCTTTTCTTTATTCATATGCTTTCCTCTCACTACATGCTGGTCCTTTTGGTTCATCATAATTAAATAATATACAGGGTTTGCCAAGCATGTGACCTCAGATTATATTCCTTTTCGAATAAGAGATTCGTCGTAGGCAATTAGTCATACCACACTGATATAAGGACCATGCTTTCTACCCAGGTAAGGCGTCGTTTTGATACATGCCCAATCTGTTATGAGCTGTTTGTTATAATTATTGGTTTTGGTTTCGTCTGTTAGTACTAGACGATGACAATGTGAGGGAGGTTATATTCGATGCCTAGTCAGAATGTAAAAGGATGCGAAGAGAGTAAAATACTCATCTGTACTCCATCTCTCTTTCTTCTGTCAGCTGTCCAACCAAACAGGGTGTTAGTATCTCGTTTCCTTCCGTGTGTTTCTTATTGTAAATGTCTGTCTTTCAAAGACCAGAACTAGACATAATTACATTCCAGGTAAAGTAACTATGTTGTGTTTTTAATTGAATCAATGGCTGAAGACAATTTATAAAGTGATGTTTTGGAGAGGCTTTTCTGTGTTTCTTAGACCGCAATCTGTTGACAATAGGATATTGAGCGTTAAAAGTTGAAATTATTTCAAGTGGTTTTTGAGGGACCTCACTGGCATGCTTGGAGGTATCTTTTACTCATACTCCTTTAGGTCTGCATGTCTGATACAATCATGCTCCTACTTTGCTTTTTGGCCAAAAGAATGTCTATACTGCTACAACTTCATATACGAAACCTTTTCAGGTAAAACTGGTTTACAAAGGGTACCACTAGACCAAGTTAATTATGAAGGGAAATGTATGCATGTCAAGCACACTTTTTAGTAAAACTCACCTCTGACACGCACATTTTTATTTATGACTGGTTGGATCTACCATATTCTAAAATTGCAGTGTCCCATGTCGCGGAAAGAGATAAAACTATTGGCAGATGATGCCAACTGATAAGAACATATTTGGGAATCTCGCATTTTTTTTTTGGCTTGGGTGAATCTCATATGTTAATTCACTACTCTGATGATTTCACTTTCTTGTTCATTTGAATATAGTGTTGTGTAATCATATATGTTGCAAGGATCAAACTTTTATAGCAATGCAAAATTGTGGTGTTTGGTTGCAGATATTATGAATGGTCTTAGTAGATATGTCTTGTGCCTCCATCTTTTTATTAGCTTGTACAACCGTTCTCTTTACAATCTCGCTGAACTCTAAAGCATAGACAGGTGACTGTTATTGTTTGGACATGAAGTGCCAATAATAATTCTACGAAACACCAGAGGACACTTTTATCTTCGAAATTTCCTTTTCTTTTGAGAAATTCCTTTTAAGAATCAGTTCGTCTTGTCACACTGCTTTGGGACACAGTTCGTTTTACGTCTTCCCTTTGGGTTTTCGCCAATGACTTCTTTCAGTGGGTTTCTCTTTTGGATATTCCAAAGGATTGGATATTCCTTTTAAGCTTTTTTTATTTTTTAATTTTTTTTGGGTTTCTCACAAATATCCTCCATTAAAGCTTGCTCGATATATTATTAAGTACTAAATGTGAGTACTTCTTTTAATGGAAATTCAAACCTGTGTTTATCACTTTATAAGAAACTAGTCTTTTTTATTAGACTCAACATTCCTCTTCTAATGAAAATTTAAATATGAATTTATCACTTTATAAAAAACTAGTCCTTTTTTTTAGACTCAACCTTGTTGGTTTTCCACGTGGTCTTTCTTTTTCTTCTAGAAGGATCCCCAATCCTTCCTTTCTCTGTGTATTCTTTCTAATGTAATCTTTTTTTTTATCTAATAAAATCTTTCTTTTTCTATAAGAAAAAAAAATAACAGTTCATTATTAAAAAGACGAATGTTTTAAGGTTATAATAATGTCAAAATGGCCAGGTTGGTTGGGAGGGTCTAGCATAATCAAAATTGCTAGACTGGGACTATTCTTGCTCAGTCTCTATTTTCTATTTTCTTTACTGGTAGGCTACTGCTTCACTGACGAATGCTGGATATTGTATTGTTGATGTAATCTTGTTTAGAGCTGCATATGCACTGTTAGTTGCTTGTTAGGATGAAAGTTCCTAACCACGAGTCTTTATTAAAAATGTGTCTCACATGCTTATACTTTTCATGTAAGAATCTCTCTTCACATGCTTATTAAATTGTGCACTCAACACTTGTCCGATATATTATTTGTCTTCCTTTTTTATGAATTACTAAGTTAACATTTCCAGCATGTAACTAAATTGCTAAAGTACCATCTAAAGGACACACTATCAACAATGCAGCTAAAGTTATCAGGTTTGGAAAACAGAATGGCTTCTACAACCTTCAATAAACTGGGGGCAAATTGGATCTATGGACCACGTGAATAAAAAATAGACTAGGTCGTCTCCAGTTTCAAGTTTCAACACATTCACATCTTTCACGAAACAGCTGATGGCAGCTTAGTGGATTAATAATTGAGGTAAGAAAAGTTATGAAGTAGACTCAGTTATATACACCAAGCGAATGAAAAATAAAAGTTGATTGGATTACACTTAAATTATCTTCAAACTAAAGTTTGTCATCGGAGAGATTATTACAAGACTTGATGCTTTTAGACAGATTCTAAGTCAATATAGAATTATCTGGACTACCCTAAAATTTTCTAGACCGAAATTATTACATCAAGAGGTCATGATACTAGAACCTAACATATTTGCTGAGCACTTCAGAAGGATTCCCCGATTTCTAGTCAATCTCTCATAGTATCTGTCGTCTGTTACATCTGCTCCTCTTATTCTAAAACATAGGCATCAGGAAAGAACATCGTCATATTAATATATACCATTATGTTTCATTTTCTTGATGAATGGTTAGGCTGAGGGATTAAAAAGAAAGAAAGAAGTACCTCTTTGCTTAATGGATTAGACTGCCTTCTGTATTGCAGAAAACACCCCACATGAAGTAACTGCCATTTAATTCTGTAACAATTTTGTCAAAAAATAAAATAGTGTCAAAACTATTAAAGCCCGTTGCATGGATGGCATCACATGGAAGGAGGGAAATTAATGAACATCTCTGCCACAACCAATTGAAACAAGCAAACAGAATTGTTTAAGTCCCCAAAGGCATAACCATTTGAGTGTCATCGCGTAAAACTTTTTACAAACCCATCAGTGGCTATTTATCATTTTATCTTATCTGATATTTTTATAAGTGCACGAAGATAATTTTTTTAGAGGTCATACCAAACAAAACAAAATGTTGATGGTTTGAAATATTCAGCAGATAGATGAGGGAGTATATTGGATATGTACACTCACTCTGGCATTCCTTAGACAACAATGTTGATGGGTAAATAAGTAACACAACATGCCCCATATGACTCTTCAAAACCAGATCATTCTTCTCCATATATTTCAATAGGGAGGAATACTTCTTCCTGCACCTACAACAACAGTAGCTTCTTGTAATGGAATACAGACTAAAATAACAACCACAACACAAAAGCTACCAAATGAATGGGATAAACAAACCTCTCAATTTTTGCAGGGTAGAAGTATAAAGCTATGACATTTTCAGTTGGGGCATCAGTTTGGAAGATCTGGGGCCAGAATGCATGACGAGGCTGGATTTTAAGCTGCAGGACTCCTGCCATCTGTTTTGAACAATTATAAGCTTCAAGAGAGATTTTGGATGCAAGATGAGCTGAGAATCTTTCGTTGAGTCCAACATAAGGACAGTCAAGAACCTCAAAGTTGCCCCTACAGATGGCATATTATATAACAAATAAGATAAGCAGTTGCTTGACATCATTTCCAGATAACGGAGTCAATCAATAGCAGCACAAAACTTAAGAATCAATTAACAAATGATACACATCAATAGCATGAAAAGGGGATGCATTGTGAAAAGAGACTTCGCAATTGAAAATATATTCTAGTAATAACTGCTCAGTTTTATCTGAAAAACTCCAGTGGTAGTCCGCCAGAAATGTTTATGCATATCGCATATAAAAACCCTCCAAATTGATGGATCTCCAAAACCATATATCCAAGTTTTTCTTTTCTACCACAGTACATTTCTTCTCAAAGAGATTTAATAGGTTCACCAGCAATAAAGGAATTACTTCAACTCTGCCGTCATAATTTGTCCTTTCCATAAGTCTAAAGTAAAATTTCATTACAAACCCATTGATAAAGGACTACAAGGGTGCATAATCCTCTCTTAAACCTAGAACTAGAAGCCTTAACCAACCTGTGTTGTACGTTAGTACTAGATAGCTTGAACTCTCTTCTTTTCTTTACTTCTTAGGGATGGGTGATAAGGGCAAAATTATCTGGTTTATATGGTTCTCTACATATTCTAATATGTGCTAATGGCTGCTAACCTTCCCTTCCCATCCACATTTTTATGTGAATTCTTATTTTGACACTGTGTTCCTCAATCAAACCAGAAATTAATAGTGGGAATTAGCTTCTTGCTCTCAAAACAAAAGACAGATTTGTGGTCAATTTGCTCAACCTCAAAATTAGAAGAAATTATGACAGTAAGGCATGCCATCTTACTCGCCAAAATAGTGAATGCACAATGCATTGCTTCTGTTTACACGTGAGCAAGTGCACATGCTTTAAGGCTAAATAGTTGATAGAATGCTGGCAATGGAATTTAACTCATTCACATGTCAAGTGTTACGACCATGCAAATTACACATCATCCTGCTTTAGCATGTTTAAACTAAAAAATTAGGACAGTCAGTGATCATAAGAAAATTTATGCAAATAATTCACAGAACACTACGGATGCGTATGAACACATCAAGAAAATTCTGGCATTAAATCCTCTCTGGTGTTTCTGCTCGTTGAAGCCACATATTAGCAGAAGTGGCTTTTATTCTAGGTGACTATAAGGCATCTTGAGCAGCATCCAATCCAGTTAATAGCAATCCAAGAGAAAATTTAGCCTAAGAAATTATATTAATTATTATTATTTGGAAGTGATACACTTATAATTTGTTCCTTTTGCATTAAATAGCAACTGGATAAGATCCATTTGAAATTCTTTAAACCAGGTAATCATGTTAGCATAAGCAGGCATATTACTCACTTCCAGATAGCTTCTAATGCAGGACCATTTGGAGTATATTTCTGAGTATGATATGAAATCAGATGTGAGCCATTTTCCTGAATTTCAGCAACTCCTGCAGAAAAAGCATCACCATTATAAATACTTCTTCACTAGTCAAATTAGTGACTTACCAAACAAATTGTGACTAATCCAGAACATTTTAAGCAAAGCAATATAGTTGTCAACCAAGACACAGAAACATGAGTAATATATTTTTCATCAGACAATTCAAATTATGATAAAAATTGAAGAATGAATAATGCTTTATGTTTTGTTTTAGAGACTGAGTTATTTCTTTGTGCTTTTAGTTTTGGGGAGGATATCTTGTCCTCCATTTTAGATATCCTCCATTTTCTTGTATCTTCTTTTACTTTTCTTAATAAACTCCTTCTGTTTCTATCAAATAAAAAAAATAATGCTGCATGACAATATGTAGTTATCGTTCATTTTATTATATAAATATGCAATTATTATTTGGGGATTTGAGAGCCAACCTAAAAGATAACCTGTAAGGTTGGAAAGCTAAGGTTCATATAAGTCCCACGCTAGAATCTCATACTTCCAATGTGGGACTCAAGTCCCATACCTACACAGATAAGATGAAGAAAAGAGAGGGCTTCATTATCTGACATCAATACATACGGAGGGGAGAGGAGAGGGAATGGAGGGTAGTGGAAAGCTCTGGTATCATTGTTATGAACCTTTGGAGCGCCACACCCCAATGTCCCATATTAGAATCCCATGTTTCCGATGGGGAACTCAAGTCCCTATGCCTTGCAATGGATCATTTACAAGGTTAGTGTTTGTAATTTTAGGAGTGGGGCAATTTAAGATGTAATTGGGGATCTGAACGATGGAATTTACGCCTAGGGATATGTTATTCCACATTGTAGTATGCTAGTAGGATTAGGGTATCTAGTATTATTAGGATTTCTTATTTTGGTTGTCTATAAATAGGCCTCTAGTCATTTAGGAATAGCACACCTGACATTCTTGACATATGGATGTTGAGTTTTCAATTTATCTGAGGGTGTTTGTTATTTTCCTTTTTGAAAATTATGCATAAAAACATGAAGTATGTCTTGGTTGAACAGTATGCCTCTGAAAAAGAAACAAGACACTTAAAGTACATGCATTAGCATATGCACACAAACAAATATCCTTCACAGTAGAAGCCAAAAGAAATGTGGAAAGAAGCAAAAGGAAAGAAGGATTCATCTTATAGAGATTTATTACAAAATTCAAGCACATTACTCTCTCTAGCATTTGACCTAACTGATAGGATGAATCAGCAGAGCTATTCTTCAAATCAGCAACCCAATAAACCACTTAAAATTAAGATTTCTACATTTGCCAAGACTATTCTATTTAGCAAGGAGTCCAAAATTCCAGATTCCTGTTTATATCAATAGGCTGGAGAGGGAGCATCAGATTAGTCGACTCTGTTGCTCAACATACAGTGAAACAAATTCTGCACGGGATAGTCAAGATTAAAAGACCATTTTAAAAGTCACAAAGGGTCAACATTAAAACCTAGAGTCATGTGACATTTTCAAGAGATTAGGTGATCTTTAAGTGTGTTATAATCCTAACAGTTCATGCAAGATCTAATAATCAGTATTTTCTCCTTTCACTCTTATCATAAAACAAGTGCTCTCACTATATGTATTGAAAAGCTTCAGTAATCTCTCAAGCTTAAATAAGGTGAGGTCAGTCTACTTAAGTTGCTACTTGCTAGCAAGTAGCTCAACTTGTCTATCAAGACTAGAGGCTTTTGCAGGAAAGTGCAAGACCAAGTTACAGTAAGCCTGTATGCAACTTATTAAGACAACAAAAAATGCAAGTCTGGAGTAGAAGGAATTGCAGTTGATACAAAATAAATTAAGCAACCCTACCTTTTTCTCTGTTCAAACCCAAAACTTCTTCCTTCTTAGGTCCACTATCATCCTCCCTCTTGAGCTTAATCCCTTGTTGCTGAAAAACAGTACAACTACATTTTTTATCTTCTGTCACTGACTGGCGCTTTGAAGCGACAGTCTTAGCCAGAGTGTGAGTCCTTTTAGATACAGCAGGTAATGATTCAGATGACTTAGATTGATAACTCCGTCTACTGTGTGAAACTCTTTTGGCTGTTTGAGCAGCAGATCCGAGCTTGATGACTTCTTCCATTGTAAGGAACTTCACTTTCGCATTTTTGAAACGCTTTTGTTCTTTACATGGAATTTGCATGCCTTTGTCTCTGGAGCATATGTTGGTCCCTGAAGAATGTGGAGCTTTAGACTCCTTCATTTCTTGATTTTCCATGGCTTAAATTGTTGGAATTTGATTCAACAACCTTAAGAACCAGATCTCTGAAACTATGGAAGCCCTTATTGACAGTCTCACAAAACAAAAGCTATGGAACAGACTTAAATAAGATTTGCCTTGTCATCTGAACAAGGAAAGAAGTATCGTCATCAACAAACTATTACCAGTAAGACAAATTTATATCAAGAAACTCTACAGACTGAGTAGCAAGTGGTGTGGGCAGGGGGAGGAAGAATGCATCTGAGGGCACTCTTTTTCCTTACTGTTTGTGATGAATTAACCCAGCTCCTAATAGAGCTGTATGTCCTGTTTCTGAATTAGTATAGCACATTATAATAATAAAGATGATGGATAACAATAGATTCTCATTCAAGAAACCCATTATAAGAATGTAATGAAGATCAATGATGAAGTCTCATAAAATAGTCTAAGGAATAGTGCTTTTGGTTTGTGTTGAAGCTCTGGGAACTATTGTAGGTAGTGCAATTGATATAAAACTCATATCTCCTACAAAAGCTTTTCAAAAGCACACCATATTGCAAATCAAAGGAGATGGATTTTTTAGTTAAAGTTAGATAAGCTAAAATGATCAATGTTCTTCCAAAAAGGAAAGAAAACACCACCACAATTGTACAACTGATGGAATAATTCAGTCACGTCATATTATAATAACTAGACTTCTGGATGTCCATGCAAAGATTTTATGCACTTCATTTATTACATACAATAATGCCTGAAATTGATTAGGAAATCTAGTTTTAAATCCAACATCTTACACAACGTTTTTCACTGAAATCACCTTAATAGAGAAAAGGTGCAGGTAAAACATACTAGATATAGTACCACCATTCACAAAACAGTGTATACAGAGCAATCGGGAAGAGATTTTTCCAAAGCCATCAATTCAAATATGCCACTATATGCCTGCAAACAAAGTATCAAATATATGGGTACTTGTTACAGAATTTCCATCAGAACCGAACTCATGTAAACAAATTGGAGTACCAATGTGCAATGCACTCCAATTAGTGTCAAGCCATTAGCCATTATGGCCAATCAAGATACTAAGAAGTAAGATGTTTAAAAAGATACCTCCCAAAATTCAAAGTTGTTCCCAACTGCTTGGAAGTCTCAAACCCATCAATTGACTTATCAAAGTTCACATCTTATGTCATAGCATCAACCCTCATAAGAATAGACATATTTTATGTATGCTATGTGGATTTGGTAAATTTGCTAATTACCATGTATAACAAAAAAAATTATGGAAAGAAAGAAAGGAAGAGTAAATAGACAACCACAATCCAAATGGGATCAGAAAGAGTACAGTACTGAAGAGGGACAGAGAAACACATCACAACAACAATTTCCTCCAATCCCACTGATCATGCACCAAGACCCCACAAAAAATACTACTACTTGAGCGCCCCGAGGATGCCAAGAAGACAGTTATGCCCATAACAGTGGGGCTAGGAAAAAATTATATTGCTTTGCAAATTCGAGCACTTTGCTCCAATCAAAGACAACAAATTATTAAAGAAATTACACAAACAAAACCATAACACCCTTCCCTTCTGACTCAAATGCCCCAAAATAAAGGAAATCTAACCATTCCAAGGATGCAGACAAACCCTAGATTCACTAAAAATGCTAAAAACCTTGGTCCATGTATAACAAGCAGCTCGGCGATGCAGAGGAGAAAATGCAACTAATTTCAGAACTACGAAACACAAGACAAACATCAGGAAGCTTCACATGGAGGCACTTAATAAGAATTTTTTTAAGCTAATAGAATTAAACCCTGACTCAAAACAAATGGCTGGCTTGTAAATATATTGACAATACATTCGGTGATAAGAGAAATGAAAGTTTCAGAAATAAGATGTTTATGATCCACAAAATAGGTGTCTTTCATAAAGTATAACACTTTATGAAAGAAATTTTACCAACAAAGAATGATTGGAACCAGAAGCCAATTCTTAAAACAAAAATAAATGTAAAATATCTGGAAAACTGAATACACTAAACCCATCATGACGAGCATTGAAAAGGCAATGCAAGCTATCTGATCATAATGGTACTAGCATTTTTGCATCAAAAACAGAGATTCGAAGGACAGAAAATTTGTTAACAACCATAAGGTAGACTAAATCAACAGTCAAGTAAAAGAGGCAGATCATATCAGACTGCATACCTCAATACCCACCCTTCTCATGTTAGAACCAAGTATTGGTAAAGTTAATGGAGCCTCTATGATTTTTTAGTGCTTTCAGCCCTAATGGAGCATAAGAATTTACATAAATACTGGAAACTTGGAATTATATATGGCTATATGTTTAAAGTTATAATTGCATATATGGGAGTCTGTTCTGAATACATTACAGCAGAAACAATGTACCAATTTTCATATGGAAACAATAATGTCATTACCAAAAAGCATGGGCATAATTACTTCATAGGTTATGCACTTGTGCGTTACCGATCCCACCAATATTGGTCAAAACTATTACTGTTATATAAAATAGGTCGGCACAAAACTTATCTGCAAATTGGTATTATACTAGGGAGCAAACTTCAAAAATTAAGAAACACAAAATTAACATATTGTTATGATTATTTTTCTGTTGCATTTGTAAATTATAACAAACCAAAGCAGAAAAACCATACCTAAAAACAGGGCAAGATCAAAGACACTTTAAGATTAATACTACCGATGACCACTTCATCCTTAAAGCTTAAGCTGTTAGGAAAAGACACAAGAATGGTTTTGATATATATCTTTAACAAATGCTGCCAACAAATAGATTCCCTAATTTCATGCAGTTTCTTCATTTTTCACGCAATGTTTATCCAGAGTTCATAGAGAATATAAAGAAAGGAAAAATATATGTATCGAAGTAGTTTTACTTTACAACATTTATCAACATATTAATTACTCTATTTCTCTCCAGCATAAAAATATAATGGTTGAGGATGCCACCAAATGTCTAGAGAGAAAAGGCTTCATTTGCGGGGAGGATGAAATCTGCTTCCAATGATCACTGCTGCCCTACCAAGGAATACTAAATGGTCAATAAACTTAATCATTTTAAAAATTAAAAGGAAAATAAACAAACGTTAAGTGCTTGTCTACATAAGTAGGGCACTTTAAAAGTATTAATCATCAATTAAAAAAAATACCACTTTATATAATTGGTATAGTTCTACAAGAATGTATGTAGTACTCTCACATCAAATGCAAATTTAGGTGCAAGACACACCCTTTAGTAAAAGATGACTCTGCTTCTCAAGTTACAACGAAGCACTCTAATGTAGATGATATGCATCCCTGTAAAAGACTAAGTTTTTTCCTCTTACCTGAAGAACAATATGGCAACTCTAAGTGAGAAAGATAATCATAGGAGAATATATTAAAAGGTTTTGGGTTGTTTAACCACCTTTATATTGTGTGACATAGATTATATACATCCACACATATATAAAAAGCTGAATCATTTTCTTTTCCATGAGGATTGTATTTTCAAATGAGGAAGATATCCCTCATGGAAAAATGAATTTGAAGGCCATGTTTTAAATACCAGACCAGTCACCAAACTAGAAAAGAGGACAGTTTATAGTTCAATGGTTCAACTGCTATCAATCTGGAATACTTAAAAATTATATTCTTTATATATTATATTATTGAATATATAATACCTTATAGTTTAATTAGTAAATTACACAAAATATAACTAATAGTAAGAATGAAAATTTTATAATATTAAATTAATCAATATTAATAAATGTATATACTTCAGGAATAAAAAATATTTAAGTTTTACATAACAAATACGTGCTATTTTGATATGTAACATGCTAAATAAGAATATAACAGTTTCATTGTTCAAAATATTTTTTAATTGTATAATGGTATAATAAATATATTATCACAAAGACCTCAAACTATTAGACAACTTGGCTTAAAAGTTAGAATGTTGATCTTGTGTATACGAAATCCAATTCTCCACTTTTTAAGAGTAACAAAGCTATGTATGTTGATCATACAGGGAAAACATGGCTGCTTATAAAGGACAGAGAACTGCTCAACTCACCTGAGCTGGCCAGTTTCGTTAAACTAGTCAAAATAGGCTGGTTCACGTGGTGCTTAGCCAGTTTTCATGATACCATTTACATGGACAAAACAGGATGCTCTTGGTTCAAGCTGTCAAACCTCAGTCTGGTCCAGTATTGACAGGTGACAACAATAATATAAGGTGTCCAGATTCTAAGTCAGCCTCTAAAATTGTGTATTCATAACTTGGAAAAATTAATAATTTTCATTTTACCAATATAGCAACCATATTAATATTAATGGCAATTATAGCAGTAGTTAATATTATAAAAAGGGTGGTCAAACATGATATGTTATTGCTAAATCTTATATCAAGCTAATTATGACTGAATATGTACTCTTTAAAATTAAAATCAACATAGATAAAAGAATTGCAACAAACCTACCAAGTACCAAGAATTTGGCATCAAAAGATTTAACGACCTATATTTCCTGATTTAAAATATTGAAACAAAGTCCATAACTCTGTTCATTAATGGAGACAAATTTAAGAAAGGAAATCTCCATATTTCAACACCAATGTCAGCTAAAACATTTTTGAATGTTATTCTTAGTTTGAGGTAAGGAAGAAAAACTCCTTTTGCACTGTGGCAGAAATGAGGATAAGCCTGTAACAATTTTTATAGACTAAATTAATTAGAAAGTAGAAAAAGCAATATAAGGGCAATTATCCATAAAAGCATGAGATATCAGTGGTTCAGAAGTAGAGCCCACCAGGTTAAAACTAAATGTTATTGTAATACTTTTAGATTCCCTACTGTAGATCTAGTTATGGGTCTAGATTCTAGAAGAACTAGAGGGTGATGAATCTGATTTCTATTTTTAATCTAAGTTGATAGTTTAGACTCTAGAGAGAACCAAAATCTCTAGTGCACACACACAAGAAATTTGATGACAAACAGCTGATATTTCATTAAAACATAATGGAGTACATAAATACACTAATTGGCAAATGGTAACTGTCAGTTATGGGTCTAGATTCTAGAAGAACTAGAGGGTGATGAATCTGATTTCTATTTTTAACCTATGTTGATGGTTCAGACTATAGAGAGAACCAAAATCTCTAGTGCTCACACACAAGAAATTTGATGATAAACTGATCTGATATTTCATTAACACATAATGGAGTACATACTAATTGGCAAATGGTAACTGTCAGGAACTACCCACTACTGACAGTAATAAAATAAATACTGCAGTAAATAGAAAATAAAATAAAACACCAATTAACCTACTGCATGAAAATAAAAATAAAAATAACTGTTGCCATCCCACTACTGCTCTGCACATCCCACTGCTGCAGTTTACTAACAGTACTTCCCCCATCGAATCGAAGTTCAGATCCTTTGCTAAAGACATGAAGACAAGCAAAGTGTTCAGTTTACTGGCTGATATTTTTTTTTAAAACACTTGCTTGTCTTTCAAAGACAAGCAGAGAATCTAAACTCATCGAATTGACGCTTGTCCTCAAGCGTGTGGTGCTGCAGGGTCCACATGGACTTCTTAATCATGAAGCTCGTCTTCCTCATCCATTAATTGCAATCAGAACAATTAAAACAGATGTTCTTAAGCCTTCTCTCTTCCAACTCCAACAACAACAACAACAACAACAAAGCCTTATCTCACTAAGTGGGATTGGCTACATAGATCGCACGACGCCATTGAACTCTATCAATAACCAACTCTTCAAATATCTCATTTACCAGAAGATCTAGTTCAATCTTTCTTAGTCTTCCTCGACCTTTTTTCACACGACTCCAAACCATCTGCTCAACTCTCCATACTGGCGCTTTCAATGGTCTTCTTTGAACATGCCCAAACCACCTTAAACGGTTTTCAGTCATTTTTTCCTCAATAGGTGCCACTCCAACTTTCCCTCGTATATGATCATTACGGATTATATCTCTTCTTATATGACCATACATCCAACGTAATATCCTCATCTCCGCTACTCCAATTTTATGCTCTTGTTATCCTTTCATTGCCCAATATTCACTCCCATATAAAATCGCTGGTCTTATAACAATACAATAAAACTTTCCTTTCAGCTTATCATGTACTTTCCGATCACAAACAACTCCTGATGCCATTTTCCACTTTAACCACCCAGCTTGTATCCTATGTGTCACATCTCCAATAATTTCACCGTCATCTTGTATAACAGATCCCAAATACCTAAATTTTGACACTTGTAATATAACATTATCTCTAATTTTAACCTCCAACTCGTTTCTAGCTTGTGGCTTGTTAAACTTACAATGCATATACTCTGTTTTATTCCTGCTCAGACGAAAACCCTTCGATTCCAAAGTAGCTCTCCATAACTCAAGTTTAAAATTAATCTCTTCCCTGGACTCTGCTATGAGAACAACATCATCAACAAAAAGCATGCATTTAGGAATTTCTTCTTGGATATGTTTCATCAGAACATCTAAAACCAAGTCAAACAAATAAGGGCTCAACGATGATCCTTAATGTAGGCCAATCTTAATAGGAAAGTCTCTAGTCTCCTGTTGTAGCCCCCTCATACATATTTTTTATAGCTCTACGCAACTCGTACACCTTTCTGTTCCAAAGCTTTCCAGAGCACTTCTCTTGGTACTCGATCATAAGCTTTTTCCAAATCAATAAACGCTATATGCAAGTCTTTTTGTTTGCTCCGATACTTTTCCATCAACCCTCTTAGAAGATAAATAGCTTCCATAGTAGATCGCCCTGGCATGAATTCAAATTGATTTTTCGAAATACTCGTCTCCATTCTTAACCTACGTTTAATCACTCTTTCCCATAATTTTAGAGTGTGACTCATAAGCTTAATCAATCGGTAGTTTGCGCAGTTTTGGATGTCTCCTTTGTTTTTGTATATAGGCACTAAAGTGCTTCTTCTCCATTCCTCATGCATTTTCTTGGACCTTAAAATCTCATTAAAGAGCTTAGTTAGCCGGATAGTACCCTCCTCCCCTAAACACTTCCAAACTTCAATAGGAATACCATAAGGACCAACGGCTTTACCATTATCCATTCTTTTAAGAGCTTCATTGACCTCATCAACTTTAATCCTGCGATAATATGACAAATTTTGTTCTCTCTCCAAGGTTGTTAAATCTTCTATATCACAGGTTGACCCTGTTCCGTCATTAAAGAGCTTGTGAAAGTAACCTTGCCAGCTATTTTTAATATCTCCATCTGTAACTAAAATTTTTCCTTCTTCATCCTTAACACATCTTACTTGATCCAAATCTCTAGATTTCCTCTCTCTAGTCTTCGCAATCTTGTAAATCTCTCCTCCAACTCCGATTTAGACAATTGCTTATTGAATCAGGACTGTGGTTGTTGTAATGAGAAATCCGGTGGTTTAGTTTCTTGGGGGTTGGATGATCAAAGAGAGTAACTCTTCCTTGCATAAAGTCTAGAAAGACTCACAGCTGTTGCCAAATCCATGGGATTGTGCAACTCAACCTCCATGGAATATACAATACTCCTGTAGACCACTAATATATAACTCACTCCCAACTCTCAGTGCAGTAATTACTAGCCCATAAAAGCAAAGTTTAATCCATAATTTCTACTTGATGTAGTTAACAAGTCCAAGGCTCACATTACTTCAGTCCCAAGTTTAAGAGAAAACAAGCATGGTGGTAGAGACTGGGATAAAGTGTAAGAAAGATTAAGGAACACAAGGAACAACAAACGAATTTAGTGATACGCAGGTGATCAAAACCCAAAAATCACATCAAGTCAAAACATATAATAATAATTAAAAAAACACAGCAGTTTTTCACCAGAAACCCAAAAGAAGAGCTAAAACGAAGAAAACAAACACGGCATCACCGCGATTGCAGAACAAGAAAATGACTATGAACTTGTAAATGCAAGGAGGTAATCCATTACGGGCAACAGAATAAAATGTAAATATACGAAGCAGTTAAAATGGCTGAAGTTTCAGAATACTTTACCCAAATGAAAACAAGGAATGCAGAAGAAGGAGAAAAGGAGAAACCATTTCAACCGGTTGAGCTGGAGATTATGGAAATCAACCATCGTAGCTGGGAACATTCTGCTACACCACCCAGCGATTCGTTCGACTTCGTAAGATCTTTCTTGTTCTGTTTATCATATTCTTTCTTGCAGAGAAATATTATTGATTTCTTTCTTGGGAAAAATATCATTTTTTAAGTTATATTATAAATTATGTGACTTTCTTCTGTCTTAAAATTTGTAGTAAGGTAAATTTAGTTACATCAACCATTTACATACATAAAATATCAAATTACTAATTCTAACAAACTTGTGTTTGTTCTCACTTTTGATTCAAAGATTTTGTGTGATTATGAGTTAAAATTATAATAAATAACGAAAAGAAGATTTAAATCATCTTTTAGTGTTTGGTTTTTTTTTTTTAAATAATGAAAATAATGAATGTGGATAAACTTATTTAAAAACCCAATTATATAACATTGAGTCATGAAAATTACTAAGAAAAATCCATCTACTAAAAAAGTTGGTAAGAAATATATAAAATTTGCCCCTAAATTTTGTCCAAAAATTATTTATATGCATTTACTTAACCTTTTAAACTTTTAAATTAGAGTGCTTCTTGAAATTATTGTTGAAAGAATCAAACTGGTCAATTTGATCAAAAAATTGATGAATTAGTTAAGTCTCTAATTTGATTTGGACCAGTTAATCAGTAAGCGTTTAAATCAGTAAAAAATTAGTTGAACCAGTCTCGAACTACTAAAAATGGTTGGTTTCTTTTTTTTTTTGAAATTTTGAAATTTTTTAATTTTTACATAATATTATTATGTATTTTTAAGGCATTTCAAAAAATTTAAACTATTAGGAAAAAACTTAAGACTGGTATAAATATATATTTGTAACATATATTGAATAATCTAATAACTTAATATTATATATTACGTATTTTAATATATTAATATTTGTAACATATATATATATTAATTATATATTTTAAGTATTACTAATTCGACTACAATTTGATTATTGACCTTTAAATCAATACTTCAACCAGTTTAATGACTAGTCCAATTTTTTAAACCTTACTTGAAATAAACCATCCTGGAACCTACACTTCCTCTCTTAATTTTGGAGAATAGAAAATGAAGAAAATGAATGTAGAACATTGACATTAAGTAAAATCTTCATGATGTTAGAGATATTAAAATTTACATATCCCTGGGCCTACTTTAATTTCTTCTTCTGCTCCTTTCCTTGATAATTTGTCCTTGTTTTTTTATGAACACCAATGATCATTGAGAATGGATCTCCCTTGAAACTAAAGGAACGGACTCTTTGCGTCCCCAATTGAGAAGTGGACTAGTTACAGGTATTTAGGCTCTAGTTATTTGTTAGTTATGATTTTAATCATAATTAAATTAAATTATGATTAAAATTTATATTTAACTATAATTTTAACCGTAATTAACAAAGAGCTAAAATTTTTAAGTGTTTGTAGCTGATCTTGATCCTCCAATTGAACTTACAGTGAATGCATACACACACACATATATAGATCTATATTTTTTTTTTCAATCATTTCAACAACTTGCAGAATTTACTAAGTTTATGTTTGGCTGAATGATCATTTTCGGTGACCTGAGGATGCCATGAGTACAGCGACAGCAACAATAAACATAAACAACATGCTTCCGAGCAGTATATATGTTCTTCGTGACGATTTCCGATACTCCCCAAATAAAAGAACGCCCCAGAAAGTGCTCACAAGTGGAAGTGCCTGCATAAATGACTCCGATTGATAAGTTAATGATAAACGACTTGTGGAACAAGTAAATACGGATTTATTGAGATATTGAGTTCTTTTTCTATTGAATAATCTTATAGTGCATTTAGTTCACTTATTTTTTTTTGTTCCTGAGAAAGGGATAGAAATCTAGCTTATTCTCTCTCTTTGCCTTATTTGGTTTACATATTCTCTTAAAAAGGAGTATTTCTATTATGAAAAAAAAAATCAATTATTTTTCCTCTCTCCTTTCCCTCGTTTTTCATATGAAAAAGCAATTTTTCTTATTGAAAAACGTGTAAATTTACATAGTTGCCTTCAATTATGGCTTAGAATTCCCAAAACGTGAACAATAAAAAATTATATTATTATTAAATATTATTTTTTACAATCATATAAAATATTAAATATTTAAAAAATAAAAAATAGGATTTAATAATAATATAATAAGATTTAATATAAAATATTTATATTATTAGAATTCTCATAATTTTAAATAAGGGATATTTTTGTAAATTGTCTCATATATTAATTTTCTTTTTTATTAAAATATTTATTCCAAAATAGTTATTTTTCTATTTTGTATTCCCTTTTTCATTACATATTAAACAAGCTTTTTTTTTTTCATTTTTCTTTTCCCTTTTCCATTCCTCTATTATTTTCATTTTTTTCTTTCATTTCCATTCATATCATGTCCTGCGAACCAAACATACTGTCCTGTGTATGATAAGAAAAAGATACTTTATACAAATTTCAAGGTAACTTAACGATGAAAATGCTCGATCTCTCAAAAGGTTGAATTCTCTGTAGACTTATCCATATTCAAATGATATCATTTTTTAGAATTTAATAATAGAAAATAAGAAAATTTCTTCAGTAAACCAAATTAATTATGAAGAGACATATAAGCATGCAAGATATACTTTCAGTGGGAGTGAGATCCACAATTGATTGAGAAAGGATCCCCGAAATTTTGAACGCCAAATGCACCCTAAAGTTAGAGATTTTAGCCATTCATTTGCTTCTCCAAGAGGGGACACATGTTGAGAATCTAACAGTAGAAGCAAATGAATGGCTGAGACCTCCAACTTTAAAGTGCAGTTGGTGCTCAAAATTGAAGGATCCGTTCTACTATTGATTTGGTCAATATAATTTTTGACTTTTTATAGACTTGGATATCTGTAGACATAAAAATCCTTACCTGAACAGCATCTGCTGCAGCATATCCTGCAGCCTGACCTCCCATAAATTGGAGACCATTCCCAAAGCCACAAAGAAAACCAGCCAACAAGGCCCAACCTCTTCCATTCCAGTCTCCCAAATAGGCCTTCAGTGATGACTTGGGTAAGTCCAAGACAGGGTGGTAGAGGAAGGTGATGTTGAGAATGATGGCAATAACAAAACAAGAGACTGAGAAATAGAAGAAAGCAGTGTAAACACTCAAATGGGAAACCCCTTTCTTCAAAGTGTGCCACTGGTCATTTGTTGCCAAGTTGAAAGCGGGTGAGAACATGGAGAAACAAACTCCAGCGAAGAAAGTTATGGCCAATCCAATGAATGTGCCCTTCCCAAACACCTGGAGGACGGTCACACATAAAAGCAATGTTTTACAAAAGAGTAAATTACCGTTTTGCTCCTCAAAAGATTACAATTTTCTTAATTTAGTCCCTAAAAGACGAAGTATCTCAAGTTAGTCCCTAAAAGATTGTCTGTCTCAAATTGATCCCTCTGTCTGTCAAAACGACTTTTAACAACAAAAAGTTTGAGATTTAGCAACAGTAAATTTTGTGATTTAACAACAAATATGACTAAATTAAAACAAATGTAATATTTTAAGATTAAATTGAAACACTTAATCTTTCAAGAAGTAATCCAATGATGGGTGAGAACATAGAAAAGCAAACACTAGCAAAGAAAGTTATGGCCAATCCAATGAAAGAGCCCTTCTCAAACACCTGGAGGATCGTCACACATAAGAGCAATGTTTTGCAAAAGAGTAAATTACTTATTTGATCCTCAAAAGATTACAATTTTCCTAATTTATTCCCTAAAAGACTAAGAATCTCAATTTAGTCTCTAAAAGATTGTGTTTGCCTTAATTTTGGTCCCGCTGTTTGTCAAAACAGCTTTTAACAACAAAAAGTTTGAAATTTAGCAATAGTAGATTTTGTGATTTAACAATGAATATAACTAATTGAGACAAATGTAATCTTTCAAGAACTAAATTGAAACATTTGATCTTTCAAGGATTAAATTGAGAAAATAATAATCTTTCAAAGACTAAATCATCAATTTACTCTAAAGTGTTCGGTAGACTTCACACTTGTTTTACTCGAAATAGAATCAATGTAGAATGGGACTTCTTTAGTGTAACTATATAAAGAGAAACGATAAGCTAACACTGTTTGAAGAAAACACAGAAACCTGCCTTGATTGATCTCTTTTTCTCAAGCTCTATAAGGAAAACTGCAGTTCCTGCTTTTGCTTTGCCTGCAGAACCACTTCCATGCTCTATATCCTTTGATTTAACTACATATGTCAAAAATGAGAGAAAATATTTAGCACTATATAACATAAATGACCCCACAAAACAAGAAATTTAGCATTATCAGTTTCTTACCTCCAGTTGCTTCTCTTGATGAGGAAGCATCCCTAGCAAAAGAACAAATTTGGGAGGAACATCAGCACTAATGAACTAAAATAGAATCAATATCACTCAGCAGGAAGCTAAGATAATTGCTGCAAGTCTTTTTTTCTCGCATGACCTTCTGACAAAACTTAATGCTTATTCTACCCCAGTAATTGCCTTGATTTTTTTTTTTTGTTTGGGGGGGGGGGGGTTTCATCAGTGAGAGGTGAAGGTAAGGATGGAAGAAAGTGTAGACTGAAAAAGAACTTGAAAATATAGCTATGAATCAATCAGGAGCATTAGAGATATAAACGCAAAGAAACAACACATACATATATCCAACTTTGTAGTCACTAGACAAACTGTTGAGCTTGGCTTTATTATCAGCAGTATTAGATGAATGAACAGCAGAGCCTAAACAAACTGCAATCAAAAAGCAACCAACTCCAGGGAAAAGAATCTCAGCTTTATTGATTTTGTCATCCAAGAAGTAATTCAAGGTTGTTCCTGTTACATTCGGAACAAAGACAGTGTAGTAGAATTTAGTGCAGGAGCAAGCTATATACTGTGACAGATAATAAAAGGACAAAACTTAGATGATGCTTCAGGTGTTTGCTATCAAGTTTCAAAAAAATTCCTCCATATTTGTCTATGTGAAAACCTTTCTAAAGCCAATGGAGTCTCACATCGTTACATTGCATGTTTGTGCATATGATAGAGTAACTCTTTTCTTTTTATTCTTTTAATTTCTCACAATTTCTTTTGAAGGGCATGTGAGAGAGGGATACCTATAACAACTGTTATGCTTGATGTGACCACTTCTACGACGGATAAACCAACAAAAGCCCAGGCATACTGTGTGGACAGATTTCCAAGGCTGAGGACAACCCCACCAACCATTGCAAACAGAACAGATGGCCAATTATCCTGCATCAGAAGCCTTAGAAGATTCATCAATAATAAGAAACTACAGATAATTTCAAGGCTAAGAATGCTGCTTTCTAAGCTGATAGTTTTGAAGATAATTTCAATTAAAATCAGTAGACATTTGTGAACTGTGATAAGACTCTCCAACCCCTAATTCTCATACTGTGATCAATTTCATTAAGGTTCCACAAAAAATCACATTATTGATTGTTTAATATTCTCATTTAAGCACATTTTGTTCCTAAAAATTCATCCTAGTATCATCTACTATTCTAGACACATGTTGCCTAGCTATTCAAGTCAATAGTCCTATTCAGATTCATCTTTCTTTCTTAAACTTTGTTAAGAGAGAGACACACCTGAGCAAGTTGATCTAAGAAATTTGGCTCATTAGGCGAGTTCTTGCCTATTTGTCCAAATGTGAAAGCAATGATTACAGCAGCCAAGAGATTGGTGATTGAGTAATCAAGGTAGGTATGCTGAGGAAGACGACCTCGCCTTTCTAGCAGAGTCAAAAGAGCCGGCCATGTCCCCAAGAAGAAAAGGGCCAAGAACATGCACACTATGGCACCTCCCTTACTCTCTAGCAAATACATTTTCAGATTTCAAACCAGTTCAAAATTTCCCCTTAGATGATGAAGTTAACAAGGATGGAATAGACAAGAGAGATCCTGAAAGCAACATGAATTGGTCACACTTCAGCAGAATACCATGATAATAATAGTTTTTACAATACAATAGCATCCAATAAGACCCCATGAACAAATTTATGAAAAGCTGAAACAGAAATCCCAATTCAATGATGGGGATGAATCTCCAGAAACAGGAACAAGTCACAACATTGGCTCTGATACCAATGATAAGAACTAAAAAGATAGAGAGGGTAGAAAAGAGGAAGAATAAGAAAGATATAAAAAGAATATAGAAAAATAAGAGAAGAGAAAGAAGAAAGAAGGAAGACAAGAGAAAAATTCAATCTATTTCACAAGTTATCATGTACACTTTCACCTTGTATACAAAATTAACCAACTAACTAACAAATCTAACTAAAAAAATTCCTATCAATCACAAAAATACCCTTATTACAGATTTAGCACCTTACCAAGTCCATGACAAATCTGAATCAAGTCAACATCAACCTCGTAGGCATTATTGGAACAGTGGAAAACAGAGAAGAATTGTCTTCAGAATCAAACTCAAGCATGCAGATACACATATACCCGGAGAGAGAAACTGAAAAAATAAATTGAAAGGATCCATCTACCTTATAACACAGATACTGAAGAAATACAACCACTGAGAAAAAATAATTATCATAGTAAAGGAAAAGCCCGAAATATTATATCTCAGCTAGCATGTGTTCATAAAAAATTTAGGTTTGATTTCTCTTCTGAGCACTTTGGGAGGAAAATGCTAAATGCCTCAATGATATGTTGAAACTTGAGATGATCAAAGGCAAAAACAAGTTTATGCAAATCAAATTGTAAACAAACACTTTAGCGTCAACCACTCACGCTAACAACAAAACAGTAAACGATCAACGACGATAAAAACAATCTGAATAAAAAGGTAAATCACAGAATATACCAACCAAAAGGATCACGGAATTCAGTCACAGTGAGAAAACATCCAACTTTCCCGGAAAAACGTTTCAGAATCTTATGGATACTGTGCATCTATGAAATCATAGTTTTGAAGAATCAGAACAAAGAAGTAAAGCAAAGCACACAAGTGGGAATGCAAATGGTAGATGGTGAAGTCAACTAAGACAACTATGGCGATTCGGTGAGATTAGCTAGAAAGAGAATCTTCAGACAGGATTCCGATTTCCTTGAGAAACTTAGAATATACTTTGATTAATTTAAAAAGTGTACGAAATTACCAAAAAAAAAGTGTACGAAAAAAAAAGCATTTTTCTTTATTTGCTTTCCATAATACATACAATGGTGCACTTTTATTTTTCTAAATTTTAATGAGATTCAAGACTAAACAATACTTTCCTCCTAGTTTTTAAGATTATTCAATTTTGTCTTTGTTATATCGCCATTCAAAATTTAATACTAAGTTTAACGATGTATTGATTTAGATACTGAATGTGAATATGAATTAAAATGATGAGTACATAAATAATTGGTTAAATTATGATTTTTGTCTTTATAATTTTACTTAATTTTTGGTTTGTTTCTTATAATTTAAAAATTTATAATTGAGTCCTTATAATTTTTAATTTAATATCTATTATTAAAATGTTGTCAATATTTTGTCAAATTTTAGTGACATGCCCAATTATATACCATTTTAACATGATTTAATCTAATTTATCGTATTATTTAACATAAGTTACATTACATATCATATACATGTAAATTAATATCATTTAATTATCTATTTTTTTTTAATTTTTATTTACCTAAATCATGTATATTTATAGCTGTAAAATATGCATATAGTTAGTTACATTAGTAAAATTTAATAAAATATAGATGAAAGTTTAACAACAAAGACTAAATTAAAAATTTGTAAAACTATAAGGACTCAATTACAAATTTTTAAACAATAGGGACCAAATCAAAAATCAAGTGAAATTATAAGGACCACAAAAATAATTTAACATAAATAATTTATGATGTAAATTACTATATTTAACGTTAAATTTTGAGTAGATTATATGGCAAGTGACAAAATTGGTGTCTTTTCTTAAATTGAGGGATGAAATTGAAATATTTATAAAATTAAAGAGATAAAAATGCATTTAAATATTTTTTCTAATAATTGTAATAAAATACTACTTTATAATGGGTACAATTAATAGGATTCCTTTTTAAAATTTTTAAAATATAATTAATACATACAACTCACCCGTAGTTTAATTTATTTAGTTCAAATTTGTAATGTCATTATGAAAAATAAATAAATAAGATTATCAAGTAAATTGTTTGCTTTTTTATTTATTTTTTCCCTAAATAAATAAATTGTGAAAGTGAAGCAATAAGGATGTCGTCAGCATTGACAAAAAGAAATCAATTGTCGACAAACAAACATTGCCCTACGTCACTATCTTTGACGATTTATGTATGAATATAGTTGGTTGATTCAACTTCAAAGCTCTAAGAGTCCAAAAGTTACTTCTTATATCATTTAAAAAAATATAATATAGCTTAATTTTTGAGTTATTTATGTTTCATTTTTAAAATGAATAAAATTTAAAGAGTTTCAAATTGACCGTTATCAATAAACTATATTAAATATTAAGGTAATAATTATATATTAAATAAACCGTATTAACTATAATGGACTATAGGAAAGTGAATAATTACAAAAATTCTTGGAAAAAAGTTAAATTACAATAATAGTGAAAAGTACTTCACGCGGAATAAGTCTCGAGTGAATCTCATAATTAAAAATAACTATGATAATTGGATAGTATAATAATGTTATGTTGACTTTAATTTTTTTTTATATAAACTGATATTTAAGATGTGCATAATTATTACAATGAAATCTCTATGAATTAATACTTGATAAATTAATAATTATCTTAAAATAACATATTTTGATCTCAACTTAGATCAACTTATAAAATTGGTAATTTCGATAAATTTATTATCCTATCAATATCATAAATTAATAATACTCTAAAATTACAAATATAACTAGAATAATTTAATAAAATATGAATCTATTATTGTTTGTTTTTCTATAAAATTTAAATATAGGTGTATTTCATCTTTAACTTTCTTCGTTGCAATCAAAAACTCTGATGTCATGTTTTCAGAAAACAGAAAAAGTGTGAAAAGTTAGCATGATTGGTTTTAATGAATATTATTTAAGTACTCAAAATAATTAATATCATTTATTTATTCTTATAAATATATATGTACAATGATTTTTTAAAAATTAATTAATGAAATATGATACATATATATTGTATATTAGTAATATACACAATAATTTTTTTTGTAATTAAATTTATATTCGCTAAATTGAGAAAATATTATTTAAATTAATTAAATATTTATCGATTAGTTAATATTTCTCTAAATTAATAAAATTTTATAGTTCCAACATTATTAATTTGTAAAAGTTTTATTGTATATAGACTATTTTTCAAAATATCTATATATATATATGTGTGTGTGTGTGTGTGTGTGTGTGTGTGTGTGTGTGTACGCAACTATTGGCATGTGTGGTGTGTTATTTCCACATTTTCCTTATCCTTATCTACTAAATAGTTTCCTAGTTTTCCTTATCTTCACTGGTAGTGGGTGATGTAGGAAAGAAAATGGAATAGATACTTATGAATGGATATTTAAATGTATTATAATAAATAATGAATAATGATTTTATGTGTTGATTATCATCTTTTTTTTTTCCTCTTTCCATATATGCTCCGCATGAAGAGTGAGATGGTTCTAGTAGAACCAATGTGAAGAGAGAAAATGTGTTCCATAAAAATAGATGATATAACTTAACATACTCAATTTTTGCTTTATGATTCACTGGCCCGGGGATAATACTTATTTGTTTAGTAAACTTAATCATAATTCTTTAAAAGCATAGAAACACAATCAATAAGTCAGATAAAATACATGGTATTAGGAGATTATAATAGAATGGGCTAAACAGATGTTTTGAATCAAACAAATTTAGGTCCAACGTGTAAATAAGTGAGATTAACAAAAATCTTTGGATTTAGAATATGTTTGCTTCAACAAATATAAAGAGAGAGATTAGGAAAAAAATTACTTGCGGATATTTACATGAAAATCTCTTAAGATCAGTAATTTGATCAAACAATTAACTGTATGTAAATTAAAACATGTGTGGATCAGAGATATCTAACAATTAACTTTTTCGTGTTTGAAATGCATAATATAAACTGACTACAATATATATATATATATATATATATATATATTACAAAACTTTATAATAATGGGTATTAACCGTAAAATATAATATACATTGATATTAACCATACTTTAATAAAAACATATTGTCATGATTACATCCAAATTGCAATTAGTTCCATACAAATTCTGACCATATGATCACTTTTTTTTTATAGTTTAATTCATTTAAATTGAATCTAGTCAAATTTTCGTGTGAGATTTTATGTGACATAATTTACACTGGAAAGCTAAAAGAAAATGAACCACAAAAATAATTAAACATGACACCACAATAAAAAGGGACCACATAACAAGTTAAACCATTTTTGGGACGTGGACAACCAAAAAACAATGGTCCAAAATCTTTTTTTCTTTTAAAGAAGAAGCATATGAATCAAATCGATTCAAATTAATTCTATATAATTTCATTTGTTTCTTACCAATTTTGTGATAAGTCTAATTCTACCTTGACTCAAACTTAATTTTAAAGGTGAAAACGTAAATTCTTGTGATTTTTAAAGTTAGACTGCAAATTTGGAAATCATGGTTTTAATCCTTTTTTCTTTATTTTATTGTTATAATTAGGGATAAGAGTAGTTATAAGCATGGGCTAGAGTTGCACAAGCCCAATTATTGTTTAATTAGGGCTAGGCCCTATTTTAAGCCCAATGGAGTCCTTGTTTTGTTTGAGTTGTAAGATTATGATTGAATCTGACTTGAATATATTTTCTTAAATTAGCTATTTAAATATTAGAGACAGTTTAAATTGTACTATAATTTTTACTAACATACTCATATTATATCCAAAACTAATGGGTTGCAAAGAGATATGTATTATTCAAATTTCATAAAACTAGATCAATTATTGAATTGGTCGAGACACTTGTTCAAACGTTAATTATCGGACTGTGGTTAAACTATTATTGAACCGATAGTACTTAAAATATTAAAATATATAATTAATTTATATGTTATAAATATTAAAATATTAAAATATTAAATTAATCAATATATTTTACAAATATATATTTATAACAATATTAGATTTTATTCTAATAGCTTAACTTTTTAGAGATTTCTTAAAAATATATAATAATATTCAATAAAAAAAAATTAAAATAAATTGAACCAATTAAACTATTAAATTAATTAATTTTACCTATTTTCAGTTACAAATTGAACTAAAAACTTAGTTGATTTATTAATTTTTGAATCTAGACCAGTTGATCATATTCTCTGAAGTATGGAATTATCTGCATAATGGAGCCCAATTGAGAAAAAGAGAAATGAAATTATTTATTTATTTTATTAGAGTCAAATTAGTTTTGAGTTGAGTCAAATCCCAAAATATTGATAAAACAATACAGTTTTAAAAATTTAATCTAAATAGAGTGCACGCGCGTCAGGTCGCGTGGGAAGAGTTGATTGAATTGAGCGCGCGTTACAGACGAAATGTACACTGCCAGTGTCGGGTGTGCGTCAGTGGAGAAGTAAAAAGCTCAGAGTCTCACACTTTTGCAAGAAGAGAAGACTGAAGTGAGCTGAAAGATGCGTTGGAAGAAGGAAACAACCCCTCGTTTCCGCTATCTCTTTTGCTGATGCTAACTCAACTTGCGCTTCACAAACATGCTTGCTTCTGCTCTTGGTTCTGTGCCCTTAATGCCTACGACATGCGGGACACCAAGGCGTTTCAGGGTTGTGGCTGATGGATTCCCTTCGTTTCTTCCGAAAGAGATCGAGAAAGTCAAAGACCCATGTGCTCGAAACTTGGCCATGAGAATTCAGAGACTACCAGTTCCTGTAATTTCTGCATGTTCCTCAAATTTCACCATTTCGGTAGAATTTCATTTGGTCCTGTTTCTGAATTCGTAACTTGTAGTTGCTACCGATATACGGGCTTGTCCTGCTCTACCCTTTAGGTATCTCCAGGTTATGATTTTTTATTTTCTTCGAGTATATTATCCTTGTGGCTGCTCACTCAGAAAACGAGTGTACGCCTGAGAAGACTTATTTACTAGTCCAATGCAATACGTTATATTTTAAAAAATAGTGAAAATGTCAAAAGCTTTCTGATATTTCATTTGATGTCAAACGAAATTTTGCCTTGAAACTTCTTAACCATACTAGAAGGGCTATACGTGATAATGACGATGACGATGATGATGTATAAATAATGGTTTTCGTGGCTTTTTGGACTTGAGGAGTAAACAATAGACAGGTCCAGTGGAGGGGGGTATTCCCTCAAAGCAGAACTTAGCTCCACTATGAGTGTGATATCATGGTTGGTCGTAATATGTTACGCAGATCAAATTTTCACTTCACTGGGAAAAGGATGTTTTTATTTTAGTTGCTAGGATATCTAGGCTGTCCATGTATTTTGATTTGAGATTTTCAAATACGATAGTTTAACTTGTCCTCTCCTTGTGATTTCTAAGATTATTTACTTATTTGTAAATTCACTTCCATACTGTGATTCTCTAAAATAGAATTCAACTGCCAAATTGCTAGGTTAACAAAAATTATGACAATTTTTTTACACACTTGCAAATATTGTATGAAGATTGATAGTTTCCAAATGTATGCAAATATCCCTTGCAAATATTGTAAATTCACTTCCATACTGTATGAAGCTTACACGCTTGCAAATATTATATGCAAATATCCCCATTTTCCAGTGTTAACTGCTAAATGTAAGCCCACATCACAAGTATTTTCTGCTGCTTATAAATTACTGATCTATTTCATCTGGCTAAATCAGGTTAAGTTCTCAGAAAATTTCATCATGAGTAGCTGTGTGAAGCCACTGATACAGAACAAGGCAAATCCAGTAGTTCTTCTGCACGGTTTTGACAGGTCCTGAAAATAAACTAGTGACAGAACTAATTTATATATGTTTGGCTCAAGTTACCTCTAGATTTCACACTGCCCTACTCTTATTATTCAGCTCATGTTTGGAATGGAGACACGCATATCCATTGCTTGAGGAAGCTGGTTTTGAGACCTGGGCCATTGACATTCTTGGTTGGGGTTTCTCTGATTTAGGTTTGCTTTGTTACTTCACCTATCTTTCTATGCAAGATTTTGGTCATGCTTTTCTTCACTATCTCTTCTTTATCAGAAAAACTTCCATCATGCGATGTGATATCAAAGCGTGATCACTTCTATCAGGTACCTACGTGTTGGTTATTGTACCCCTTAAATCTTGTGTTTTGTGATGAAACCTTGACAGCTTAGTTGCCAGTTGCTATAGTGTGGTCAATATGATATGTTATATGATTGTGAAAAACTCTACTTCTTAAATTGCTTTACTTTGTCGTAAAACTATGTGAATTGAAATAATAAATCACTTACATTGTAGTCTTCTATTTGTTCATCAATCATCACCGTATTATTTTGAAGAAATGGTTAGTATGTAACACCAATATGGGATGTATATAGTATGTGAAATGATATATATATATAATGGTAGGAACAAATTAAAAAAAAAAAATCACACAATGCATATTCACATCAAAAGTAAGATTCAGTAAATACGGCCATCGAAACCTTGAATTCAGCACAAAACTATATTGATATTTACCTGATATGGAGGGAGGTGTATGGTACGTCAATTTGTACTTAGGATAGGTATGCATGCAGGGAAGTTATATTGGTGCTCCATAAAATGGTTGCCTTTGCTGATTGTCAATTAATTTCATTCTGCTTCCTTTTTGGTTTTCTTCCATTCTTTGCTCATTGTGTGGAGGCTGACTGGGTCTATCTATCGACAGTTTTGGAAGTCCCATATTAGAAGACCAATGATATTAGTCGGACCAAGCCTTGGCTCTGCTGTTGCCATTGACTTTGCAGTCACTTATCCAGAAGCTGTATGTGTCATCCAATAATTTAACTTCTGAATATGCATCATAAAGCCCAACATGAAAAAAAATAATAATGAAGAAAGAAAATAAGAGATACTGTGTTCTAAAAGAACTGCTTCATCTAGTAGCACTAGCATGCTCTGGGCATTTATTTGCAGTTTATCTTTTCAGGTGGAGAAGCTTGTTTTGATTGACGCTTGTGTATATATCGAGGGAACAGGAAACCTAGCAACCTTACCAAGAGCTGTAGCTTATGCTGGGGCGAGTATCTCTTGCATGCTAAAGCCTTAACAGCTTAACAGTTTGTTTCAAAATGTTCATTTTTGCCCAAACCCTAATCAATTCTTTTTTTTTTCTTTTTCTGTTGTTCTTTATATAGTTTTTTAAATTATTTTCTATATTATTGCTCTTTTGTTAATATTAGATTCCATCTTGCAGCATTTTTTTTTCCTCCTCTCATCCCCTTCATGAGGATAGAATTAAGAAGAATCTTTACAGGATAGAATAGAAATGAACTTTATTTTCCCCAGCTGTTATTTACAGGATAGAATTAAAAAAAAGAAACCTTAAATTATGCATTGGTATACTGACCACTCACACTTTTTTGAATCAGGTATATTTATTAAAGAGCATCCCATTGCGTTTATATGCAAACTATTTGACCTTCACTAACTTATCATTCAGTACCGGCCTTGATTGGGCTAATGTGAGTTGCCTGATCTGTATTCACCATACTCTTCGGATAATGCACCTTTCAGAATTTTGATTCATTTGAGTTTCATATATTGAATATTTAGCTCATGCACTGTTGGATACCTTGGCATCACATGCTCAAGCACCCTAAAAATTGCATATAAGATTGTGAGTAATTTCCTATATCTGGTATAACAAGTGTTAGGATTCCAAGAATTTTTGTATAAGTACACTTATACTAATCAGCCATTATATACTTTGGTACTTTAGATGTTGCAAGAATGAGGTCGAATAACAGAGTCTTCATATAATATTATATAGGTGGGCCGCTTGCATTGTTTATTGCCTTGGTGGAAGGATGCCACAGTGGATTTTATGACAAGTGGTGGTTACAATGTTGCTTCCCAGATAAAAAAGGTATCTCCAGCATTGCAAGTATTTTTTTATGACATTTGGAAAAGAGAAAATTGTTGACACAGATGAATGATTTAAAAATTTGGGTACTCAATGCCTATGAAGTGTGTACCTTTTGATAATTGACAGTTCCAAGGGGCACTATATGACTCTTCACCTTATATATGCTCATTCCCCAAACAACTGCTCCTATAGCCCACCTTAACAATTTTAGTTGTCCCTAAAATTCTTTCCATGTGTTTGCTTCAAACAAGTCATTGAATAATTGAACTGTTTATAACTGTTAATTTTTAGTTCACAAATGGCATGCAGAAACTTTATTGCATGATGGCCTTTATGCCCATATTTATGTCTCAGGGAAACAGTTCTGCAGCGAGTCACTCTCACACCAGACCAAAAGGATAGCTTTTTTCTAGGAAAACAATTAGAAGAATGATTGTTTTAAATTGAGTATGAAGGCGAGGGGTGGAGGGTGGGGATTGATTTTCCAGAAAGCTAAACAATGTTGAGTTTGTATATGTCATAAACATGTTCAAATACTTCCAAAATTCATTGGATTGATGGATTCATATACATCACAGACTGTTGAAAAGTTCCTTATTTTTAAGTGAAGCAGTTTGCTTTCCTGATTTGCCCCCACGTTGTTTCTAGTCCATACACTGAAGGCAGGCTTGTGCATATGTCCATAAGCTTGATTTCCTTCTCAATACAGGTGAAGCAGAAAACGCTCATCATTTGGGGAGAGAATGATCGCATCATCAGCAATAAGCTTGCCGTGGTTAGTTACTCTTTCTTAACATGTCATGAACATGACGTAGCTAAGTCATGATCCTAATGCATAAAGCTATTAAGTGAATTGATAATTTGGTCTTCAAGATATATTTCTCAGTTGGGTCTTCATTTAGTCTTCCAAAGTGTATTTCGTCTTCAATAAAGTTCTCACGTTAACCCTGTTAACAGAAATAGTTATGTAGCTTAATCAAGAGCTGATGTGGCTGTTGAATGCTTAGTCATGGACCTGTGGCTGAAACATGGAAAAATAGAAGAACCAAAATGGTGCCGATGAAAATGAAAGACGTTGTGGCACTTCTGTTCATCTATGTTTCAGTCACAAGAAAGTATTACAGCTTTGTCAGCTATTGGCTGAGCCACTAAACCATTTTGTCAACTGGCTTAATGCTAGGACTTTGTTGAAGACAAAAATACACTTTGGAGAACTACAATTAGGTCAAATTTAGAGGACCAAATTGCAAAAAGATATATATTTCAAGGAACAAAATGTCAGTTCACTAACCCTATGTTGTTTCAGTTATATGGCTACTATTGAGATGATATTCTGTGCTAATGCTGTAATTGAAGTTGATTCATGAAGCTATTGTGCTTGCAGAGACTGCACTGTGAATTACCTGATGCAATCATACGCCAAATACCCAATTGTGGCCACCTTCCTCATGTTGAAAGGCCAGATTCTGTTGTGAAATTAATTGTTGAGTTTGTTCAGAGAAAGTCCAATAAGGTAAATCAATTTGTTTCACAAACATGACTGTTAAACTCCTCTTTGCCATTCACTTACAGGGAAAACAACAGAGCATCAGATGTTTTGTAAAAGAAATCAGCAGGTGATAGAGCTAGGAACTTAGGAAGTGTAAGATGTATCTCTGTTGATTATAGTTATGGCCTGATGTAGTTGTATGAAGAAGCTGAATTTAGCTTCAAACCCTATATATTGTCCAATGTGGATATTTATTGACTTTCCAAGGTACGCACCTGATAATTTAAGATGGTACTTAAGCCCTAAAATTGACAGGCTCATGGTAGTGTATGAACATAGATCAGAGAAGGTCCCAAGACCCTTGAAAGCAAAATCCCTCGCAGATAATGTCTTTTGCGGTGTCGATATGGTTGTCTTCAATGGTTGCTATTATTCATAGGAATATATGCGGTTTGCTGAGGTAGGCTTGTCACCTTCTGTTTAATTATTCTCTGGTTTGGATGTCACACACCTTTTAGTATTCATATTATCATACAGGTGGGAAAAAGGAAGGAATCATTCTATGTATAAATAAAATAAGCAGTAGACTCCATTTATTTGAGGAATCATGCACAGCTTCTAGAAAAATGAAATAACAATATATATATATATATATATCTTTTTGGTGCCATGATCATGCAACAACGTTGTCCAGTATTATCACTATTATCTCCTCTTTCGAATAGGGGTCATTTATTTAGATTTAGATATCCTGTTTGGCTTCAAAGTCAAACAGGATATTTGGCATAATCTGAGTCAATGTTGTCTGAACCGGGTCACTGATTCAACCGTCGGATCACCGGGTCAATTGCTGACCAGGATAAATGCATTAAAAAAATTTAAAATTATATATATACCTATATATCTTTACAAATAAATTAAAAAATAAATTAAATAAATAATTTACATGTAAATTTCACAATTTAAAGTCATAAACATTCAAAATAATTTCGAAACATCTATAATAATTTAAACATAAAGTCATAAATATTCATAATAATTCATACATTTAAAGTCTTAAATATTCATAATAATTTATAAAGTCATTAATAATTAATAAAAATTACGTAATTTTTAAGAAAAAAATTAATTTATCCTCTTTTAAATTAAAAATAATAATTTTGATATTTTATTTTATAGTATTTTCAATTTTATTAAAAAAAATCCACCACTTGTAGAATTCAAATTAATTCTTTAAATGGCTTGTTATAAATTTAAAGGACTATTGGAAACAAATATTTGTTATAGACTACTTTGAAAACATTTATTGTCTGATGTAATACTTTGGCATATTTTAACATCAAGGAGTTAACTTCAATTTTAAATAAAATTTATGAAAATGAAAGAGGAATTTAACTAATATTTTTAGAGAAATAAAGTGAAAATATTATGTTACAATTTGTTTGTAGTGGAACGGTGTAGATATAGAGAAAAAGAAAGCATTAATTTTTAGAGTAAATAAAACAAATTTTTTTTTGAAGATTATTAATCAATTTTAGCCATAAAATTTTTTTAAAAAAATTTAAAAAAAAAAAATCCTGGTCAATGGGTCGTCGGGTCACCTGGTCGACCGAATTTTGACCGGGTCACGCGCAGACCGGTCTAAAATATTGACTCGAACCGGATCATACCCCGGGTCGCCAGTTTCTGGGTTGACCCGGCCGGATCGGTCCGGGTCATACAACACTGATCTAAGTCTAAACAACATTTTAAAATTTAAATTATTGATTGTAAAATTTAACAACTCATATTGGGTCAAGTATCTTATTTACTTTTGGGGCCAAGCAAGGAATTCTCATTCCATGTTATTTGAGGAATCATGTACATACTCTAGAAAAAGGGAAAAGAAAAAAAGTAAATTTACTTATATTTTCTAAGAAATGGTTAAATTTGCTTGATATACGTCTTGTTTCAAATGTTGTACTTGGATCCTTTTTAATTAGTTTTTGCACTGAAGTCAATTTTTTGTATAATATGTATTTTCTTTTTCAAAATACAATTACTTAATAATCTTTACTATTAAGAATGGGATTATAGTCTTATGTTAGAGTTTAACATTAATTTAGATGTTTTATTAAAAGCAAAATTATACTCTCATATTTGATAAAAAGCAAATTAGAGGTGAGAATTTTTCAATGTGTCCAAATCACGGAGAAACAGTCCAATATTTGAAATGATAAGAAATCAAGTAGAATTTGGTTAAATTATATTTCTTTGGCCATGATAAATGCAATTAACTTTCCTAAAAAAAGGAAAAAAAAATAGTACTTCTACATAAGAACCGGATTGATTTTAATATTAGAGTCATTAATTTTTTCGTCAATTGACACTAACTTGATTACATAATTGATAGTCATTTATTTAAAAAAATATTTACCGTTCAATTATTAATTCTCTTTAAAATACAAAATCAAATCAAATAAACTTGGGGAACTAGCTAATTTTCTTTAGAATACAAAATCAAGTAGGTGCATCGAAAAACTCACTAGTTGCAGTATAATAATCTTCATACTTTCACATGATCTACTTTGACTCCAATTATTAAATCTTCTCTTGGCCAACCCTTTCTTATTAAAAATAAAATTAACGATTAAAATGACCAAAAAAAAACAATAAAGGAGGTAAGTTGTTCAAAAAGTACGGCAATATGAAGCAAGGCATTGATGATTTCATATTTGTCGGCGATGCATGTCCCAACTCAATTATTCGCTCGTTATCTATCGTCCAAGAAAAATTGGTCCACAGCACCAATGAACGGTCACAATCGGAAGAGAAGTCACAAATGATCTCCATCTCAACCGAATTATTAATTAAATGTTTTTCTATTAATATTGGTAGTTACAATGACAAAATATTGTAATTCTCCGTATGGTAAAATATTATTTTCATCTTCAAATTTTATCTTTTAATTTTATTTTGTATTAACTGTATCTTATATCTTTTCAATTATTTTTAATTGTTCATAAAAACAACATCGTTTAAATTATTAATAGTAAATATTGATATAAATATTTCTATTGCACGTCATTTCATTCAGGTAGATATGTCTATTTCATATATACATTTAAAATTACAAAATTACTTTCCATTTTGTTAGATATCTACATAGAGACAAAGTAAATAATAAAGAGTAACTGTGTCATTTTATGTCTATATTTAATTTAGACATATCTAACTAGATGAATTATCGCGGACATAATACAAGTGGTCAAATCACATTAGCGTTTATAGTTAATAAAATATACGACATTGGACTTATAGTCAAAAACTCAAAATTGAAATTAATTAAAAAATATAAAATAAAATTAACAAAATATAAAATTTTGGAATGAAAGTGGATTTTAAATCGAAATTTAGAGAGTAAAGTAGTATTTTTACGGTTTTAGGGTTTAGGATTTAATCTTTAAATTGAAATATGTTGTTTTCCATTAGGTTTAACTTATTTATTTAACTTTCTAATTGTGCTCTATTTCCTTGATGGATGTAACAGAAAAAAAAAATGAAAATAGAGCAGAGGAACAAATATTATAAATTGAAAGGTAAGAAATCAAATGGAAACAATAAATAAATCAAGACAAAAATGGTAACCAAGCCTATTTATAAAATGAACCTGTAATCAATCATTTAAATATATAATTGACCTGTCTTTTATTAAAATTTTATTATGAAAAAGTTGACATGAAAAATTAATAAGATATACTATGATTGCATATCGGAAAATTTCATTTTATAGTAAAATACCTTAGGTGTCATGAAGTTTTAAGAAACCATTTGGTAATAAAGGAAGGGCACACGTAGTGCATAACAAGTAAACACGAGTCTGTGTATTCTATTGACAAAGATGTGCAAGTGATGACATAAAACCTAACGATTACAAATACGTCTCTTTCATATGAAAAACACCGAAGAATTGAGGCCTCAAAGTGAGAACTTATTAGCTCAAAGTATTGAATTCACTTGTTTTATAAACTAATCGTTTGATTGATTTGGAGAATTAATAACTCCAATATTAAAATCAATCTGGTTCCCTCAAAAATAAACATAAAAATTGAAGGTTTACATTTTACATACACACGTTTGAATAGCTAAGTATTAAAGTAAAAGAATGAAAACGAATGAACGGAACATAAACTGTTGCAAAAGTTTTTCGTCTTCAGTTTAATTTCTGCCATGTAATATTCTTTATTAATTTTACCTCACATTTAGTAATTTTTAATATATTATTACCATTAATTATTTTATATAATTTTCTAACAAAATTAACTAACCTATTAAATTAACATGCATGATCTATGATATATACTTAATGTAAATACTTAATCTTGTGAAGAAGGATGAGGAGGTTAGAGCGAAAAATGTTAAAAAGACACTGTTTCGAGCTTATTTAATGAGATGTGAATATTTTACTCAATAAGATATTAAATTAAATATCCAAGTACACAACTTTTTAACCACAACATTTCAACCAATTTTGTTTAAAAATTAAAACCCTTTATAAAATGTTACATGAGATTCACACAAAGACAAATTTATTTGTACTTAAATTAGATCAAATTTTGCGTGTTCTTTATTTTCATTAAGTACTTAACAATTTTAAACATATTTTATTCAAACAAATATTACCAAAAACCTAAAATACTTTTGAACATTAAATACTCTAAAAATATTTTTTATCCATTTATATTTAATACTTACAAATATTAAAAAACAATTGATTTTAACTTTTTAATATTTAAATTTAAAAATAATATCTAAATAATTTAAATGAACGAAAATGAATATGTTTGCTTAAAGCCAAATTTCATGTGATAATAATAGCAAAGATTCTATTATATTAAAAAAAAATAGTGCCTCATAGATATACAAATGGAGAAAAGGAATGAACAAAAAAAAAACAAAAAAAGAGAAGTAGAGTACACAAATTCTACTCCCTTTAGTAGCCATATATATCATATAATCACCCCTGAAAAAGAAACAAATAACCTAGCTTAACCCAAGTGGGATTTTGCTTCAGGATGACTCATTCTCCAATGGCAAGTAAATTTCCCTGACCACCCTCATTCCTGTAATGCCTAAATCTCATCCACAAATCAAACCCCACCATTTTTACTTACTGTACCTTCAGACTCTGAAGAAGCAAAACCACAAGGGAAGAAGAACAAGAGGAATTAGCAGTTTAGTCCCTTCCAAAAGAAGCATTCCAGCACTAGAGTCATTGCTGAAGCCAGTTGGTGTTGTAGATGATGGGCTTATTCCAAACACATTAGGGCTTCCGGTGACTGTTCCGGTGGTTCCAGTGCCGGTGCCGGGAGTTGTAGATGGTGAGGTGGTGGTGGAGGGTGAAGTTCCTGGCGTACCAGTTGTTGGGGTGGTTGATGGAGTGCCTGTGTTGCTGCAATAAGAAGCTAACAGAGGTCAAGAAACTTGGCACATAGCCTTCAAATTAAGCAAACTCAACTGTAGATTTTAGCGCAGATCTAGGATCAACAGCATCTGAGGATTAAGAAGACAAACTACATTACTGGTGACACATCCAGATCAAACACTGGCCAGCAAAAAAGTATGACCGGGCCTGAAAAAAGAGAGCTTTTTGCAGGAATATAGTTCTGAACTTTCTGACTCTAGGAATGGAGATGGATTAACCCAAAACATGTCTTTTGGCTATTTTAGGTAAAATATATCATCGTTCCTATAAGGCACCATTTTTAGAGACAGTTCTGCAAGTTATGAAATCCCTTTCAGACAACAGCAGCTTAAACATCTGCAGAAATGGCAGAGTATGATTGTTGGGGAAGACGAGGTGTTTTTATAAGTAAAATGGCAAGAGAATCAACCATATTACATGATAAAAAGATTCCCGATTTCACCCAATTACATAGCATAGAAGTTTCAAGATCCATCCAGAACCAGAAACAAGAAGCATACCTAGCACTTGAGGGATAAACACAAGTGGATGATGATGAAGCTGCAGATCAAACAACAAAAGGCCAAAAGAATGAGAGAAAATATGGGAAAAAGTGAAAAAATAAGCCAGAAAAGAAAAAGAAGCAAGGTTTTGAGATGGAGGATGATTACCAGGTGCAGTTTGACTTGTGGTGGCAGTGCCTGAGAAATCACAGCTTCCCTGAGCTTGACCCTTTTTCTGAAAATAGCTATTTACAGCGTAGTTGCAGTGATCCTTCACAGTGTTAGGGTTGTAACAAGCTCCATTTTGGAGAATTGGGGTACAGTCAGCTCCTGCTCCACAAGCATAATCTATACTTTTCTGAAGAACTTGATCACTCACACCATCCTTGCATATACAGTAAAGAGCACCTATTGAAGACAGAAGGAAAAAACAAAAAACAAAAAAGGGAACGAAAAGTTAGATGACATAAAATCCAACCCTTTCTTCTTTTCAATCTTAAAGCGCAAAATGTCACGGGAAAATCAAGCTTCAGAATTTTCTCTGATCCCACTTTCCCATCTCAAGCTTTATCAAAAGAAAAAAGCATGAAGAGCAGATAACCATGGAAACCCAACTAAGAGATGATACGAAAGTATAGGTTTACTCTCTTCAGAAAAGTTTCGTTGAGGACAGAACACAAACAATAGATAGGCAAGAATCCAGATTGCTTACTTGAACGGCCAATCAAGGCCGAAAGAAGCAGAAAATAAACCAAGAGAGCCATGATTGATGCTTGCTGGGTATTCAGTTTCAACCACTGTAAGTGAGAAATTTTTTATGGAAATTAGATGGATGAGCTAGAGAGAGAGAGAGAGAGAGAGAGAGAGAAGAGAGATGAAAAAGAGAAGCTAATGGAGACTTCTGGAATAGGATAGTGTGGCGCGTGTCTGGTATGCGATACCAGGCTTTTCAATGTGGTGTTTGTTTCACATCATCTAATAGATAGGCATTTTTGTTTATAATTAGTTTTATACACACACACACAAAGAAATAGTAGTTTACACAAATAGAAATAGTAGTTTAATAAGGGGTTTGTGATGCTAAACAGTGAAGATAGTTCTGGGGAATTGTACAAACTATAAAGGGCGAGGCTTTATGTAATATTCTAATGACGGTATCAGAGACACGTCTTCAAACGGTCCTAAACTCATGTGGGTGATCTCAAAAGTTAACTCAACCCTGGTTAAAGCCGGCAACCCAAAAAAGGAACAAAAATTTAGAAAATAATAAAAATTATTTTCTTTTTTTTAAAACTATTTATTGTTCAAATACTGTATTATCATCAATTAATTTAAATTTAAATTGAGTAAAATTATAATAGATAACAAAGATTTAACTACTGCATTTTTAAGAATATAAACTCGACATCTTTAATTAAGTTAAAATAATTATTTACTAATTAATTTATGTGATTGGTGATAAAAAAAATATTTCTTTTAATAATATAGACCTCAATTATTTATACTTTTAAATATTGTTTTATAATATTTAATTCTGACTTTGGCTTAAAAAATAAAACTTGTCAAAAAAAATTAAAAAATTAGGATATTAAACTTTATTTTTTGAAATAAAAATAAATACATTTCGGCTAAAAAAAACTTGGTTCAATGGGATTGGGTGTTTTTTTGCTTTTTGTTTTTTTTTCGAGGGGGGGGGGGGGTGGTGGGGTATTGAGTAGGTTGGTGTTCTGAAGTGAAAGGATGGACCAATGGTCCTGTGGGCTTTAAAATGGGATGAAGATCCTCTTTCGTATCATCGTAACGTGGATCTAAACTGTCTGATTGCATAAAATGAATAGCATCCTGTGTATTTACATTTGCGGCGTTGGATGTTATTTATTTTATACAAATAGACAGTCCAAATTCTCATTATGTATGAAATATTATTTATTTTGTACAATCAAACAATTTGTATCTCACATCAGAATATTCAAATCTCTTAAAATGAGAGTGTATTTCTTTTAAATCATTTCTTCTAAACGTGTCTTGTCACACTATGGATACTATAGATAAATTTGGTAAGTAAAAAAAATGTAAATTTTTTTTAATAGGCAAATTTTCTTTTACTTTTTTACATTAATTTTTTATTAAAAAATAGGTGTAAAAATCTATTTTAAATAATCAATTATACCATTGAATTATTAAAAAAAGATACCGTTATTTTTAACTACCATACATTGAAAAATCTGATGTAATTAATAACACGAGTAATTACATACAATTCGTTGTACAATAGCCCAACTATGATTTGAATTCCTAACTTTTAAAATATTAACACCTTAACACTCAATTATCACAAAAAAGGTGAAAAGAAAAGAAAAAGTCAAACAAATATTAAAATTGATATATAATTAAAAAGGTCACAGTTTAAAAAATAAAAAAATGTTGTAGACATAAAATATCATGTGACAAATTAATTAATTTTAAAATGTTAATTTTAACTGATAATTTAGGAAAATAAAGTGTTAAGTTTTTAAGTTAAGATTGTAAAATCATAATTAATTTATAGATAATTTCTCCCTAATCAGAAAAAAATGTTAGTTTATTGAAATTTGTATAAAATGTTTTCCAATTTTATGAATTTATAATATTAAATATAGTTTTAGAATTAGAACAAGTGTTATGTTTAAAAAGAAAAGGGAATATAGGTAGGAATATATACTCCTTTTATTGTGGTGCCCACCAGAACGCCTTGTTGAGAAAATAGATACCTTTCTTCCTTCCAAATCCTCCTGGACCTGTTGTGTAATATTTTTTTTTTGTTGCACAAGTATATCGTGTGCCATTGAATGCAAGATTTAAACTGTTTTTAGGAGGTCCTAAGGGTTTGGATGGGAAAGAGTCTGGAGGAGATCCATTTTCTCCTGTTGGAGGATTAGTTGACTTTAGTATTGAAATTGTCGATGTTCATTGTCAATCGTTCAATGGATTAGCAGTAAATAAATTTTTAAAAAAAAAATTCATCATTAAACGTTTGATCATGATCGAATAGTTAATATCAAGCATTGGTGGTTAGTTCTAATAAAGTGTTCTGTTGGGCACACCTTGTTGGGAGGTATCAGTTGACTATAGTATTAGAGCCATTGATATCCAATGCTAATCGTTCTGATCGCCTATCAAATGAATGATAGTAGATAATTTTAAATAAATTCATTATCAACTGTATAATCCAATGTTGTTAGAACTGACTCGGCTATTGACCCGGACAGGCATTCGGGTCACCGGGTCACTGGTTCAACCTGCCGGGTCAATTGCTGACCCGGATAAATACATTAAAAAAATTAAAATTATATATATATATATATATATATATATATATACCTATATATCTTTACAAATAAATTAGAAAATAAGTAAAATAAATAATTTACATGTAAATTTCACAATTTAAAGTCATAAACATCCAAAAAATTCATAAACATCTCTAATAATTTAAACATAAAGTCATAAATATTCATAATAATTCATAAAATCATAAATAAAATCATCCAAATATAATAATTCATACATTTAAAGTCTTAAACATCCATAATAATTTATAAAGTCATTAATAATTAAGAAAAATTAAGTAATTTTTAAGAAAAAAAATTAATTTATCCTCTTTAAATTAAAAATAATAATTTTGATATTTTATTTTATAATATTTTCAATTTTATAAAAAAAAATCTACCACTTGTAGAATTCAAATTAATCCTTTAAATGGCTTGTTATAAATTTAAAGGACTAATTTGAAACCAATATTTGTTATAAACTACCTTGAAAACATTTATTGTCTAACGTAATACTTTGGCATATTTTAACCGTAAAGAGTTAACTTCAATTTAAAATAAAATTTGTGAAACTGAAAGAGAAATTTAACTAATAACTTTAGAGAAATAAAGTGAGAATATTATATTTCAATTTGTTTGTAGTGGAACAGTGTAGATATGAAAAAAAAAAGAAGGCATTAATTTTTAGAGTAAATAAAACAAACTTTTTTTGAGGATTATTAATAATATTAACCATAAAAAAATTTTCAAAAAAAAAAATTTAAAAAAGGAAAACCGGGTCACGGGTCATGGGTCTTCAGGTCGACCAAGACCCGGCCGGGTCTTGGCTGGTCAATGTGTAGACTAGTCCATTGAAATGACCTGGACTGAGTCATGTACCGGGTCACCGATTTCTGAGTCGACCTGACCGAATAGGTCTAAGTCAGACAACATTGGTCTGATCGCAATCAAATGATTAACATCAAATACTCATAATTATAATACTGAAATCAACTAATAGCCTTTGTTGGAGGGTCGCATGCATGAATCATTGACATCATTGAAGCATATATGCCATTTTCTGAAAGTTGGATCGTGCCATCTTTTTTTTTTTTTAATTATTTAATTTCCCGTAATTGTCAAAGTTTCTTATGTAAGAAGAATATCTATTTCCCACTATTATTGTAAAAGTAAAACTGACGCTAATTAAACTAGTTAACTTTAACTTATTACAAGATTATGGGTAAAACTATTTTTTGAAAATTAATTTTTAACGTGTTTTTGGAACAGCATTATTTGTTTAAATGCATGTTGCTCAATGTTGTCTGAAGTTTTATTTTGGTTATTTACTTTCTACTAATTTTTATATATATCGTCTTTTGTCTTTAAAAATATTGTCAATGTCTTTCTTTCCTCAACGTGTTTCGTGAAGACATTACCTAAATTTACTTGGTGAGGTGATATTTTCACCCTTGACGTCTGGACAGAAATCTAATTGAAAATTTAAAACAAAATCACTTCTTATCTTTAATTTTTCACTAAATTTTAATTTTATTTTTAATTTGTCTTTTTGTATTAGTTATATCATATATGTTTTATTTTTATTTTAAATTTATCATTTTTATTAATATTATCTATTCAACTGATAGAAAATATTGATTGGGTTGTGAGTAAAAAAGATAAATTTAAAATAAAAATAAAATACATATGACATATCTAACATAAAGAAATAAAAAAAAATAAGTTTGAGTTTTTTTATATTTTACTTTTATTTCAAATCTATTATTTTTATTAATTACTTAGTCAATATTTTTTATTAATAAAATAGATGATATGAATTAAAAAAATATAAATTTTAAAAAATAAAATATATAAAATATAATTGATATACAAAATATTAAAATTAAAATTAAAACTTAATATAAATATTAAGTACGTAAAAAATATTTTTGTCAAAATTTAAATGATTAGAACATTTTCACATATCAAAATCAAAGGACAAAAAAAAATCGTTGTTATGATTATATTGTCTTGGTCATAGCTGATCTTCATTATGTTTTTGACCAATTGCGTTGGATTTGGCTTTCGAGGTATATTAATCATTTTCAGTTTCTATCAACTGTTCATAACTCTCGTGTACGCAAAATAACAGTAAGGATAAAAATGGAAACTACAAAGAAAATAGGATTACAAATACAATTTTTGATATAAAAAAATGAATTTCCATATAGCGGCATGGATTTATTTGAAAGATGATTGAGGTGGGATAAATCCTGATGAATTATTTTTTTTAATTTGAATTTGAAAGACAAATATGATATTTAACCCATATAAGTCGTTAATTTTAAAAATTAACGGTTTAAATTTTATAGTTAGTATTTTTTTAAAAAAGCCTATTCTTAAAATGAACCAAAAAATATTCTAAAATTTAAACTGTTAATTTTTAAAACCAACTGTCTATATGAATCAAGCATCTTATTTGATTTTGAAAGTTAAATAAAGGATTTATTATCGAGATAAATACAATTTGTGTTCAATTTCAAATGTTAGTTGAAGAAGACAACAAAGGATTTGTGACGGGGAGATCCATTGATACATTCCTTTTGTATTTGGTTTTATGTTATGTTTCTATAAATTACAGTTTAAATTACATTAACGTGATTTTTATGTACAATAATATGATTAGGAGTTTTACATTAACATAATTTTGTCCTTAAATCATAATTTGGTAAAAATTTGTTGCTTTTACAAACTATATGATTTGTCTAAACTTTAATTTTTCTAAAATCAAATTTGTAAATATATGATTTGTCAAAACTTAAATTTCCTTAACTATTTTCCAAGCACAAACTCCATTGTTGTGCAAAGGAACACCCCCATTTTCTTTCATTAAGGCAGTTAAGAGGATAATTTGAATAATTTTTACATTTTAATTAAAATAAAAAGAGTCAAATGAAAGGAATATTCTCGTTCTTTCAGTAATTTGTATCCCTTCAATATTAATCATACCAAACGAGGGAATAAAGTTTTCCTTAAAAAAAAAAAAAAGAAATCTCCTATTCCGTCAATGTGCTTGCAGCGTAAAACTAATTTAAGCTAATTTAAGTGTCAAATATAAATTTAAGTATCAAAAGATTGATTTCATAGAAAAATAGTTATAAAAAAATTTAAATTTAATTATTAAAAATTTCTATAATATTAAAAGTTTGATATTTCAAAAAATGTCGGTGGTGTTTGTTTGATCGTTGTCCTAATCAACAAACAAAATTTAATTAATAAAATAAATAAATAAGAATGTGTGGATAACTTGTATATAAATTTATAAAATTCTTTTCCTCTTATTCCCCCTCTCTTGCTCTATTCATATCTAATTTTGTATTTATTATTGTTGTCATAGAATGTTATTTTCTATAACTATAAAAATTTATTTTTATTTTATATTATTTATATTAATTAAAAATAAAAAAATTGACAAATGAATAAAAGAAGTAATTGAGTTTATAAATAAATTATCCTCAATCAAGTGATTTTTGTTGGAATTATTTAAAAAAATTTAAAAAAAAAAGAATTAAGTTAAGCTTTTTTTACTGTATTGATATTATATATTGATTGAATTATTATATTTATAAATTGAATAAATGTAATCTCCACTTTTTTCTTTAATTTTTACGTACGTCTTTTTTGTATTTACAAAAGTATTGAGTAATATTATCCATTTTGGCTCATAAATTGGCAGGGTCAGTTTTTTTAAAAATGTCAGGATGAAGAAATTAAGGAGAAAATAAAGTAAAACATCGCTTCAAAGATAAGACATGTTCATCCATCACAGTGCACACTACGGATGTTCGATGAAATGTCACTTCCACACATAAATATATATATATAATATATATAATATATATATATATATATATATAATATTATATATATATATAATATTATATATATATATATATATATATATATATATAATTCGTGAGACGGTCACGTCAGGATGTGGTTATGACGTTAGAGGCGATGATAGGCTCGACTTGAGATTAAACAATTGAGTTTATTGATTGTGTAAAATTATAAATCTATTTATTTTAATTTTTAGTTTGATCTTGTAGATAGTTTCGTTTTTTTAATAATATAATATAATAAGTAAACATATATTTATTAATATATCAAATATTAATATAAAAATTAGTCAAATTTTGATTTTTAGTATTATAAATATCTTAATATTATAATTTTAGTAAAATGATACTTCATGTCCCTAATATTTACTTTAATTTTTATTTATGCTCATAACTTTTTTTTGTGTCAAATATATTCTTTATGTTTTAATTTTGTTCAAATATGTCTTTTTTTTAACACCGTTAAGGAAACTAACGTAATGCTAACTGGGTACCACGTGGCAAAAAAACATTTGTTACGTGACAACTAGTCCAGCAGCCAGTCCATGTGAACTGCCACGTGAATTTTGTAAAAAAATTTTCATTTTTTTTTTTAAAAAGTTTTTGTTTATTCACATTGGTCCTTTTTCAAATTTTTTTCTTTTGTCCAATTTTTGATATAAACTTGTCTTCTATTTCGTCTAAATCTTTAGTTTAAAAATCTATTTTTTTCTTTGTCAAAATCATCCCTTATAAACTTTTTAGTTTATTCACTGTAATTCCTATTATTCACTTTCATTTTTTTTCCTCACAGTTTGGTCCTCCAAATCAATTCATAATTTTATTTTTAGTCATAATATGATTAAATATATCATTTCTACCCAAAAACAATACAAGAAATGAGTTAAAATTCAAATTTTCAAAGATTGCATATATCTCCCTCTTATAAAAGGTAAAATTTGAAATTATTCTTCACTTTCATGCGTTTTTCTCACAGTTTGGTTCAGTCAGCATTCCGTTAGTTTTCTTAATGATGTTAAAAAAAAGGATATATTTGAACAAAATTAAAACATAAGAGACATATTTGACACAAAAAAAAACGTTAAGGAAATGAATGAAAATTGAAGTAAACGTTAGGGACATGAAATACTCATTTTCCTATAATTTTTTTTACTATGTACAAAGAAACAACTAAGACATAGATTCAATTTTCAAGGCAAAATTTATAAAATAATAAAATAATTAACAAAAATATGAGATTCATTTATTTATTTACAAAAGAAATTTGGTAAATATAATATTATATATATAAATATAATATTTTTTTAATACAAATTTAGTTTAATTTTAATCGAATCAAACCAAATCAACCAGACAACCGAATCAAATTCATTAAAATTCATATTTCAAAAATCAACTTTAGCCTCTTTTTTTTATATTCAATTTGGTTTGATTTGAGTTGATTTTGAGCAATCCTAATAATTTTATTCATTATTCTATTATAAGAATATTGGTGATTTCAATTCTGTTATTTTATGACCATTTTCCCTCAGGAGCTTTGTGTTATATATATTTTTTTAAAAATACATCTCTCTCTCTCTTTTTTTTTTTTGGGGCACATCTACTTTTAGTTAATAAATAGTTTGAGTATGACAAATGAGGCCAATCTGCAACTTTACAACTATATGTGGTCCTTGAAGATTATTGTTTCAAGAGGCCCAAAAGTGAACACTAGGATGATTAGGATTTTAAGAAATGGATTCAAATAATTCTTTATGTGCCATTCATTATTAAGATAAATTGTTTCATTGTATCTTAAGTATTTTTCTTCAGGCTGTATGTTTATACAATTTCACAAAACTATGACTTCTTTACGAGGAAGCATGTATATAATTTCTTGTGCTATTAATCTTTCAAAAAATTTATTTTATAAAAAAGATACAAATTTATGATCATTTATTTAAGTATTTTTTAAAAATACATTTTTTATTTTTAACGTTTACTTTGAGTTTCAATTTCTTTCCTAACAATTTTTTTGTGTCAATTTCGCTCTACGTTTTATTTTTGGTTCAATTTTATCTATAAGATTAACGTTGTTAACAAGTTGGCAAAAAATAATGACGTAAACTCCTATAAGTAATACTTAGACTCTTTCAAATGACATGTGAATTCCTCCATATGATACATTAAACATTTAAATATTAATTTAGGGTGAAAGAGATAAATAAAAATGTATTATTTGAGACAAAATTGAAATTTAGCCAAATGTTTAAGATAAAATTAAAACTAAAATCAATTAGTTATAACACGTTGGTAATGAACGTGCAATATAGAAAAGTCTACGTTAATATTTTCTGTCAATTATATTAACAACATTAATTTTAGAGACAAAATCTAAATAAACAAAATATGGCACAAAATCAACAAAAAAAAATATTATGGATGAAATTGAAATTAAAGGTAAACTTTAAGGACGAAAAAGCTAATTAAGATTCTTTATTGTTTATTAACTAAAGTTTAATTAGGCATGACAATGAAGGTGATTATTACCAATAATAAGATATTAACAATAAATAATAACACAAAATGATAAAGCATATGGTCAACAACTTCATAAGGAATTAAGGAATTTAAACCCTTTTTTGTTATGAGGGGCCATCGAAGCCAACCATATATTTTTAGTGTGTGGTGCCTAAAAGTGTTAAAAAAAAAAAACCATGGGGCAATCCTTGAAATTCTGAGCTTGCTTTTAGATCACTTTATGTGTTTCTACAAAGTGCTTAATTGGGGTTTTGAAATTTCATTAACATCAACAAAAAAGAATAGGTGGACATTTGGGCCACAACTACAAAAAGTAGAACAAAAATAAGAAATTAAAAAAGAAGAAGGAGCTTTTTGCAAAGGACAAAGTTATGTAATACCCAGCTGGCTAGTTAGCTAAGAATCTGTAAGTTTTCTGTGTGTTTCTCTACAGCTTTATTCTTGTCCAACTTCATACTTTGTATGCTTCTTTGAAAAGAGGGAAGAAAAAGTGAATTTTGATGAATAAAGACCATATCGCCAACAAAGCAGTTTTCCAAGTTGTTAACTAACTCAATTGACAAAACAAAACATTATACTTCTACAAAAAAAAAATTCTACCAGTACTATACACTAACCTGAATAATTTGCTTGGCTAAACACCTTGATTGCCCAAATAGAATTGTTCGATTAGGTTCTGAATAGCTGGGGTCCATGTGGTCTTTCTATACGTATGTGAATATAATTTTTTTGTTAAATTATTATTTTGGTCCTTATAATTTCACGTGATACTTAATTTGGCCCCTATAGTTTAATAATTTATAATTGAATCCTTATAGTTTCACAAGTTTTTAATTTAGTCATTGAGATTAAACTTCTAATGGTATTTTATAAAAGGCAAAATGATACTTTATGTCCCCAAAGTTTACACCAGGTTTCACCTATGCCCCTAAGATTTTTTTTTGGTCCATTTATGTCTCACATCTTTCAATTTTTATCATATATGCCATTTTTTTCGTAACTCTGTCAATCAACTTAATAAAAATGTTGATTGGGCTGTCATGTGGTAAAAAACATCTACAGCTTGGACTCCTTAATTTTTTTTTTAAAAAAGTTTTAGTTCATTCATTTAGGTTTTTAGTCAAAATTTTCTGTTTGTCCAATTTTTGATATAAACTCATCTTCTACTTTATATAGGTCCCTAGTTTAAGAATCTATTTTTTTCTTTGTCAAAATATCTCCACAAACTTTTTAGGTTGTTCACTTTAGTCCTTATTTTTTACTTTCATGCTTTCTTTTCACATTTTAATCCTCCAAATCAGTTAATAATTTTCATTTTTAGTCATAATATGTTTTAATCTATCATTTATACCTAAAAACAATACAAGAAATGAATTAAAACTTTCAAATCTTACTTTTTATGAGATAGAGAGATATACAACCTTTGAAACCTTGAATTTCAATTTATTTCCTTATATTATTTTTGGATAGAAATGATAGATTGAATCATATTATGACTAAAAATAAAATTATGGACTGATTTGGAGACCAAACTTTGAGAAAAAAAAAAGCATGAAAGTGAATAATAGGGATTAAAATAAATAAACTGAAAAGTTTGTAGGGGATGACTTTGACAAAGAAAAAATAGATTCTTAAACTAGGGACCTGAACGAAGTAGAAAATGAGTTTATATAAAAAAATTAGACAAAAGGAAAATTTTGACTAAAGACCTAAGTGAATAAATTGAAACTTTATTTAAAGAGTCCACATGACAGTCCAATCAGCATTTCTGTTAAGTTGATTGACGAAGTTACCAAAAATATATATATATGACAAAAATTGGAAGATGTAAAACATAAACGGGTAAAAAAAAAAACCTTAAAGCCATAAGTGAAACTTGGTGTAAATATTGATGATTTAAAGTACCCTTTGCCTTTTATTAAATTTTGTTAATGTGACTAACCATATATATATATTAACATTGTAAATATACATGATTTATGCCAACAATAAAAAAAAATTATGTAATATTAACTCACATATATGTGATATATAATGTAACTTATATTAAATAATTAACACAAATTTATTCAAGTCATGTATATTCTTGATATTAAGATGATATATAATTTGTCATGTTACCAAAATTTTACAAAATATTAATAATAGGAATTAAATTAAAAAATTGTGAAACAATAAAGATTCAATTACAAATATTTGAGCTATGGGAATCAAATTAAAAATTAAGTAAAATTATAAGGACTATAACCATAATTTAACCTTATATATATATATATATATATATATATATATATAAAGTTAATTTAATTAGGTTTGTTTTTGATCAAATCAAATCAAATTAAACTGACTATGAAATAAAATTAATTAAAATTCATATTTTAAAAATTTATTTAGATATTATTTTCTTGGTTTTCTTCAATTTTTGATTAATTTAATACCCTAGTCGGTTTAGTTTAATTTCCAACATGCATAAGATAAATTATGGAGATCAGTGCATTAAAGGACACAATGGCTCGTCTACACGTGACGTGAAGTGGATTTGTATGTAGTTTCTCAACGTCCTATGTATACACGTGTATTGTAGACTATTTAGGTTTATCTATAGTTTACCAAACCGGACCGGACCGGCCGGTCGGACCGGTCAGACCGGGAACCGGAGGGTCACCGGTCCGGTTTGGCCATTGAACCGGTCGGTGGTTCGACCGGTGTTGAACCTGCTGAACCGGCCGGAACCGGTCGGTTTGAAGGTTGAACCGGTTCAAGTTTTTTTTTTCTGGTCAAAAAAAATTTTTTTTTAAATGGAGGGGGAAAAATGTAGAGGGAAAGTGAACAAAAAATACATATGATAACCCTAGTTAATTTTGCAATTGTCAAATATGCCTCCACTTACATAAACAAATAAAAAAGAAAATCAAAGGAGAGAAAACAAAAAGAAAAACAAAAACTAGCCGAGTCCACTTTATCACACGCATATGGGGGGCAGATTGGACAATTTGTACTACATTGGCCTGAAATTGTGAGCGCATGAACCCACCACTTCCCTTAGCTTCTTATAAGCCCATTAACATATATTAGTATATGAAACTTTTTTCTTTTTTTGTTCTAAGTAATGTGGGACTTACTCTTTTACAAGGCTATTTTACTTAGTTTGAAATTGTGAATATTATGAGTTGTGATGAATTATCAATTTATGGATTAATTTTCTTATTTCCCTCACTTATTGTTATGAATTATCAATTATATTAAGTATTTTAATATTTTAAATTATATATATTTTTAATATTTTAAATTATGTATATTTTTAATATTTTTTAATTATCACCGGTTCGACCACGGTCCGACCATTAAATCTTGAACCAGTGGCTCGACCAGTTCAATGACCGGTCCGATTTTGAAAACATTGAGTTTATCTGTATGGACTCGTTCTATTTACTCAAGCCGACATCTTTGTGGGCCCACATTTGGGCCTCGTTCCTTTTCCTAGATTGACAAAAACAAAGACCCTTTTTTTGATCTTGTAAATTTCGTCCCAAGATCCTTATATATATATGAAAAGAAATAAAATTATTTTTAAAATTTTAACGATAATTTTTTTCCTTTAATTTTCATATATTTAATATGATTGTCACGTAATAAATAACTTGTTTTTTAAATTATTTAATTAATATTTTTTTATTGATAAGAGAGATGACATTAATAAAAAAGTGATATATTTAAATTATGGACGTAACTTCAATTGAATTATATATGATACTTTTTTGTTTCAAAAATTGTGTTTATCCTTCTTGATATTTGATGTAAATTATAAATCCAGATGGAGTGCCATCATCTACTGAAATATGTAAAAGAAAAACGTAAAATGGGGGAATGAAATGGATGGAAGAAGAGGAATGAAAAAGTAGAAAAGAACGGAGAGGGAAAGAGAAACATTGGAACACGTGTACCGTGCATTGTGCATTTTTGGTTTGACCAGTGATTCAGTGAATGTTCCTTCATTCATGAAGCCATGCTTGCTTTTCTGTTGGTGTTGCGCAGCTTTTTTAGTTCTGAGGCATGTGCCATGTGTTACGTGCATCCATATCTATATCTAATTACCTATAGAGTATAGACTATATATATATATATATATCTTCCTCTCTCCTCACCTCTTGATCCCCGCTATGTCCACGTGTCATCAGGCCTTTGTTCACTCCCACCGCCCCACCCCGCCCTTTAGGCTTTAGAGGAACAACTAGAGATGTGCCGTGTGTGCAAGCTAAATTAGATTGTTTGGAAGAGTTAGTTTAGGTTGAAATATTTTTATTTATTTAATTTAAATTAATTTAATTTATTGTCAAATGTTTTGGTTTGATTTAAATTGATGAATTAAATTTTATTGTTGTTGTTGTTGGACTTAGTTTAAAATGTTATGATTAAAAATAAAAAAATAAATTAAGCCTTACATAATTATATATTTTTTAAAAGAAAATTTTATTCATAATTTGACATTGAGTTATTTTTTTTTGTTTATTAGTACTGTGATGCAAGGTAGAATAAAAAACTTTTAAATAAAGGAACTAGTAGTTTAATAAATAATTAATATTGTAGATGTTATGTGTATGTTAACTAAATAATATGTTAATTAAATCCTAAATATTTTACGTACAATATAAATGCATAACATAAAAGTATTATAAATTTTTTTTTACAAAGACGAGTTCGTAGGTTAATTTGAGTTCAATAGATTGAAATTTTATAAAATTATTATCCAAATTAATAGTCAAAAAATTGAATAAAATAAAATAAACTAACTCGCCAACTCAATACAATCCAATCTAATTTTGTAGTTGGTTTGAGCTGAGCTGGTTAATATCCAATGCACACTCATAAAAAACAATATCAGCTTTAGAATAACAACACTGTGTTGGACTTTTTATAGGCCATTGGATCACATCTAATCCTGTGACGTCCAAGGTGTCATGAATCCTTCTTTTCTCAACCAAAATTTGCCACTTGTCCCACATTTCCTCGTAAGAATATGTATTTTTCTATATGATTCACTTTCACTCTCCCTCTAGTCCCGTGCAGAAGACAAGAAGAGAGAAGGGAAAGATCCAACGAGCCCGTTTGGTAGGGGCGAAAACGGTGGAAAGGATAATTCCTTTCATGTATTGTTGTTTTTTTCTTGCGTTTGGTAAGCATTATGTACAGTATATTGATAGAATCCAGAATTCCTTCTTCCATTTATTTTTTTACGACACTTTTTCATCCATTAAGTAATGGAAAAATACATCCGGGAATGGAAATGATGTTGAATTTCTGAAACTGTCATTATCTGTGTACCTGCAATTTCTTTTTTGCCCTTTAGTCTATGTGCCGCTGATCAGAAGATTCAAAAGCTTGTGCTTCGTTGATGAGTTTTCAAAATAAGGGGTCGACGGTGTCCACCGGAGTTCACCATTGCAGATCTTTACTCTACCACTCAAGAAAGAGAGATGGTGATGGAGAGGAAGAGAAAGAGAGAAGCAAATATGAAGGAGTTGGTTGCAGTGAATGAGAAATTGAAGGTGCAAAAGATAGGGGGGAGCATCTACAAAAATGCTCGTTGGTCAACCTGTACACAGTCGAGGCTGACACTAAGCAGTTGGCCAGGTGGTCGGCCGATTTGTACCAACCGGCCGACCGGTTACTAGGACATGTGCATGAATTCTTATAGGAATAATTTAGAGACTTGCAATAACTGACCAACCAGTTGACAGGACATGTGCATAAATTCTCATAAGATTAATTTAGTCATTTCGTTATAATTTTTTTTTTCTTAAAAAATACATACCAAACACACAAAATATTCATTCATATTATATTTTCTATCTCATACCAGACATATTTTTTTTCTATTTTCTTTTTCCTATTATATTCTCCTTTCTTTTTCATTTTTCTATTTCATTTCTATTTCTAGTATTTTCCGGATACCAAAAACGCCCTATAGATTAAAAAGAAGTGATGGATCTGTAACAATTTGTTTCTTTATGATGATGATTACTCCACAATTTAAAACAAGTTACACGTGTTTTCTTGGTTTCTTTTTTTTCTTTTATCCTCATCTGTTTTCCTTTTTATTTTTCTTGATAATATCATAGCTAATACACGTTTAGGATATTATCTTTAGATGGACGGGCTAGCCTTGCATATCAATAACTCAACTATATATTACTCTTTTTGTCCACCAAAAAATTAGGTATTGATAAATTGTACAAAAGTAAATATTATTACAAAATATCCATTTATATATTATAGCTCATTGTCATATATATAATCAGAACTCCATCATAAATAATCAAATTAATCAACCTTACAAAATGAATCATAGATAGACAAATTTTGGAGGGAAAAGGCGAGACAGGTGGCAAAATTAGGTTGGAAAAAGGATGGACACGTGGTGCCTGGATGCCACAGGATTATATGTGATCCAATGGCCCATAAAAATCCAGCACAGTGTTGTTCTTCTAAGACTAATTATTCAGATAGAGAAAAAAAGAGCCCCAAGGAATTTACCCTTTTTTTTTTTTTCAAAAAAGAGATAGCATTTTTGGGACGAAAACGTATTAACTATTATACACACACTCTCTCTATCTTTTTTTTTTTTTACTGGGTAGAACGTAATTTTCTTTGGACGAAATAACTATCTTGGAAAATAATAATCACAAAAGACTCTGGGCCCAGTCGATGTTGAATGGGCTCAAGTGGTCCAGATTTTTTATATGTAATATATGGGCTCAAAGTAACATCCAGGTCCAATGACGTGGGTGGCCCAATAAGGCAAAAAACTAATACAACTTTTATATCAAGTCATTTCGGATCAAATACCAAAACCCTAGCGAACAAAAAACGGTACGCAATCACATTCCTTTACTGCTTAGAAAATTACTTAATTTTCAGGTTTCACTGTAACAATTTTCCCTGCGATCATTCAGGAGCTTAAATGAAGACGAGCAGCGGAGGCGGCAAGGCCAAAGAAGAGGAACAAGACGGCGCTTCCGTTCATTCTCCATGCAAAGCGCCTCCTTCCACTGCTTCTTCTCTACCAAAGGTTTATCTCTCTCTCAATCTTTCTCTCTATATATATTTGATTTGTGATCACTGGCACGCAGACGAATTATAATTTGATTTGTGATTGTGGTCATAGGAGCAAGCGCAGGTTGAATTGGAGCTGAGACTGTTACAAGCTTTGGAATTTTATCCTCCAAAAAAACTACAGGGCAAGTTTCTTATTAATTTTTATTTTTGTTAACACTTTGTTTTTATACGGTTGGTTCTGTGGAAAATGCCATTTCTGCTATGCTAGAATTATACGATATTGTTTAAATTTGGTTAGTTTGCTTTTAGCTTGAGATTTTAATAGTGACAACTGACACGTGAAAGGTAATTGTTTAGCTGAAGATTCAACTTATGTGTCTCAAAATGGAAAGTTGTGTGTGATTGAGTCAGTAAATAATGTCGATTATGGTTGTTTTTGAAGAGGGGAAGTAGCATAAAGTATGTACTAGGTAATCAATACTAATAACTGAAAGAGAGTTTCAAACTATTTGACATAAACATGTTCCTAGCTCTGATACGGTTTGATAGCGTTTAGAATTTTATAATCAATGAAGCACCAGCAATGGAACTTAACAAAAAAGAGCCACTTATGTTTCATGTCCAACATGTGTCAACACAATTCTTCCAATATTTTCTTGAAAGCTCTAGATTTTGTCATGTCGTGTCGTGTCGTGTCAACGCCCCATCCAGTATTCATGTCATTGACAACTTATTTTTGTTTCAAAAGCTTGTGTGTGATTTACGAAGCACCAGCAATGGAACTTAACAAAAAAGAGCCACTTATGTTTCATGTCTAACATGTCAACACAATACTTCCAATATTTTCTTGAAAGCTCTAGATTTTGTCGTGTCGCGTCGTGTCAACGCCCCATCCAGTATTCATGTCATTGACAACTTATTTTTGTTTCAAAAGCTTGTGTGTGATTTACTATTAATATCTTTCTAAGTGAATTGACAAAAAGATTTGAGTTCTATTTTATTGTAAGCTTGGTGTTTTTTCCCCCTTTTCCATACCTTTCTAATAAATCATCCCAACAATGGAAACGTAACTGTTTACCATTCCAACCCCTCCCCTCTAAAACTTTCAACTACTGACCAGTTAAAGAGACTGGTTTACCTAATAATTCACCTTTTGCTCTTCAAAATGTAAAATTTTGTATGTTTGAGTCAGTAAATAGTGCCAATTATGATTTTTTTTCTTCCAAGAGAGGAAGTAGCTGGAGCTAGGTACTAGGTACTAGGTAGTTTTTACTAATAAATGAAAGGCAGAGTTTCAAACTATTTTACATAAACACTTTAGCTCTAATAGTATTAATAGCGTTTAGAAACTTTTTATAATAATGAAGCACAAGCCAGAGCAATTATAATCAATTCATGAGGCACGGACGTGATCATGTCCATTATGTGTTAGGCATAATACTTCGATATGACTTGGACATTCTAGAGTCTAAATTTTGTTTTAGTTTGTTGTCGCCCCATCTCATGTCCATGTCAGTGACTACTTGTTTTTGTTGTAAATTTTGCATAGTTTACTATTATGTCCTCCAGATAAAATTGATAAAATGATTTCATATAGTTTAATTTGTTCTCTTTTTTCGTAACTAGCCTCGTTAATTACCCAAACAATAAAAAGGGTCCCCCCCCCTCTTTTACATTCCTTCTTTTCCCATCTCGACCCATTCTTTTCCATTCCAAACAAGCCTTAGGTCATTCTAAATTGTCAGATTAGCATCTTGTGGTTACCTTCGTAAATGCGATTATAGTTTGACAAGTATGAAGTTTTGTCATCTTGCAATCTTAATCTTCATAAAGTAACTCATGAGTCCTAATGGAATGTGATCAAGTAGGAAACTTTGCTATTTTAGAGTTTGTCAACTTCAAATCACGTTTGTTGCTTAGTAAGTTGTTACATGATAGCTTGTATTTCTTATTTTTACAAAGAGGAAATATAAGATGGATGACAACTTTTTGTGTTGCAAAGCATTCCTATATTTGATAGTTAATGCTGTAGTTGTCAAATAAAGGACTGATATACAACTTCTTTTTATGCTTGCTTACCTAGACAATCTTAATGCAGGGATACATCGTCACTTTGTCCTTTATGGTCTGATGGAATATCTGCGCAAAAGGTTTGGTACTTAGGTCCTCTAGCTACTACTAGTCCTTGTTGCTAGTTTTAGTTATCAAGCATAATCTACTAGTTCCTTTTTCACCATGTAATCTAAGATCTCAGAATGGTCCTTCCACAGTTTTAACAGGCACTTCTCTTCCGAGGAAGTGCTGCAATTGCTGGATCGGTTCTACAACTTAGAAATGCTGGTACTTAATGAGTTTATTTTAATGCCGATAAAGTGATATTTTGAGGTTATTTTAATGATGATAGAGTCTAATGCTTTATCCATCTCTCTCCTTCTCAGAAACCTGATGATGAAGAGATGGAATTGCTAAACCATGAACAAGATTTCTGCTTGCCTCCTAGTTACCATATGAAGGAAGATTCTGAGTAACAATTTTGGGAGTATGTACATTTTAATGTGTGACAGTTGTTCATCTTTGGATGTGCATAGAAGATTTTTCCATTCCCCATTAGGTCTTATTTTGGAGACAGATCTTCAAAAGTACATGCTGCACTTTAGAGACTTAAGTGTAGAATAAATAATTCTTAATGAAAAATTTAATGGTTTTGATTTGTATAATGGTACAGGCAGTTTTCTCAAATGTAATTAGCTTATACTTAATTTTCTAAGTGCATATTTTACTTGATAGGAGATGAATTTATTTTTTGGGGGCTATTCTTATCACGTATTTAGAAATTAAGGTGCTGAAATGATATATAGGAGGCGAATGTTCAATTTGTATTGATGAATCCCTTTCAAAATATGTAGAGTGAATTAAATTAGTTCAGAAGGCTTTGGTAAGACGTTAGTTCAATTGGAGTCTTCAGGTCAATGCGGAGAAGCGTTCAGCATCTCTAAGATTAGAAGCCTTTAGATAGAGACACTAAATGTGTACCTTCTACTGTTTTGAAATGGGTAAATGTAGAGTGAATTATTTTGGGATATAACATTTAGAGAAAGATTACATTATTTGGGAAATTGAAAAAGGAAGAAAACTATTAGGTGTGGTCTTGGAATTTTCATTTTTCTAGAAATTCAAAAGACAGACTTGTGGAAGATCTTCGAAATTCAAATGACAGACTCGTGGAAGATCTTCTATAAGGTCAATAAAAATTCATTGATACTGATAATTTTTTTTTATTTTTAGATTGAATAATGATAATATTTTGTTTTTTTTTTCTCATTTGTAGTGCTAATTTTTTTCGCTCCATTTTATTATGAAATCTTATTCCATTATCTTTTCGGCCTGGATGGTTATTCTACTTGGTTGGCTACACAAGTACACATGAAACATGAACATTCTATTCTGAAGAACAAGAATGGAGAGAGGTCACATAAGGGAGATTACATATACCAACTTATTGATGATTCAACTTGAAATTATGCTAAATAACATTTTTGTTTAGATTTACTCTTTATGTATGAAAGCGCTGCTACACAATTTCTATGTCGTATATATTAGAAAGAAAAAATAAAATAAATGCAAATTAATCGGAGTCATTCTAAAGTATCTAAGACAAAATGCTTATAAAGTAAATGTAAATCATCCAACATTGTAATATATAAAAAGTAAAAGGAAAAAAAAGTCCCAAAAGAATAAAAAGGCGGCGACAGATAGAACTTTTCTGGCTCTGATTGGATATAAAAAGAGCAAGAAGTATGAAGTAGCGCCCCTGCATTTTCAGGTCCAAATTCATTGCAAGAAAAGCTTCAAAATGCCCTCTTTGCGGAGTACCTTAGAAATATCGGTCTACCATGCCCAGTTTCAGAGGTTCCTTATTAGCTCTGCACATCAAAGAAAATCAAAATCCAGGATTCGGAACATTTTAAAAAAAAGCAGCCACAGAAAATAATGTAAATATGGCGACGAAGTCACATTATTCAAAGCATACCTCAGGTTGAGCCGGTTTGGCTTCCTCAGTTTTGGGGTTCTCTTCACCTGCATGCAACATTTATCGTTAAAGCCCTACCCTTGGGAGCAGTTCTAATTGCATTGTAAGGGTTTATTAGGGAGTTTTGAAGAGAGCATGGTGGAGTGATCAAGGATGGAAAGCAAAAAATATTCGCGACTCAATTCTTATTGCTTGGAAGTTACAAATTTATAATGTCACTGATGGAGGATGTATCAAAAATAAAATTCTGACATTAACCTTATAGAAGAAAAAGGAATGTTTGGATGATAAAGATATAACAAAATGAAAGAGCATGAAAAAAGAAATAGCCAAAACCATCGTAAACACTCCAATTTGGAGGGGTTTGACAATTGGGACCTAGGGTGGAAAGGTGACTAATGTTCAAAAAAATCAGACTCATTCAATAAGTAAGTACTTAAAATATATTAAAATATTAAAATATATAACTAATGTATATGTTGTAAATATTAAAATATATAATTAATGTATATATTATAAATATTAAAATATATAATATATAATATTAAAATATTTAATGCATGTTCTAAATATATATTTATATAAGTCCTAAATCTTCTCTTATTAACTTAAATTTTTTAAAATTTATTAAAATGTATGATAATATTCAGTAAAAATTCAAAAAAATTTTTTTTAAAAATTAAACCAGTTGAATTGGCCAATTTTATTAGGTCGACTTATTTTTCCCAATTTAAATGCTCACCAGTTTTCAAGTCCAAATTGAACTGGAAACCTAATCGGTTCACCAGTTTTCCAGTCAAACCGGTAAGTTCGTTTCTTTGAACCATGTTAAAAACCCATTCTAATAATGGTAAGAGGTTTTTTACCTTATAACCATCCGAACAATGGTTCAAGGTCTTTTACCCTACATCCCTCTACGCAAGCCCTAAGGTAGGTAAACAAGGTTGATACAGCTATCTAGGAGTACTTCGCTGCTAAGCACTTGAAACAGTTTGACTTTAATCTTTGAGGCCACTAATTTAAGGCAGCTATATAGTAGCTTTCTTCTTACTATTCATCTTAACTTCATTTTCTTTGGTAATTGGTAAAGACAGACAGTAGGTGGGAAGAATGTTGTTTGAGACACTGCACATCAAGCTGTTCTGTTGATTGTATGGCTCCAATTATAAGTTATCAATTTTCAATTAACACTACCTCCATCCTCAGGCAAATCAGAGGTCCACAGAGTCAGGTTGTCTCTCAATAACTGCATGATCAAAGTGCTGTCCTTGTAGGACTCCTCACTCAAGGTGTCCAACTCTGCAATTGCCTCATCGAATGCTTGTTTAGCCAAATGACAGGCCCTGTGAGTTTCCGTGATGATATTAGGACAAAAGCTGGCAAGGTAGGCAACTAAATACCCTTTACGCACACGATAGGAGAAACAGTAAAATACCTTTCAGGGGAGTTCATTATCTCGTAATAAAACACTGAGAAGTTGAGAGCAAGTCCAAGACGGATTGGGTGCGTTGATGGAAGATCTGTGTTTGCAGTCGCTGAAGCAGCCTAATAATAGAGATAGACACGTGCATCAAGAAATGGTAAGAAATTATTATGAATAAAATCAAATTTAAAACACAAGATATCACAAAGGGACAACCTCATATCCTTTCAGTGACTGCTCAGCTGCCTCCTTCCTTGCTTGATCAGTCTTGAACTCAGCAAGATACCTAAAATAGTCACCTTTCCTGCATCAAAAAAGGCCGATAAAGGTCAGTTATAGAGACCCAATGATAGTAAACTATATCAGAGGAATATTTATAATAATGAAAATTATATCAGAGGAAGATATTCTTTATTAATGGTGAAAAAAAACCAGGTTTGATAACCTGTCCAGAGCCTGCGGCTCCTACAGAAATCCTCCCAAAGAAAACCTCTGTCCCAAAAGCAAAGCCATAACTAACAACTTCTTTCTCTCTCTTCCCCCTCATCCTAAATACAGTAAACCTAACAACCCTCCAGCTCAGCACCCGTTTCCTCTCCCTTCTTTCTCCTAGAGTACACTTTCCATATTTTGGGCTTTGATATTGGGTCATTCACAAGTAGGTCAACCATGGGCCTAATACCCAACATGTGTTGCAAGAGCTATCATATTATATGAGGAATAAAACAGAATAAGCACATTAGTTCTATGGCTCATTCATGGCACTGGACACTTGTAGGGCCAAGAACAAAGAAAAAAAATAAGGAAATGGAGAATTATTTATCATATTAATACAGAATCTAACTTTTTCTCACACTATCTTTTAGATTATTTTTCAAAAAAAATTACTTGTATCTATTCAGAAGAGTCAAACATGCAAAGAAGTAGATGGTAACAAAAAGCAATCAGATGCATGGACAGGGAAAGGAAATGAATTAATCAAAGAATGCAACCCAATGCTGAATTTAACAAAGTAGCAGCATGACTTACATCTTATAGTAGAAAACAGTGGCCTCTCCGGAGGTGGAAGAGGGAATAAGGTGCTGGTCAATAATTGTCAGAATGTCACCGCAAATCTTGCAGAGTTCCTCCTCAACCGTTTGGCGGTAACTCTTAATCAGTTTAACATTGTTCTCATTTCCCTTAGACTCTTCCTTCTGCTCAATTGAAGACATAATGCGCCAAGATGCTCGCCTTGCACCAATGACGTTTTTATATCCCACAGAGAGGAGGTTCCTCTCTTCCACAGTGAGCTCAAGATCAAGTTTGGCCACTTTCTTCATACACTCAACCATTTCTGCACGACATATATAATTAATTTCACATAATGTAGGTTCTGACCACAAATCACACTTTTAACCCTTGGTACCACATTCAGACAATATATAGCATAAGTAATCTATATCTGACATGGAAAACAATTGACATTTCAAAAGGTAAAAATAAAAAGGACGTGCATAAAAAATGGACTCTGGTCTTTTCATCAGGACAATATAAATTTGAGGTAGACAGATTCAAGAGGTGAAAGGAAGAAAGTAAATTAAGAAAGATAAATGACAAGGAAAATTTTTTCCCATTATGTGCCTCACTTGCATTACCAATGAATCATGCATCGAAAATAAGGGAGGAAACAAACGGTCACAAGCTGTCATGGTTTCCAACACACTTCGTCTTTTATTATTTACTACCAACCAAGCTACCATACATCAAACAAGTGAAATGCAAATAACACTAAAATGGAGTAAAGAATAATATTAACTAAACAAATTACCAGCCAGTTCATCAGCTAGACAACTTCTAATAAAATGGGTTACAAGACAAATCGCCTAATCTACAAATCGATCCATAAACAACAAAATAAAAAACCAATTTTTTGACATATTTTCTCACGTTTCCAATTAATCCAAACAAAAAATGACAAAAAAATCTAGACCCACATAGTAATCCACCACAAGCAAAAATATAATCCAGCAAACATATCAATAACAACATTGTTACGAAAAAAACAGAAATAAAAAATAATAATACACACGAATTTACGTAATTCAGTAAATTTGACCTACGTAGGGCAAAAATTTATTATTAGTCACTGCTACAAATCATTAAAACAAAAAAAAACTATATATATATATATATATATATATGTATAATACCTAGTTTCAAGAAATATTTAAAACCATTTAACCTTACGGACTTCGCCGAGCTCGCAACACACACCACGGACCTCTAATTTTTTTCTACTTTCGAGAGCTTCTATCTCCAAATTTTTAGTCGGGTAATAAATCAATTCCAATTTATCACTGACAACGCAGTCCCAAAACATAAAACAACGAAACGACCAAAAAAAAAAAGAAAGTACCGTCGTATCTCTCGGCCTGCTCAGAGAGCTTGGCCATGTAAACCATGGTCTCTCTCTCCTTCTCCGAAGACATTGTTGCAGAGAGAGATCAAAGGAAACGCGAAGAAACAAACAAGTAAACAAGCAATGGAAAGTGGAAAACAGCAGAGTCGCAGGGAAGAGCAGGAAGGGAAGAAGAAGAAGAAAAACAATAAGTGGATACGATGAGAGAGGAATAGAGGGGTGGAGAGGTTATATAAAGTGCTTAAAGATCGAGCAAATTGTGGGGCAGAGTGAAGATCGGATCTGGACCGTCGGATTAAAGATTTTGAAAGAAGAGCGCGAAACTCGTGATCCTACTGTGTCGTTTCTTACGAATGAGGGGAATGAACTTTTTCTTTTCTTTTCTTTTACTTAAAAAATTAAATTCAATTAGGCTTTTATAGTTAAGTTTTTTTAATTTTCAAAATTCTTATGGTTATGTGTCATGTTGTCACTTTAAATATATATAATTTAAATTAATTCAATCAAAATTTCAATATAAATTATATCACATGTTATATATATTCGAGTTAATTTTATTCTATTATCTATTTTTATTAATTTTGTTGATATAAATCATGTATATTTATAGTATTAATATGCTTATAATTAGCTACAATAATAAAATTCAGTGGGATAAACCAAATTAAAATTTTATAACAATTATAAATATAAATTACAAATTTTTTAAATTATAAGGATAAATTAGAAATTGACTGAAACTATAACACCCAAAAGAATAATATAAATTAAAAAAAATATGAAGTTATGAACCATTCTTAAGTTTTTTAAATATCTAATATTTCGTCTAATTAATACTATCTCGAGTATTTTTGCTCAGGATAAATATTACTGCTAATTAGTTACAATGAATGGATAAAAAATTTCATATACTGTTTGTTTAGGAATTTTTGAATGTTGTTTCTTTAAGCTGGGTTTGTTCAAAGTATCCAAGAGAAGTTTATTTGGAAATACCGTAATTCTCTTAAAAATTTTTTTCAAAAAGGTTCTATATAATAAAGAATAAGCAATGTTTGACCAAATCAACTCATATATATATATATATATATATATATATATATATATATATATATATATATTATTAATATGAATAAATTTTAATTTTATATTTTAACAATGGTTCAGAGAATCAAATTACACTAATCAGTTTAATTTAAAAAACTGATGAATGGTTAAGTTTTGGTCTAATTGAAATTTAAGAATTAATAAAAAATTGTTCAAATTATTAAAATTGGTTGATTTAATAGTTCAACTATTTTTTTTAAAATTTTTATTGTATAATATTATGTATTTTTAAAATATCTTTAAAAATTTAAATTATTATAAAAAAATATGAGACTAATATAAATATATATTTATAATATATGTTGAATATTTATTTTAATATTTTAATATATTTTAAGTATTATTGATTTAATTTAACGAGTTTATTAAATGGTTTTTTTTTTGAATCTTGCTACACTATCTTTTGAAATATATTGAAAACCAAGAGATACCAACTGGGGATGTAGCTCAAATGGTAGAGCGCTCGCTTTGCATGCGAGAGGTACAGGGTTCGATCCCCTGCATCTCCATCTTTTGTCTCATTTTGCCCTTTCCCGTTCTCTTTCGCTTCTGCAACTTCCAGTCTCTAATTTAACCCATTCTGTGTGTCTCTGCAAATACTTAAGAATGCTACTTCGAAGAAGATTAACGCCCCTCTTCTTCTTCTTCTTCTCCAACACTCTCACCAATCGACTTCTTAGCCGCTCCCGCCATCACCTCCGTCTGCTATCCACCGCCTCGCCGGAGCCCCGCCTCGCCAACCCCATTACGCCGGTGAACCCCGACCACCTCATCCGAGTCTGCACCGTCCTCTACCAGCAGCAGAACTCGCCGGAACCCAGACTCCACTCCAAGCTCCGATCCTGCGATTTCGACCTCACCCACGAGTTCTTCCTTCAGGTATGCAACAAATTCCCTTATTCATGGCGACCCCTCTACCGCTTCTTCCAGTATACCCAGACACTCTCACACTTCAATCACACCTCCGTTTCCTTCAACAAGATGCTCGATATCGTCGGGAAGTCCAGGAACATCGAGCTTTTCTGGGAAGTTCTGCAGGAGATGGGACGGCGTGGTTTTGTGAACGACAAGACTTTCCGGATTGCATTGAAGGTTTTGGGTGCTGCGAGAGAATTGAAGAAGTGTGTGGAGTTTTTCCACTTGATGAACTCCAATGGGTATGCGTACAATTTGGGGACTCTCAATAAGGTGGTTGAGACTATGTGTGGGTGTAAGCTGGTTGTGGAGGCTAGGTTTGTTGTTTTGAAGTTGAAAGAATGTATTGAACCCAATGGGGATACTTATGAGTATTTAATTAGGGGTTTCTGTGATGGAGGTGATTTCATTGAAGCTTCAAAGATCTGGAATTTGATGGTGGATGAGGGGTTTACACCTGACATGGAAGCTGTTGAGAAAATGATGGAGACCCTTTTCAAGAAGAGTCAGTATGATGAAGCTATGAAGCTGTTTCAGACAATGAGGGTGAAGAGGATGGAGGAACTTGGTGTATCAACTTACAGGCTTGTGATCAAATGGATGTGTAAGAAGGGACTTATTTCTCCTGCACAAGCAGTGTTTGAAGAAATGCGCGAGAGAGGTATTCAAGTTGATAACTTAACTTTGGGATTTCTCGTATATGGGCTTGCATCAAGAGGTAGGGTTAGAGACGCTTATAAGATTGTAGAAGGGATGGGTGAACCAGATATAAGTGTTTACCATGGAATGATTAAAGGTCTTTTGAGGCTGAGAAGGGCAAGTGAAGCAACTGAGGTGTTCAGGGAGATGATCAGGAGAGGGTGTGAACCAACTATGCATACCTATATAATGTTGTTGCAAGGACATTTGGGGAAGAGAGGAAGGAAGGGGTCTGATCCACTTATCAATTTTGACACTATTTTTGTGGGTGGTTTGGTGAAAGCTGGTAAGTCACTGGAAGCCACAAAGTATGTGGAGAGGAGGGTGAACAGAGGAATTGAGGTACCAAGGTTTGATTATAACAAATTTTTGCACTACTATTCGAATGAGGATGGTGTGGCTATGTTTGAGGAGGTTGCGAAAAAGTTTAGAGAGGTAGGATTGTTTGATTTGGCAGACATATTTGAGAGATATGGGCAGAAGATGGCTACTAGGGAGAGAAGAAGAAACACAGATCCATAGCATCATTGAAGATGCTAATGAATGATGTTCTGAGAAAGTCGGACATCTGTGGGTACCATGCAATATCCAGGGGCTCCAAAGTGACAACACAATAGATAGTATGACCACTGATAAGTTTTTATCAGAAAAAACAGCATTATGTGCTAGGGAGTAAAATTCTTTAGTGTTCATAGCTATTTGAGTATTTGTTAGCTGGAGTTTAACTAGTGCTTAGATGATAGTGATGTTTGTATAAAAGCGAAGGGAGGATCATTTCAAGTCATAGTTGAATAGTTCAAAGATACAATATCAATTTCATTCTTGAATTTGATGGTCTTTCCATTCTTTCATCAAGAACTAGTGATTGTTTGACGGAGGCTTTAAGTCTCAATGAAGAAACCATACAGAAAAAAAAAAAAAGAATGCTAAAAATGTTTGAAGAATGAATTACTACAACTGCCTCTGACAAAATAAATAAATCGGTAAATAAAATCAGTTGTAGCTAACTTCCAAGGAACCTTTACTCTACAGCCTCCTCATTCCCAGTTGTGGAAAAGATGGAACGCATCAAGTACATGTTGTGCCGCCAAACAAGCCATCATCTGAAACTGTACAATTAATTCGTCAGTGCTAAGACAAATCACTACAGTTATGTGTACAGATAAGCTAAACATTTTGGTATGCTACAGGTGAAACTTATGTCACAACTATCTGGAACCGGTAGTTTCTTAACATTAATATCCAAGAACACCGTGTTACAGAAGTATTGCGGTGCTTCATGCAGAGTTTTCAATGGGTGCTTTACATTTTTCAATCTGAAACATTAGGGTAAATTATAGTTGGCCCGTTTGCACCTGACACTTATAAAGTATCTCATTCAAATTTCTTCTTGATTGTTCGGTTACCACTTAATTACCATACGATATTTTGTCTTAATTTTAACATAAATGATGATGAAAATGGTAAAATGATAAACAAAGTTATCAAGTATACGTCACTCATAACTCAAAAGTCTTTCAAGGCTATTTGATAAGAGTTTAAAATCGAAACTACTCACTTAATTCAAGCAATAGCCCCATAAAAAAGTATAAAAATGTTCTATACATAAGTGAACAGACCTTTAACAAAGAACCTGTTTAACGATTTAACATTCACTTGATTACTTTTAGTCTGAACAATTCGCATAAAGTGTTAAATGAGTCTGGAAAACATCACAAATATAATATTAAAAGTCAACCTTCAAATTCATCCGTCTCCATTACTGACGTCATAAATTCAATTAGTAGAGAATGGAGTACTCTATCCTTTCCACCCAGTTGAGTGAGATGTATTTCCTTGCACCGCTCCATTAATTACCATTTCAATCCACTCTATTCAAAACTCCCAGTCAAGCCCTTAATTTTAGACTAAACTAAATGCCATCCTGCGTACAAGTTCAGAGGAATTACCAGAGCAAAAAATTTGGGTACTTCAGCCATGGCGAAACATAGTGGAGCTCAACCAATCATTTTTTCACAAATGGTTTCTGGCAAACAAGTAGCCGTCGTTCACCGCCATTCTGTGGGTCAATTATCCTTGCTTCCCAATTTATTTGTGTTGCAAGCGTGCGGGCCATCTCTATAGCTCCCACATTATCAAAAAGGACGACCCATCCCTATCAAGCAATCAAGCCAGTAGATCAATATATTAGGCTATAAAGACTTGGACTATTTGAGTATACTGACAGTCTGACACCCACTGTACCAGCATTGAAAACAAAAGTCAAATGAATTGTTTGGAGGGTGAATCGGAAGAATAAATGACCATGCATCATTGTCTGATAGCTGAAAGAAAACAGAAAACAGTCTTACAAGATGTGACCTGCATTTCTAGAGGATCTGCTGGCAAGCAAGACGGAAAGGAGGAGGAGAAACTGTAAGGGGCAAAATTTGATGTTCTGCTTAATGGCGAAGCATTTTCTAATTGTTCATAATACAAAATTCAACTTATCACAACATGAAAATTTCAAGCAATCATGATAATAAGGGACTTGATTACCTCTGGACGTAGTATCCTATCCATCTCCAACATTAAGTCTGTCATGCTGCACCTCTCTGAAGCGAGATGTGAAAGAAGTCCATTTGCATGAAGCAAATCATATGTCCGGGGGTAGGTTGGGAAAGGCTCACACCTGAAGATAAAGCATCGCATCACTTAAAATGAATTACGTGAAGCTTATAAGCAATGAGTTTATTTTAGAAGAGTTTCATTGATGAACTCCAAAGATAAACAAAAAGGTGAATTTCGAGATGCGCTCACAATCATGTGGATTTTTCAGAGTTATGTTTTGCGATAAATTAGGAAGTTTCAAGGCAACAGAGCAAGTGCCTTAAAAAAAGTACTGATTCTTCCCCAACTAACAGGCACCATTATCTGTTGTTTGACATACGGGGTTAAGGTTGGTGTAAGGCTTCAATCCCTTACACACACATACCCCCCCCCCCCCCCCCTCCTCTTCTCCTTCTCTCCAAAAAAAAAAAAAAGAAAAGGAAATTGAGAAAGACAGGAAAAAATGTGTAGATTATATTCGACAACTTTCCAAGATCCAAAAGAACAAGAAGCAACTTACCAGTCATGCATAACACCAGCAAAACCTCTATCAAGTATAAGAGGAAGTGCATTAGGAGCCCGGGCGGGAACAACATTCATAACCCACAATGATCTTTTTCCCTCCAGGAGAGCTTCATTCAGACCCCCATAGATAGCAGTCATGTCCATCACATTGCGTATCATGTTAAATGGAGGAAGTGGATCTTCTTCTCCGGGTCTCTTCGGATGGTCAGAGAAAATTAAGGGTGTAAGCAAAGACCAAAAGTCTTCAACAGCATGTCTCCAATATTGCAAGTCTTCATAGAAATCTTCAGACTGGACTCCTGCATTGCAAAAAAGAGATCAGTGAGAAGGCAAACAGTGCAAATGAAAATGAAAATTAGAAGGAGAAGCAAGGAGGATGAGAAGAAAGCTGTTAAGAAGCAATACTTTCCATGAATTTTAAGCTCAGCTAAGCTCGGTCCTGATTCAGAAGATCTGTTTTGTATTGGTATCCAGCGCTTGCTAGAGGTTCCACTTATACATGGTACAAGGGGCTTATAATATGACTGAGCATCGTCTCCTTCTTTACAAAGGGGTATAGAACCCAGCTTGCTGCAACATAAAAAATAAAGGAAGTGTCACTAAAATCTGTGAAGACAAGTTAGAGCAGTAAAATCCACAAGCGACAACTGTTTAATGGAGCAAGGCACTAGCACAACACAATTAATAGCTGTTGATAACTTGATATCAATAATCTCAAATAAAAAAATCAATGATTATCATGAAACAAAACAAGCATTCACGTTACTACAATTGACCATACCGTGATGCATAGCATTTAGTATCAGCAGTCTTCTGCCAGATGAAAGTCTCATCGTGCTGAGCTAGAAGAGTCCAACAAATTTTTTGGGTCAGCTCCTCCATTGGGGTCAACATGGTTCTCTTTTTCCATTCCACCCGGGATGAACTACCCTGTGGCCTGCTTGTGGGTGAGGTTAAAATAAAGTATCCTCCAGGTTTAAGAACACGATCAACTTCTATAAGGAACAGTCCATCTGTAGAATAAAGTCATTGTTAGATAGAAAAATGAAGACAGTAGTTCATACAGACGACAAATAATGAAAAACCATTTACCATATACAGTGAAGTACACAATAGTGGCAAGATGAATAATGCCAAAAATGACATAGATGGAGAGAGGAAGGGAGAAAATAAAGAAAGAAAAAAGTGTCGATTCTTCATAACAACCAGTCAAGTATCCATTTTGACCACTGTTGGGTCATTAATCAAGTTACAGTGTTACAAGAGGAGGGGAACTAAGGAAGATATTGGGCTAAATGAGTCTCCCCAAGTGGGCCTTATGGTTTACTCCAGGAAAGACAAAAAAGAGAGTGAGGTGGCAGTAGAGAGAGAAACCACTATCGACCAACAACAGAGTATTGTGGGTGAGGAGGTTAAGAAGGACAGTAAGGGTGAGGAATGCTGAGGAATGGTCAAGAAAGGACTAAGGGACTTGGAGGGAGAGTGCTAGCCTCTCGAAAGCTAGCTGTTACATGTTCTTGGTTGTTTATGTGTATTTGCTGCATTGTGTTTAGTTGTTCTGTGAGTTTGTGTTGTTGAGAGAGTGTTTTACTGTCTTGAGAGATCTACTATTCTGTTGCTGTGAGTGTCATTGGTGAGTGTAATCATCTTTACCCCACTGGTAGAGATTTATTGTTATTTAAATAGTATTATCAGTTATATTTCTTCTGTATCTGTTGTGTTCTTTATTACTGTATCCTTGGGTTTCCATCAACTACCTAGTTAGGAAGACATGAATTATTATAAATTAAAACTTAAATATGTGACTTAGCTATATCTAAAAACCAAGATGTAAATTCAGTTCTTTTTTTTTTTGGTCTACATAAATTGAGTTCTACAACATAAATAAAATAAAAACTAAAAGGCTGCAGGCCCAAAGCTGACTAGAAAGTGGCCCAATTCGTGAGTCAGTGATTTTCACTTTCTGGTAGGTCTCATTAGGAAGATATTAGTTCCGCTAAAAAAGACAAACTGTAAAAGAGGGGAAAAGGACTATAAAGTTGCTCATTTCTTGGCTAAATGATGTTCAATACCTGTTAAGAAGCAAATTCCACCTCCTACGTCAACTATTATTTTTTACCCCTTAACAATATTCACCTAACAACAGCATAATAAATTCCAGAATGATCAGGTACCAATACCCCAAACTCAACAGTGCATTGACAGTGGATTCAGTTAAGAAATCAATACTTGTACTCTAAGAAGCAGAGACCGTGACACTGACTCTGACACAGGCCACTAACACCAACACCAGCGTAGGACACAAAGTCAAAGAACCGACATGGCAAAATCTAAAGAGTCCGTGTACTTTTTGCAGTGTCACATTCTGTCTAACACTTCTGTCTAACATGTGTTGAACAAGGAAGGTGATCAGTTTTATAAGTGTCTGCTTCATAGGCTGTACTAGTTTTTCCTCCATCTCTCCCAGACAAACCAACTGAATTATAAGGTTGCTGTCTCTTGTAATTTACCTAACCTCTTTGTTCCAGCTTAAGTTTGTGCATTGACATGCAAGGTCCTCACTAATGCATAAATGTTGCATATCCATGAGGTTTCACCTTCCACCTCCAACTTGCTGACTCTAGAAAACCACAAGCATCAATTAGAAATTGCAAACCTTATCAGGAACATTAAAATTAAATTGACATCTGTTGTAACTCCACTTTTGAGTGTTTGTGTACAAAGTCTAATTATACAAGTTTAGCTCAAACTTTTTCTCCATTGATAATCCATCCACCAAATATTTTATTTAAGGGGTTAGTGACAATGAATAACTAATTTGACCACTGACAGACAACCTTATCATATATCTTTGGTCTTACATTCTACAATGACAATTATGCAGTACCATAATCAGTCTATTCTCTCACCTATAATTTAATACAACTTTTGACAACTACAACTTCAACCAAAAATTTAATATATGAACTTTGAATCCATTCATCAGTATGTAAAGCAATAGGCAACAAAAATTAGTCTACAGATAATAAGGCAAGCAGGAAAATCTAGGAAAGAAATGGATTTGAAATTTAATAAGATGTCAAAGGAAGTTTGCTGTCAAGGAGCATAGATTAACATCCATTAACTATATAACTACCTTTTTCATCCCAAATGATACCACATTGAGCACAGTGAACCATATCAAATGATAAGGATGGATATGGAAGCTGTCTTGTAATAAAGTTGCCAATCATTGAAGGAAGACCTCTCTCGAGGGCCAATTGAACCTGGCTGCCAGTTGCCTCATATGCTGCAATACAAATCGCCATCAGATTCAGTGTGGCCAAATGAGCTCCAAAGCTACCAAAGCCACAGTTAATGTCCAGTACAGTATGAATCTGTCATAATGAGATCAATATAAATTATTCACAATATAGGATGCAACAAAATGAACATGGTTGTCAACAATTGATAAGAGAGTATAGGCAACTGAATAATTTAATTTTTCCTACTTTACTACATACAGGACTATCTTAAATAAATCTCATGCCTATCAAACATTATGGTTCACCAAAGAACGATTTGTAGATCATGATACAAGGAAGACTTACACCAGCTTGAGGAAATTCAGTGTCACTTCCTAACCCTATCATCTCTGCAAGTTGACGAGAGTACTCTATCACACCGTCAAAGATCAAACCATCGTCTGAATGAAAAGCAATTTGATTCTCCTCTAGTAGCATTAACCTAAACAATTTCTTGCAAAATTTTAAGAAAATAAAAACTTATTCCTTATAAAAACATAACAGAAAAAGACCTCGTGAAAGCAGAGGCACTTTCATTCAACATGGCTTGAAAAATGTGTTAGCCAGAGATGGACAATTCCCCAGTGTAGCAATTAGACAAAGAATTACCTTTTGGTCATACTTCCAGATGAAAGAAATTGGTTTTTGGATATCTTCACGTTTCCACTCCATATAACATCCTTTCCAGCTGGCCATCTTAAGGGAATATTATAGTCCTTAGGAATTCGAACCACACACCTCTCACCTTCTCTTGAAGATTCACAATGACGATCAAACTCTTCACCTCCTCCAAAGCCTGCTACCATGTTTGCTGAAACATTGTAGCAAGGCACAAAATTTTCTCTTTCCTTGCCACAAAAGTCAAATTCTCCTTGCTGAGTGGCACCCAATGACACAGACCTTAAATCCAAATAATCAACTGCCGCTTGCTCTTTTATTCTTCTGTAGTTTGAATAGATGAGAGATGCAGGAGATTGACGCACTGATTCAACGTTATTAGAAGAAGATGAACCTAAGACTAAAATTAGAGCGATCAGGTTAATTAGGCACAAGACTAGCCAGCTCCCTGGCAATCTAGTGCCAAAAATGGTGGACAATTTACGAAACCAGGAGCTTCTCATGTCCAAATCGCTGAACTGCTTTTGGCAGATAGATTTAATAACCACTAAATTGTAAGTTATGTCAGCCTAAATTTCCAAGAGCACCAGAAAATACAATAGAGGCTTCTATATATGTTACCATGAATCCTCACTATTCCTGTAAACATTGAAACAGTAGTTCACCACTCTTCCCCAATAACGTGCAGATCTTTTGCCAAGTGGTGCTACCTTCTTACTGATACGATTAAGAGAAAATGCCATGCACATTTATCATAACCCATCAGGAACGTATCAAAACAAGTAGCTCCTTAAAATGCTGGAAAATCGATACACAATTCTGAATTAACAATCTCGAAGCAGCGCAAGCGCATTGAATGACGCAAATTCCAGAATTTCCAAATATATCTGAAAACAGTCCCCGGAAATGATTGAGTTGCCAATTCTGACGAAACCAATATTCGGAGACAAATCAAACAATTAGATCGCGTGCAACAAAAATTCTGATAGATTCACTCCATTAGTCTACCATTATTGAATTGTACCCATTTGATTGCCTATAACATTTAGCTGAATCCCCCAGCCGTTCATTGGGACCGCACCCATAGGAATTTCTACGCATTTATTATTTCCCAGTTCCCTACAATTCGCCTAAACCAAACAGGGGAATTCCCATTGCAAAAAAGATGTCGAAAAGGAAGAAAATAAACTCAGATCCGATCAAAACCAAGTGACCAGGACATGACACGAACGCAATTGCAGTTGAATTCAGTGAGAAAAACTAAACAAAGAAAATGTGGAATTAGGGTTTTATTCGTACAAGTTGAGATCGTTGGAGAGTGAGATGCAGATGCAAAGTGGGAACGGAAAGAGCGCTAATTGCGGTTGAGTCAGTCCAGATTATCTGGTTGCTACTTGTGTTTTAGTTATGAAATATCACTTTCCTTTTAATTTAGTCATTTAAAATTAAAAATAAATTCTTTAAATATAATCTTTATTTTAAAATATAAATGATCATAAAGTATTATAGTTTTTACTTTTTACTTTTTATTCTCGGACCAAGAGAAAAATATTATTTATATATATATTTCAATCTTCTTCTGGTTGCCTTTGATGAAATTTTTTTTTGATAAAATAGTATTTTATATCCATAATGTTTACTTTATTCTTTATTAATGTCTCTGAAATTTTTTTTATTTAAATATGTATCTTATATTTCATTTTTTATCATATATCTCAAAATAACCAAAGTATCTTTTAGCCTCCCTCTTCTCTCTCTGTCCTCTCTCTCTCTTTATTAAATTTTTTTATTATTTACCTAGGTCCCTAGCTAATATTTTTTCTTTGTCTTTTGGATAATTTAAAATCATATTTAGCTTCACATAGATTCATAGATTGTTAATATATTTTGTTCTATAATTAAATCAACCCCTATAAACTCTTGAGTTTATTCATTTTAGTCTCTTTCATTCACGTTTTTCTCTCTGTATCCGGTCCATAACTAAATCTTAGATGTTTTTAGGACATTTTTTGTCATTTCCGTCCCAAAGCAAGGCAAGTAGTGGATTAAAGTCAAAAAAAAGAATGAAAAACAGAGGCAAAGTGACATTTTTTCTCTCCAAAATTTGGTTTTAATCCACTACTTGCCTTACTTTGGGATAAAAATGACCGAAAATATCCTAAAAAATCTAAGATGAAGTTCTGGATTAGTTTGGAAGAAAAATCGAGAGATGGAGGAAAAAAAGTGCATGACAGGAACTAAACTAAATAAATTCAAAAGTTTACATGGATTGATTTAATTATATAACAAAATATATTCACAATCTATGGATCTAGATGAAGCTAAATATGATCTTAAATCATCCAAAAGACAAAAGGAAAAATATTAACTGGAAACCTAAGTGAATAAACAGAAAAATTTAGTGAAGAGAGAAAGGACAGAGAGATAAGAATGATGATGGAGGATATTTTAGTCATTTTAAAACATATATGATAAAAAAAATGAAACATAAAGGACATATTTAAACAAAAAAATTTAGAGGCATAAATGAAAATTAAAGTAAACGTTAAGGATAAAGTACCATTTAGCCCTTTTTTTTAGAAAAACAGTATTTTATGTTTCTAAGATTTACATCAAATTTCATTTATGCTCCAAAGGTGTTTTTTTTTTTGGCTCACTTATGTCCCTCATGTTTCAAATTTTGTCATATATATATAATTTTGTAATACTATCAGTCAACTTAACATAAATGTTAATTGACTGACACGTGCCAAAAAGCATTTGCCATGTGGCTGCCAATTTTTTAAAAAAAAATTAAAATTTTTTTAAAATGCTTTTAAATTTTTTAAAAAAATATTCTAGTTTATTCATTTTGGTCCTTGGTTAAAATTTTCCTCTTATCCAATATTTGACATAAACTCTTCTTCTAATTTGTCTAGGTCCCTAATTTAAGAATCTATTTTTTTCTTTGTCAAAATATCTCCTATAAACCTTTCAGTTTGTTCACTTTAGTCCCTATTCTTCACTTTCATACTTTTTTCTCACTATTTGGTCCTCCAATTGAGTTCATAATTTCATTTTTAGTCATAATATGATTAAATCTATAATTTCTACCTAAGAACAATATAAGAAATGAATTAAAATTCAATTTTTAAATTTTACCTTTTATGAGAGGGAGAGATATGCAATCTTTGAATTTTAATTCATTTCTGTAATACCCCAATAATTTTTATGAATACTTAAAATCTATTTTGAAGTTTATTGAAAATTTTAATTACGTAGAAAATGTTATTTTTGAATTAGTAAGGGGAATTTGGGAATAGAAATTTCAAAATTTTAATTTGGAAAATTTTTTCAAATTCTCAAGGACTAAAGTGAAAAGAAAAGAAAATATGGAGTACTTTTGAGAAATGACCAAATAGGAACTTGAGAGGAAGAATAAAGCTTATGAGAATGAATTATGAGTCCAGTATCGAAAAGATGATGGATTTGAGGTTAAAGTAGTATTTGAGACATCGAGAGGAATTAAAGTGAACAAATACGGGATTTTAGAATTTTAATAAAAAATGGGATGTGATGAGGTGTATTTTGTGGGAGTCTATTGGGTGCCCTATGTCACATCCCAAAAATTGAGCATGTGAAAAGATACTACTCATTTGATATAATTCTCAAACATACGTTATATACATATATTCTGTAAGGTTTTACATTCAACCTTAATCATTCATTCCACACTACAGAATTATATTCATCTGATAAGCAAATATAGACATACATAGTCTGATATTTCTATCTCATCGCAAGCCTAGGAGACCTATAGAAAGTATAGAGCGTTTCTAATATCCACATTAATAAGTACTGGTGTCCCACCAGACAGAAATAGAGAATAATCCCAAGGGGCTTCTAATCTTCAAACGGATACTCTTGTTCTTTATTTTCTGTATCTGAAAAAAATAATCATAGGGAGTGTGAGTTTATTTAAAAACTCAGTAAGTAAATAACTGTACTATATAAAATATCAAAAGTACAAATACCACATTTACTCATATAATTAATTGTCTTATACATCGAGTAGTATGGGACTCTAACCCTTTCAAACTCATGAATAAGATGTCATAGGTATACACCGAGTAGTATGGGACTTTAACCCTTTCAACTCGTGTATAGATTTCATAGATATGCACTGAGTAGTATGGGACTCTAACCCTTTCAAACTCGTGTATAAGATTTCTTAGATATACACCGAGTAGTATGGGACTTTAACCCTTTCACACTCGTGTATTAGATCCCGTAGATCTTTACTCATTAATAAGATAGTGAGAATTCATCACATAGTACAATTGTCATGAAATAAATAATTTCTACATACTCTTATTTCTATTGATCATCATATACTCCCATATAAAAAATTAATTGTTTATTATCCAAATAATATTGTAAATGGGACTTATATTGTACTTTGACTAGTAATATCAAATTAGCTGAGCAAGGTTATTCACTCACCTTGATGTTTGTCCAAGTTTACCTTGTTCCACACTAGAATTTGTGTAGGAAAATTTCCTAGTAAAATATATTACAAGGAATCATAAGAAAGGAAACAAAATCACGAAAATACGTAAAATTTTCTGACTGCTACAGTAACGGGTTGCTACAGTACAGTTTGCTACAGTGTCGGTTCGCTACAGTAACAGTTCGCTACAGTAACGTTGACTGCTACAGTACCGTTGACTGCCGACACTATAGTACTGCTACAGTACCCGAAGAAAATTTTCCAGATTTTGTTTCGAAATTTCTGGTCGCTACAGTAACTCAGTTTTTGCAGAAATTTCTAACAATGTCATCCTTTCCCTTTCTTGTTTCAAAACCAGAATTTCAACTCTTTTAACCGATTATAACTCAAATATAACTTCTAAAACAACTGAGATTCATGAATTATCATCAAAATCTTCAAGAACAAAACCTCCTCTGATCTTCTACATAAACTGAAATTTAAGGAAAATAATCGGATTAAAGTTTACCTTTGATCCTTACAAAGCTTTTGAACCGAACAAATAATCGAACTTCTGAAGATCAAGGAAATGATTTGAGAAGAAACTGAAGAACTGAGAGAGAAATGTTTTTCTGCCTTCCTTCGGCTGAGTGAAAAAATGAGGGGTATTATTGAAACTTTATATTAAATATTTCTAATGGGTTATTCAATAACCCATGGGTATCCATAACCCAACATCTAAACCCATCCAGTCAATTTACAATAAATGGACTAATTGACCATTCTGAAACCACTTTTCCATGAATTTCACCATTCTTAGAATATATCCCTCATTGTGCAAATATTTAGTCCAGTCATTTAACTCAATTTTCATAAATAATATTCAAAGAGAACAATTAAATATGAAAATTAAAAATGACCAAAATAAATAACTAAAGTAACGTTGTAGAATTCTAAAATACTCTTAAGCGAATTATATTATGAAATTAACGGGTATTACACCCTAAGTATAATCAAGCTTTTTCAATTCTCTTGCAAGTTCTAGGTAAAATGGTTGCCAAATGGACTAAATTGAAAAGAAAATGAGTGGGGCCCACACATACACACTTAAACATTCATCATTCTCTCTTATTCATTTTTCTATCTTCCTCCCGTAGCTCTCGGCCAAGGACTTCCAAATTCTCTTCTTCACCTCCATCCATGCCAAATGCTTAAGGAAGGAAGCCTTGGAAGTTAGGAAGATTGGTAGGTACATGTTCTTCTTTTTTTTCCTTCCTCCTCTTACAAGAATAAATCCTAGGTTATCATTTTGGGAAATCTTTGTATATTGTTTCTATGGATGAATTTAAGTAAAGATGTTAGTTTAAAATATTTCTACATGTTGGATAACAATTATGGAACAAGAAATTCGAAGAAAATTATGAGAAATTCAAGAATTAGGAAATTTGAAGAAAGTTAGGGTTCTTAATCAAAATTTGATATTAGAGTTTGGATTGTTACTAAAAATTGGGGATTTTGGTGTTAAAACACTCCTTACACATTAAGGATGAAAACCCATGGAAGAAATTAAAAGAAATGTTGTTTTAGATGTGATTTTAGGATTTTTGGATGAAGAACACGAAGAACGGCACTATTCATTCTGGAAATTTTCTAGAAAATACTGTTTACAGAGAAAATTTTTCCTCGTTACTGTAGCATTGACTCAGTCAACGTTACTGTAGCATTGACTTAGTCAACGATACTGTAGCTGCGTTGACCGTTACTGTAGCATCAGTTTTAAATGTTCATAACTCTTTCATCCGGACTTCATTTTAAGTGAAATTTATATCGTTGAAAAGCTCTTTGAGTTTAGTTTCCAATGGTATAAGTTTCATCTGGATATTCATTACCAATTAGGAGTTATGATTTGAGAAGTGAGTGAAGGTCGAGAATAATGGTAAGAAATTTCTCTATTTCGTAGCCCTGATGGTTTTTATCTGGTTACAATAGGAATGGTCAAGGCGCAAGGTGGGAGTGCTGAGAGCATGAAATCTAGGTGAGTGGGTTAATACTTGCTATGATTAAATATCTTTGTTATTGACTTTTTGCATCATAGTGAAAATATGTTGTATATCCAAGTTTGAAGAGGATGATGTGGGACGATGAGACATAAACAATTGTGGAACGTGCCTGGTGATGTATATAATTATATTTTCTTATTTTCTCATGAATGGAGGTTATATGATGGATTGTGAATGGCATGTGAACTGAGTTGAAATGTATCATACTCTGATTATTGAGTTCATTCATATGCGGATAGTTGAAGTATGTTATTGTTGAATAATTGTTCTATATTATGGGTTATATTGTATACATGCTATGTTGCTGGAACCATATTGATTATGTTGTGATTTGAATTGTAAATAACTGAGTTGTGTATGTAGCTCATGATTATGATTGAGAATGCTCTTAGATGTGATTATGATTGTGTTTGACTAAAAAGGAAAGGCATGGTGGTGCACCCCATGGTGAAATCTATGTGAAGCTATAAGGGTGAAAAATATAAATGGAGTGATAAGGGTGGATGCGGCGGGGGCCGCGGGCAACGATCCAGAGGTACCCTGGACGACCCGGTTGGTACGGGAAATGTGTGAAATTGATTTCACTGTTTACTGTTGTGAATTATTTGAATTATGTTGAAATGTATTTGATTTACTTGGATATTGTTGTGAAGTATTATAAATTATATTATGATCGATTATGTATGATTGCTGCATGTTATCATTATGATGCATGGTATTTTTTTTGTCATAGTGTTGTGTTGTCTGCTCACTGGGCACGTGGTTTGCTCATACCCCTCTTATTAACATTTTTTTACAGAGTTGATAGCTGAAGGTAAATATCTGTACAAGGAATTATGGATCCTTAGCCCATGATTACCTTTTCATTTGTTCAGGATAAAGGTATAATATTTAGGTCTTATTCCAAGTTGTATAAATCTCGAAATCTCTGTAATCGGGTAAGTTCATTCAGTGATGTAATGTGAATAACTGTAGTGTGTATAAAGAACTCGGTTTAACCGTATTTTTCTTATCTTTTGTGAAAAGATGAATAATTCTCTTATTTTAGTTCTTAAATTATGTAATTTAGATTAATTGTATTTAAAAGAATGGTATGATGTTTAAGAGAAAGATAGGCTTACGGAGGTGAAATGAAATTCACTTTTCGTGCCGATCACGTGCTCAGATTTTGAGACGTGACAATTTCTTATATTGTTCTTGGATAGAACTATAGATTTAATCATATTATGACTAAAAATAAAATTATGGACTCATTTGGAGGACCAAACTGAGAGAAAAAAAGTATGAAAGTGAAGAATATGGACGAAAGTAAACAAATTGAAAAGTTTATAGGGGAAGATTCTGACAAAGAAAAAATAAATTCTTAAATTAGGGACATAGATGAAATAGAAAACGAGTTTATATCAAAAATTGGACAAGAGAAAAATTTTGACTAAGAACCAAAGTGAATAAACTAAAATTTTTTTAGAAAAATAAAATAAATTTAAAACAAAATTTATGTCTGGACAGCCCAAAAAAATTTTGGTAGTCCACATAGTAACCCAGTCGACATTTTTGTTAAATTGATTGACGATGTTATAAAAAAAGATATATATAACAAAATTTGAAACATAAAGAACATAAGTGGGGTAAAAAAAAACTTTTAGAGCATAAATAAAATTTAATATAAATTTTAGGGATATAAAGGTACTTTATACCTTTTTTTTCCTTAAAGTTTATACTCATTTATATAAATTAAAATTGGAAAAGAGTTACCTTTTCAAGATTAAATTAAAAGACTTTATTTTAAAGAATAATATCTTATTGATTAAATTATTAATTGTTCAAATAGAAACATCTTAACAAACCGTTGTTAAAAGAAAAATTACACACACTCTCTCTCCAATCGTCTTATTCCTCCTCAGATCTCCAAAGAACACAGTTGAAGAACAAGAATATCACCGAAGGGGAAGGGAAGGTTGATCAAAGGATTTCATAAAGCTTAAAAGAAAGCTAAGTTTCCCAATTTTTCTCTCTCAGTTCTCCTCTCTGTTTCCCCCCTCCAATTTCTCAATTTCATTCACACACATGAAACAGAGCATAGATGAGTTGAAGCTTGAAGCACTCTCTATTCTGCAACGAAGACAAAATGGAATAAAGAGTGCTTCAAGCCTTTTTCATTTTGAGCGTAGGAGAGGAAAGGAAAAAAGATGGTAGAGGAGCGGAGAGTGGGGACCAGAGAGTGAGAGTAGGAGAGGAAAGGAAAAAAATTGCAAAATTAATTATGGTCATAAGCAACTTGAATCCACTATGAACAAAACTTAAGTTTTGAATCAAAATCGATTCTGAAATGCATAGTTGCCATAGATCAAAACATCAATTTTGTAACAGCAAACAGGTGCTTGGATCTGCGATACTTTGTGAGCTAACCAGAACAATTGCTTTAAATGATGTTTGTTTCTTTCACTTAACAACCTTGAATGGAAGTGCTACTGTTCCAGCAAAACAATTTTCTACTGGGCAAAAATAGTATTTTAATCCCTTATTTTTATTTTAAGTTTTTATTTGATCCCCTACTTTTCAAAAGTTTCATTGTAGTCCTCTATCTTTCAAAATTATTTTATTTTGATCTTTTATTGTCAGAGCCGTTAATTTATCTAACAAAATGACATGTCATACGTTACATAAATGCTGACTGGATAGTGATTATTTGCATTAATAGTATTTTGGTCTTCTATTTTTATAATTAATTTCTTTTTTATCCTCTACCTTTCAAAAGTTTGATTTTGAACTGCATAGAGAGTGAATAAAAGCCTTTCTTCTCCCACAATACACCAAGAAGGAACAAAGCAAATATATAAGACCCCTTTAAGTTTCAATATCATCAATCAAAATGCAATATATCTTGAATTCCTTATTTCGTACGCAGCAAAATCCAGAACTTTGTTTTTTGCGGAGGAAAACAAAAATAGAGAACCAAGGGAGATGGTTAATCTACAAATAGAAACTTCATATTCTCAACAAAAATGATTTGAACATTTCTTATTTTTTATTTTTACTGAAAATAAAAAATAAACTTGAAAATATATTTAATTAAGTTTAATGAAAAATTTTTTAAAAATCATTTCTTAAAATTAACTCAATTTTAAAAACAACAAAAAGATATTTTTAGAAATGAACTACAAAAAATAAAAAATTAAAATTAAAATAAAAAATATTTTATAAACCAAACAGACTATTTGCAAACTCATATGAGCATAAAAATACACATATTACCCTCATGCTCTTTTTCCCTTTTCGGATGGATATGTATGAATCACCAATGCATGAAAAAACTACGCCTTCTTGTGTCCACACTTGTATCAGATACGACACCATATTTCAAATTTTATCAAGACATTACATATTTTGTTGTGTTGCAATATCCACACACATTGTGTCTTGTAACTTTTTTTTTTTGATAGAAACAAATTTTGTCTTGTAACTATGTTAGCATAAGTGCTCCTTAGACTTGATCCAAAAATCTTCAGCAGGAGGTCGTACAGGCGCTGAAGGAATCACTTAGAACATCTTCTTTCAGATTATGGCCTGTGAATCCGAAAACAAAAATATTAGTCCATAAACAAGATGAAAAAGGCCTTCCCTACTCATTATATGTGTGCTTACATCAGAAAAATCTCATCTTAGTACCTATGAAGACTATCTTATTCAACCGATTTTCTTCCTTTCCCCACTGTCGAGTTGGTACAATATCGTATAATTCCCTCACTGCCTGCCAGATTTTTGGGAACAAAAAACAAAACAATTTGAGAACTGTACCCCCTAAGAAAAGAAAACTAAGAAACAAATTAACTCCATTACCACAGTAACTTCTGCATAAACATTACATGCTCAGAATTATATAACAGGTATGATGGACTATAAAAATCCTTGTATCGGGCTTTTGGATGCGAAGTTTCTGAATCTAGGCTTGTCCAATGTGATTAGACAATGTAGAATATGAATATAATTGATCTTACTTTTTCTCTTTCAGAAGGATAGATCCTTAAATAAATGGTATCATAAGTCTATGTTAACAACTCATATCACCACAATAACTATATTCTGATTTCTGAAGTAGTTATCTCAAGAAAAAAGTCTGTTTAAATCCAGTTCTGGATGATATAGTCTCAATGATATCTCTCACATACAATATCTGCTTAAAATCAACCTGCCTTATTAGTTCATACTTAAAACAACAGATGGGTTAACTGCTGAAGAAATTTACACTTATGAATTGAAGGCAGATGTCAATAACATGAGTTCACTCATCAATACCGGTTGAAACATAATGGCAAAGTCTCAGGCACCAAATATCCTTCCAAACCGTTATAGCAGAGACAATGAAAAAGACATATAGTTAATTAGACAACCAACCAACGGTGACAATAACCAAAAACCTACTTAGACATGGAACAAAATGAACAGTCTCTTCTAGTTCTAGGCCTTACACGCCATTGTACAGGAAAGCTTATGGGGAAACCTCAATGCCATCATGTTATATACAATAATTATCAAGTTACCTGCAAAGTATGCAGTTGATCAGAATTTTGAACGCTTAGAACTCCTTTGCATCGATATACGTCCATATCATATTTCTTCTCCCAGAGAATCTCCTCAAGCCACATACGGGCCTGTGAATGTTAAGTAAAATACACAAATTAAGATGAGAGTGAAAAGTTCATTCAGTAAACAGTAAACTAAACATCGCTATTTTTATTAAATCTTATGTTTTAACTTCTAAGACAAACAAACAAGGGATTTGAGGATCAAGAGAAGGAAATAAAGTATCTTGGTTGCATAGCAGACACAAGGAAAATAAAGACAGTACCAATTTAGCAGTTTTCTATATAATTATATAAAAAGTCCGGCTCATCATAAAATAAATTACGTTGCTAGAAGTCACATAACAAGGAAAAACTTCAAATGATTTACGTATCTTGCAATCTACACTAACATGATGCATTCAAATAAAAAATAAAAAGCTACCTTTTCAAGATCAACTTTCTGTGATTGACAAAAGCATATGGTTCTCACACCACTATCATGAAGCTTTTTTGTAGACAATGAACGGCTTTCTTCTAACAATTTCTCTAAATGTGTGGCATGCTGGAAAGAGAGAGAATAATAGGTAATATTAGTCATATGTAGGTGAGAAAGCTCGAAGCAAAACTGTGGTGTATGATTGAAGAACAAAAATATGTGACATTAACTGCAGAATCATAAACTTGGCGGTTCAATATCTTTGACAAGTCAACTTGACATTGGACAGCATGAATTATCTCTGCAAGGGAGTTAATGTTATGAATTTCCTCCTCCAGCTCCTCCAGAATACTTCCAGAACCCTCTGGAGAGACCAAATCAACCTTGTTAAGAATTATAATATCCTAAAACAAAAAGCAAAGTTATTAGCTCTTTGGTGCTCAGTTCCACTATGCTGTGAACATCATTAAGAAAGAGTTATGAGAAACAGGAGAAAATTGTTATCGAAAAAAATCAATAAGATGCCGCATATGCTGAATGCTGATCAAGCATCAATACAGTAGCAACCAGATTTTGGTTTATGAATTATACAATTACCGCGAATGCTATCTGATAATATGCTTCTGGGAATGAAGATGAGCCACGATGCTCAGCAAGCTGGAAGCGAAGATTTTTGGCATCTACTACCTGTTTGAGCAGAAAATTAATTTTAAAATGCATATTTTTATTAAGAAACTAACAGTAGCTATTCAGGCAACAAGAAACCGTGATTCACAGCACAAGTTCTCATAAACCAAGGGAAAAAAATAGTGTTAAAATACTTACTAGCATCACCTAAGTGGAAGCAAGCCCGTAAAAGTCAACATTAAAGAAAAAAAAAGTGAAAAACTTGTGATGACTATTGAGTAACGACATTGCTTCAGAAAAGACACTTACAGTGACGATAGAATCAAGCTTGACAGCTGATTCCAACTGTTCATCCAACCAAAGAACAGATGCCAACGGTGCTGGGTTAGCCAATCCTGTGGTCTCTAGTAATATATGGTCGAGTCTTGAGCACACAATTAAAGGGGAAAAAAAGGCATAGTTCAATTGCCAGGATATTTGGAAATGTGGATTAAAAAATGTAAAATAGCAAATATATGATATAAAAATCTATTACTGCTCTCTACTACAGTACCTCAATTCGCTGTACAGTGAACATAATGTTCCCCGTAAGTAAACTATCAACCGAAGTTAGTTACCTGTCCCTGGTTCTGGTTTGCAGGTCTCAAGAAACAACAAATAATAAATTTCAAATCCTCTTCATTTGTTTTACCTTTCTTTTCTCTCTACAAGCTGCTCTAGTGCTTGAACCAAACTATGCTTGACTGTGCAACATATACACCCATTAGCAAGCTCAACCCATTCTTCAACAAGTGCACCGCCATCCCCTTCATTTATCATCGCTCTTTCCACTCCAATTTCCTCACCAAACTCATTCAATATGACCGCAATCCTCTTCCCGTGTTGAGAATTCAAAATATAATTAACCAGCTGAAATAAACGACTCAAATTTAAGCTTATAATTCGACACCAAGAAACAAAGTAATCAAAAAGTAAGGGGAAACTATACTTTAGCCCTTTAATTACAAAATGGTAACATTAAGATGTACCAATACACCTGTACTTCGGACTCTCTATGACTTCGTATATCCAAATTTTTTGTTCCCAATCGAATGCCAGTGAGAAAGGAACTTGTTTCAGATAATTTTATATTTTAAAGATATTTAGGTAATTAGGTATAGCAAGCACAGCAGTAGGAGTTAAAAATTAAAATGCAGTTTCCCAAAAAAGTGCAAAAAGACGCGAACGTACACTCCCCAAATCCCCAAAACTAAGAAGGTGCAAAGAGTTCATTGGCATAGGCACACAAATGCAAAGAGGAAAAGCTTACAGTAGACTTGCCAGCTCCAAGATAGCCGGTGATGACGGTAACCCCCACTGAAGCTTTTACCTCTGCTTGATCGTCACGCTGAGATATCGATACCTCTTGTTTAATCTCAACAGCTAGAGGTGGATCTTCTTCTTCGTCCTCCATTCTCGACCCGATCATTCTAGTTTGTGTTTGCAGTTGCAGGTATTTTATTCCAAATTCCACCTGCTGCTTCTGCTCCTAATATGCCAAGAATTTTCAGTCTATTTTCAGATGCAATAATAGAAATAAGAGAGAGAGAGAGAGAGAGAGAGAGAGAGAGAGAAGTCAAATGGTTGAATTGGGCTGGGCCGAACTCCGCCCAACTTCCACATCTTGCAGAATGAAGAAAGATAACTGGGCTGGGTCTGAGCCCCTTACAAAATGTCCAGAGAAGGATCAGAACTGTTCGGTTAGAATAGTCCTAAACCTTTGACCAAAAATTAAAAGAAAGTCCTAAATCCTAAATTAAAAATCATATATAAATAAAAGATAAAAATATTTTTTATATTCCTAACATTTACATCAAATTTTAATTTTGTCCATAATATTTTTTCTTGAGTCAATTATGTCTTATTGTCTTATATATTTTATTTTTGTTTCAAATCTATTCTTTTTATTAATGTTGTCTATTTTACTAACAGAAAATATTAACTGGACAGTTAGTAAAAATAACAGATTTAAAATAAAAATAAAATATGTAGAACTCAAATCTATCCTTTTTAGGTCCCTAACTTTTTTTTACGTCAATTATGTCCTACATGTTTCATTTATATTTCCAAATTTATATTTTTTTACTAATCATTCAGTTAGCATTTTCTATCAATGGAATAGATGACATTGATAAAAAAAAAGTAGATTTAAAAAAAAATAAAATATGTAGGACAAAACTAACAAAAAGACCCTAGGGACGAAATTAAAAATTGGTATAAACATTAAAAACAGAGAAAATACTTTTGCCTAAATAAAATAAATTAGAAAAATTATTCACACCTTTCTCTTTGACATAATTATGACATAAATTCAAATCAAAACCAATGTTCATTAAAATCAATATTAATTAGTTCAAGTAGTTTAACATTTTATTTTAAATAAAGTTTAGTATTCAAGTCTTATAGACGGAAAAAATAAACATTATAAGAGATTTATATCTTTGTAGTCTAATCAAATACTATTGATTTGAACTAAGAAAAAGGAAAAATCAAATTAAAAAAATTGAGTGATGTAGCATATATAATTTGTTACTTTACTTCTCTATGTAAAATATATTATTGTAATTTATTATATTATCCTACGTACAATTTAAATGTGTTCATGTATCAAACATCAATTAATTTAAAGTACATTGGCTTGTGTTCTGATTTTGCCAAGATTGGATAGTGAAAGATTTTGTTTGGTTTGCAATTTGATTTGGGAAATTAAAAGTGCGATACAAGGCATGCAGTTATAAGATAAAACAAAAATATCGGCTAAGCCGATGAATGATGGAGAATTGGATATCAAATTCAAATGATTCTGTTGTCTAGTTTTCTTCGTCGCCTGATGCTGCCATTTTGTTTTTACTTTTTACTACTTATTTTATAAGCAACTACTACACAAAATAAGAAGCCTTCGTTCCATTTGAAATTATTAGTCGTGAAGATTGGCGGTCCATAATTAAATTTTATTTTTTAAATAAATTTGTAAAAAAAATAATTTTTTTTAATTCAGTGATCTTGGATGAATGATTTTTACAATTGACGATCTATATTAATAGAACATGACTCTCTTATTCCATACAAAAATAAAAGACCATCTTGTTCTATTGTTGTGTGTGCGTGGGGAATGGCTTCAAGTGTGTTTGGGGCTTTGTTTGATGAAGGGTTTGATTACAGGTGTGTGCGAGTTTGATTAAGTTAAAAAAATTTTAGAAATTGAAAAAAAAAAGGTGAATTAGATTGGTTTGAGTTGAGATATTTTTACTTATTCAATTTGAATCAATCCAATCAATTGTTAAATGAGTTAGTTTGATTCAGGGTAGGTAAGTTGATTATTTTTTAAAAAAATTATAAACTTTATTTAAAATGCTAGAATTAAAAATAAAAAAATAATAGAATTATGTATTACATAGTTATATATTTTTTAGAAGAAAATCTCATTTATAATTTGATACCAAATTAATTTTTTTTCTTTTGGTCTTTATTAAAATTGGGATGAAAGATAGAATAACAAATTTTTAAATAAAAATATTAGTGATTTAATAAATAATTAAGATAATAGATGTTATATATGATACTATACATTATTATTGAGAGATGGAAAAGCTATAAAGGAAACTAGATAGTATGCTAACCAATGTTTTGAAAATTACCGGTCATTGAACCAGTAGAAGCACTGGCGTAAGAATTAATAGTTGTATTTGTAGTTGAACTGTGATAAAACTAATGGTACTTTAAAAATATTTAAAAAATAAAATATATAATTAAAAATATTACACATAACTACATATCATGAACATAAATATGCAATCTCAATTAAAAATGAAATTTAATATTCAATTACACAAAAGTTTTGATAAAACAATATCCTTAATCAAAAGTTTACAATAAAAAAAGTCAACTAACAAGAAAATATTATCAATCTCATATCAAATCTATCAAATAATTAAAGAAAAATATTTGAACCGATTGGTTTGGTTGATTTTACTGGTTTAAAACCAGTCTGAGCGATTTTTCACCGGTCCAAACCCTCAACAATTTAAACGATTTTTCTGGACTAGACCTAAGACTAGTTCCCAGTCTAGCTGGTCCAATCAGTTAGTCCGGTCCGATTTTGACAACCATGATGTTAACTAAATTTTAAATACTTTACACAAAACATAAGTGTATAGCATAGAAATACTATAATTTTAAAAAAAAAATTCGGCAGGTTCATGGGTTAAGTCAAGTTCAGGAGTTGAAAATTTATAAATTCGTTACTCGAACCAATAATTGATAGATTTGAAAAAATAAAATTGAATCAATCTGCCAACCCAACTCAATCATATGAGTTGATTTGGATTGACCAGATTAACAGATTAACCTGTTGAGATATTATAACAAAAATTATAACCACAATTAATCAAATTCATGATCAAACTCTCAAGCAGAAATCACAAAGTTATTTATTGTGATCAAGATTTGATTGTAAATATATGGGATCTTGATAGACAAACTGATAACAATAACAATAACTCATATAATAATAGGGAATATAGCGTATCTTAATCTATAGCAATCAATCTTCGAAGGCTAGGCTCTTCAAAGTTAGTAAGGATGATTTTTTACAAAGTACGTTTTTTGCAATAAATATTAGGTCACACACTCACATATTTATAGACCTTTTCAAAATCTAAAAATCAAATCTTTATAACCATGAGAACCATAATCAAATTATCAAATCCAATGGGTTGACTCCATCTATTAATAACACCTCATCACCGTTATTAATTTGGGTCAAGTATATACACATATTATAATATTAATTCACATACTCTAAACTAACTTTAATATATCAAATAGGTCCAACCCAAAATATACTTTATTAAATCATTAATTTAGACCTAATTATAGATAGCAACATATATGTCCCAATATATGTACACATATACAACCATTAATATGTAAGTCTAACCAAATAATTGTTAACACTTAATATATTTATAATAAATATATATATATATATATATATATATATATATATATATATATAAATTAAATTTCCGTTGACAATTCTTCCACTTGGACTACATATAATTCTGAATATTGTATATGTACATTTATACATATATATAAATATTAGTGTCATGCCCCAAATCACAAATCCAGGCTTGTGATCGGCATAGCGATGTCACTGTAAGCCTCTTATTGTTCATACCTTTTTTGCAAAATTCAATTATATAGAAACGTATAATCTATAAATTTATTTTAAATTCACATCTATTTACAACATATGGAAATTTTGTTAAAAACATAACTTAATTTCATATTGTTATAAAGGTACAGGCAAACAGTCATAATAACATCATCCTCATACAGTTTATTAAATCTAAATATAGTTATATGAAATTATCGAAATATCCAAAATAATATTCTAGGAGTCCCAATGACCACAGAACCTCTAATTCAGACACAAGATTATTGAACCTACCTAGCAATGGAAAGATTCTTTATTCGTACAGAACACCCTGCTACTCCTCTAGAGGGAGTTTCTATCTACAACTGAATCTAAAAAATGAGAAAATATGATGGTAAGTTATGGCGATAACTCAGTGAATATATGATAAACTTATTATTAAGAACAAAATACAAAATCGATCATCATAATACTTATCACTTGAGGCTGAACCACCCCAAGACGTATTTGCTCAACCTCATGTCCTCTTAATACCTTAATGATGCTACATATTATTCCGTTTCACTAGTAGGGCGCTTCACATGTTTAACAAAGCACCTGGGCTACCATAGTTTTTATCCTACTGTAAGGAATTATGTCTTCCTTATCATTTATCGAGTTAAAAGATTTCAATCTTGCTCACCACAAATGGGGGATACTATCGAAAATTACATTCAGGGCCTTAACGGCGCACATCATAATTTATCATGAATACAAGTAAAATCAATTGTAAGTATATTGATTTCATCTATGAACTGTTTATGCATTTTTCCTTAATATTTGAAAATAACAACATCGGGTTATCACTAATATCTGTTGTTACCTTTAACTAGTGAAATTCAAGATTTCAACCCGATTTCACTAACATGATGGATCATGCTATGATTCTATTATTAAGAATACGTCCACTTATTTGAATTTCGTACAAAAATCACTTTTCTTAATTGCTACGAAGAACAACACATTGGTGGATTTCAAGTTAGAGAGATTGTGTTAGGTTTGTTTGTGTCATGGATACAAACATACATTATTTGTCTGTATGTTTACTATTTAAAAATAGTATAAGTACTATTCAAAAATATGTATAAATATTATTTATATGTACATATATTATTCATACTTACAGGATATAATTACTATTCATATGGTTACTATTCATAATTATTATTCATACCGAAAAATAGTGAATACAAGCTGTAAAAGAGTACATCAAGACATTCTTAAGTACCAAGTATTTCCTTAACTAAAACATTTTCTAAACATGTATTCTTCACAGTTTTATACTTTACTCTAGCAACCAATAATTAAGGATAATTTTCAAGCAATCAAGGATAATTGTTTTATGATGTGGAAGATCAGCTAGGGCCGCAACTATGGAGTATACTAAGAATTTAACCTCTAAATAATTGTAAGAATTTAAAAGAGTATAGTATCATCACCTCAGATCTAAGCTGAAAAGGAAAGACCTAAAATTTCAGAGACTAACACCGAAACAAGAGAAATTTAAAGAGAGGAAGGAAGAGAAGCTAAATGTGTGAATTTAGAAGTGAAAATGGAAATGTCTATTTATGATAAAAGTCTAGGACACTATTTGACATCATGCACTAATAAAATAATTATTTTACTATATACTAATAAAATATTTAATTTATTATGCACTTTAATAATTCAGTTTATTATGCACTAACAAAATAATCATTTTATTGCACGCAAATATTTTTCATGAGGGTTGCGGCTAAATATAGTTACTATTAGGAACTTAAAGGAAAAATTATCCTTTTTTATAAAATTTTAAGCTTCTTTTCATTTTAGTTTATAACGAGATTCTCTCATATAAAACGTTATTTTTCCTCCAATTTCTTTCTAGTGTCCTTATATTCCAATCCACATTTAGTACTCAACATAATGATTGTATACGTGAATAGTGTCATATTTGTAAATAATATTATATACATGAATAGTGTCGTATATGTGAATAGTAACATAATAATAATATTTTTTGAAGGATATTACACTTAGTGTGCACAACCTGCTATTTGATCAGATATATTACAACAATTTGGTCCATTAGCACAGAATCAAAGAGGCTTTCGTAACTAATAATATTGAAACTATACCTAATAGTAATCACAATGCTAATACAGTTAACAATATAGATTTACTTTGAATGTGTAGCATGAAAATTACATATATACGATCTTTATTCATACTTATTTCCAATTAATTCCTGCACTTTCTCAATTTTATGCTAAACCGTAAGAGAAAGCAATCACTTATGTTTAGAGTACTTAATACACACAAATATATATATATATATATATATATATATATATATATATATATATATATATATATATGAATAATATAAACTCATATATTAAAATGTTCACAAATGGATATCCAACAAAACTGTATGTAGGATATAACAGACTAAATACAGATTCAATCATCTAAATGTTTCACCACACTAATACGAGCCACATGTTCATGAAACACTCTAGGTGGTAAGCCTTTAGTCAGCAGATCTGCAATCATAGCATTTTTATTAATATGAACTATAGATACAATGAGATTCTGAACTCTCTCATTCACAACTAGAAAATTAATGTCTATGTGTTTAAACTTTGACGAACTCTAGTTGTTCTTATAATACAACTCAGTGACTCTACTATTATAGTACATTTTCAAAGGCCTCTTAATGCCCATAACTATATGTAAAGCTGTGATAAATTTCTTCAACCAAACCGCCTAGTTGGATTCCTCATAGCAAGCTATAAACTTAGCCTCTATGGTTGAAAAAGCTACAAATGTCTGTTTGACACTTTTTCAGAATATAGATTCCTCAGCCAGCATGAAGATGTAGCCTGATGTAGATCTTCTCGTATCTATGCATTTAGCAAAATCAGCATCGAAGTAACCCATAACCTCAAGTCGATCCGATCTCTGATAGGTAAGTATGTAGTCCTTCATCTTTTGAAAATGTCTCATAAACTGCTTAGCTACCTTCCAGTGAACCGCACTTGAATTACTTTGGTATTTGCCCTACATTCCTACAATGTACGCTAAATCCGGACACATACATATATCTGCATACATGAGACTTCCCACAACTAAGACATATGAGATGTTCTGCATCTCCCTCATCTCTATATCTAATTTAGAACATTGAAGCAAGCTAAATATGTTGTCTTTGGCTACTAATGTGTCACCAAGTGCACAATTCTGCATGCCAAAACAACTAAAGACTTTTTCAATGTATGCTTTCTACGATAATCCCCAAGTATGTCTGGTACGATCCTTATGAATCTGAATCCCGAAAACAAAAGATGTCTCATCAAGATCTTTCATTTTGAATTTGCTCAAAAAAAAGGGCTTAGTTTTACACAAGAAAGACATATCATTACTAGCTAACAAAATGTCATCAATATATAAAACTAGTATAAAAAACTTGCTCTCACTCATCTTGAGGTATATGCACTGGTCAATTGGATTCTCCCGTAATCTAAAAGATGAAATCACTTCATCAAACTTTTGGTAATACTGCTGAGATGCCTTCTTAAGACCATAAATAGACTTTTTTAGTTTATATACTAGGTGCTTTGAATCTTTATATTTAAAGTTTTTCAGCTATACCATGTATATTGTTTCTTCAATGTCTCAATTGACAAACATTGTTTTCACATCTATTTAATGTAGCTCCAGATTGTAATGAGCTACAAGTGTCATTATGACTATAAAGGAATCCTTCGATGAAACTAGAGAGAATGTTTCCTTAAAGTCAATGCCCTCTTTCTAAGTATGACTTTTGGCCACGAGACATGTCTTATATCTTTCGATATTACTACTCGAGTGCCGATTGGTTTTAAACACTCATTTACAACCAATCGGTTTGGACCCATATGGTAACTTTACTACATCTTATACCTTGTTTTCAGCCATAGATTTGATCTCATCTCTTATGGTCTCGATCCACTTGTTTGAGTTACTAGATGACATAACGTCTCTGCAAGTGACTGTATCATCTTGCTTGCCTATGTCAAACTCATATTCTTGCAAATAAACGACATATCATTTGATATTACACTTTTCCTCTATCTAGTGGATCTCTACAATGGCACTTTATACTGAGGTTGTTGAGGTTCTTCATTTTCAGGAGATTGAATCTCTTGGTCCTAACTAGGGTAATTTTTCCTTCAATTGTGTTTTCAAGTTCACCCAAATTCATAAGTTCAGCTATTTTAGGTAAAATTGCCTGATCTAGTATACCCATGATTGTAGTAGGAATATTAACATACTCATTCTCAAACACAATATCCCTCATTTAATCACTCTCATTGTAATCAACATCCTCAATGAATTTGGCATTCCTAATGTAAAAAAGGACCTCATAGAAGGGTCATAAAACTTAAAACTCTTTGACCTTTCAGGATACCCCACAAAAATAACAGTTTATTGTTCTTGAGTCTAGCTTCCTCTCATTAGGCTTATAAGGCCTAGCTTCAGTTGGACAACCACAGACATGCAAGTGTCTTATAACAAGTTTCTTACATGTTAATAACTCATAAGAGATTTTTAACACTGCTTTACTTTGTACCCTGTTAAGGATACAAACTGCAATCTTTAATGCCTCTTCCCAAAGTGGTTATAATAAAGAAGAATAACTAATTATATTTCTTACTATATCCTTAAGAGTGCAGTTATGCTTCTCAGCTACACCATTTTGACTAGGAGTCCCTGACATGGTGTACTGAGGTATAATCCCACACTCAGCCAAATATTTGGCGAAAGACCCTGGACATTGTTCGCCTGATCTATCATATTTATCATAAAATTCACCACCACGGTCAGATATGATAGCCTTGATTTTCTTAAACACATCTAGTGCTTGAGACTTCTTATGAATTGGGTACATATAATTATATCTAGAGTAGTTATCAATGAAGTTAATAAATTATTGTTGTCCATTCCAAGAAGATGTAGGGAATGGACCACAATTGTCTGTATGTATTACTTTTAAGGTTTCACTAGCTTTAGATGTACATATTCTCTTAACATTTGTTAGTTAATCCTTAATGCACTCTAGACAAATATCCATATCATCAATATTAGATATTTGTAAAATGTCATCTGACATAAGTCTTTACATTCTCTGTTTAGAGATATACCCCAAACGCTTATGCCATAATTTAGCAGAATTTTCATCACATAACCTATGTTTAGTATCATAATTCACAGTATGCATAATCTTAGAGCCATTGGATTTCATATAATTTAAACGGTATAAATTATCAATTAAAAAATCAGTACCAATCAATTTTGAATTTAAACAGATACTGAAAATTTCATTCCCAAATGAACAATTATACCCAAATTTGTCCAAATATGAAACTGAAATTAAGTTCTGTCTAAATGATGGTATAGTAAAAGTATTCTCTAAATCCAAAGTTTATCTGTTCTCTAAAGATAATCTAAAGTGACCAATAACCTTAAGAGTTGCTCTTTCGCCATTCTCCATATAGATGAATCTTTCAGTATCAAGTGGCTTTCGGCTGCTTATGCAATCATGCATTAATACACTTATGTGAGTAGTTGCATCTAAATCTACCCACCATGTATCATTAGGTACTAACGCTAAATCAACCTCATAACTGACAAAATTAATTAGCATATCCATTTCTCAAGCCATGCAGTTAATTTGGTACCAGAAATAAATGCTAAGTCTGCAAAAATATTAGCAAATACAAAATAAAACAACAAAATAAATATGCTCATAACAACACATATATGTATTTAATAACACACATACTCATATGTACATTAAAAGGTTTCATTCATATACATAGATGCCTAGTACAACAATATTTATTAGTCTCTGGATAGAACAAATGTCTTCTTAATAACACTCTTCTCACATATAGTTTGCAAATGTAGACAAAACAAACAAACTTAATATACACCTTCCTTTGAGCCGACATATCATAACGCAAGTTTTCCAAATTTGTCTCATATTTACAACTATCCGTAACCTAACCAATTAAACTCTTTTAAGATATTTAATATGCATAGGTAGTTAACATGATTTCTTGTTAAAATTAAATTAATTTTACCTAAATTAGTTACTTTGGCAACCAAATTTCAATCAACTTAATTATAACAAAAAACACAATTTAAAAGGATTAGGATTTATGAAATACCCGCATGGTATAATTTAAAGTCTCAATTTTTTTAAATTCTTTTACAAATGATCTAAATCACACGAAAACTTATTTTCATGAATCTTAAACCTTAAAACACATATGGGTTGATGAAACCTTAAATGTAACTGATGAAAAACATTTTAATTCACCCAAAATACATACAATTTTAAATTTAAAATTTAGAGTTCTTTATAAAAGTTATTACAACTTATAAGAAAAATTAAAATTTTGATCAATACACTTATTATTAAAATTATTTCGTTAATTAGATAAGCTCCTCCCTCTTTCTTCTATCTGCTTCATCTCCAACTACTTATTCTCCGAAGCAACCCCTACTTCCTTTCCACCTTCTTCCTAGCTCTTTTCTTAGTCTCCCATCTGTGGAAGATTTCATCTTCTCTTTGAAGAAGTTTTCGTCTTTTTTCTGGTAAGAGTTTTTGTTTTCAGATATAGTTTTTTTCTTTGTAATTTTTTTTGTTTTCAAATCTAATATCTTTCTAAGTTTTTTGTTATATTTTTTATTTTTCGAGATGCTTTTGTTTGGTTTTCAATCATTTGAAAAAACTTCAGAGCTATCAACGATTATGAGAAAATGAAACTCATTATTAGTCAAAATAAGCAAACACCTGTCAATATAATTTGAGGAAAGATAGATTGGTTTGCCTCATTTGGTTGGTAAACTCTGTTGTATCTAATCAATGTAGTCTATTAATTTTTTTTAATATAATATGGTTTAGACCTTTTTGACCATTATCAAAAAAAAAAATACTTAGACAAATATATAAAATTGAGATAAACAAATTCAATCTCAAATTCCAATGTTCTCTCACTCACGATTAAAAAATTGAAATTACGTGACTCTCCCGCTTCCAAATAGTAATTTTGATTTTCAATCGCACTCATGATTACATGGGCAAATACAAACCAAAATTTCAATTGAAATTAAAATATTTAATTACAATTGAGCATGTAATCAACCATATAATTGATTGACTTTCTTGTAATTGATTATAATGAATTTGATATGACGTAAACAATTATAATAGATTAGTCCAATCATTCCAAAACATAAGGGAGGAGGTTCTTCCTTGGGGTGCCGCGACGTAACAAAGAGGGAATTACATAGACACGTATATCATCAATTGAATCCAATTATCGCCCTAACATAACCCACCCAATAAGTGGAAAATGACTCAGCTGAGCATTCCATATAAGCTTTGACTGGTTATATATGCACCTTAATTATCGCCCTCTGGCTTCTCGCAAACTCTATGCCTTTGGGTTATATTCTTTGCCACGTATTACCTATCTTTGAAATAAGAATTAGTGTCCCTTTTACTTTTAGTTCTTTCTGAATTGTTCTTTCATCTTTCTATTATTCTAAGATATCATACGTGGCAGCCTATGATCGCATTGGAAGTAAAAAGGGTGTCATAGTTTTTATTTTCAAACCCTCATCATCACATCAAAGATGAGTTCAAATTAAAGACAACCATGGATTGGACGCGAGTTAACTTAATTGATGCCTAATTTTGTCAACTTTTATAATATATATTTCACATTCACTCAATAATTCAGTTAATTGTTATATTAGATAAAAGATTTTATATTTTTATATCCCGAAGTAAGATCTACTTTTATCCTTAAGCTTTCTAAAGTTTTAAAAAAAACTTCATTTCTATAAAGTTTAGGAGGGGGATTAGTAAAAGCTACTTATAGCTTATCATTCAGATGAACATGTCTTTTATAGAAGGAATTATTTTTTTATTAGGTAAAAATATTTTTTATGTCTTTAATATTTATATCAAGTTTCAATTTCGTTTCTAATTTTTTTTTGCTTTAGTTATATTCTATATATTTCATTTTTGTTTCAAATATATCATTTTTAATATCATCGTCTATTCCACTAACAAAATGCTAACTGAGTAGTTAGTGAAAATAGTAGATTTTAAATAATGATAAAACATGTAGGATTCAAATCTAACCTTTTTATGCCTCTAACATTTGTTTTTGCGTCTATTATGTCCTACGTGTTTTATTTTTGTTTCAAATTTATCATTTTTACTTATCATTTAGTCAACATTTTCTGTTAATGTAATAGATGACGTTAGTAAAAATAATATATTTAAAACAAAAATAAAATATATAAAACATAACTAACACAAATGCAAACGTTAAAAACATAAAAATGACTTTATTTTATTATTATTTTCAGTCAATTGAGTTAAGGAATATACTACAAAATAGAAAAGTTTAAAGCAAAAGAAAACAAAATGGGGGAAATTGATTCAAATTGAAGGAAGTGGATTGAAGAGAGCACCAAAATAATTACTAAAAATAGAGAAAAGGCAAAGGAGTAGGATTAGGATTAGAGAAAAAGCAAACAATGGAAACAAAAGGGAAAGAGGAAAAGTAAATCCAAAACATTATTTCTAACTTTTATTCCCTAGGGATGGCCATGTGAACATCCATTCCCCTTACCCCACCAACATCATCTAATGTCTAGTCTCTCTTCTATAAAGAATATATTTATCAAAATAGTATATTTTAGTTATTTATGTTTCAAATGTTTCATATTAGTTTTTATATATTTTATATAAAGATATTGTCAAATGGAGTAACTTACAAAAGCTCTTGAAAACATCACTAAATGCATATGAATAATGTTTACATCAAATTTCAATTTCATCATTAATATTTTTTTTTTGAGTCAATTATACCTTACACAATTCATTTTTTTGTTTCAAATATAACATTTTCTCTAACGCTGTCTATTCTACTGACAAAAAATGCTAATTAAATGATTAGTAAAAATGAGTAGATTTGAAACAAAAATGAAATATGTGGGACATAACTGATACAAAAAAGTTTAGAAATGTAAAAATAGTAGGTTCGAGTCTTATATATTTTATTTTTGTTTCAAATCTACCCTATTTACTAACCACCTAATTAGTACTTTCTGTCAGTAGAATAGATCGTGTTAATAAAAAGATAAATTTAAAATAAAAATAAAACATGTAAAATATAATTAACGTAAAAAAATATTAAAAATAAAATTAAAATTTAGTATAAATGTTACAAACGTAAAAATACTTTTATTTATTAATTATAAGCTAAAGCGCCACGTTGTTCTTTGATATCCCCTCTCTCTCTCTCTCTCTCTCCACGTTGTTCTTTGATATCCCCTCTCTCTCTCTCTCTCTCTCTATATATATATATATATATGTAGAGTATGAAAAATCCCTATTACACAACAGAAGCATCATCCATCGGTGTGTGTTATAAGACATAAAGACGATGTTTGGGAGAGAACGCTTTGGCGTGGGAATAGCAATAGTGTTGGTGGCATTACACAATATTCAAATATGCAATTCCCAGATCAACAGAAGAAGCTTTCCAAATGACTTCGTTTTCGGGACTGCCTCTTCGGCTTTCCAGGTTCGTCTTTTACTCCTTCATTCATTCTTACATTTTAGTCATCCAATCCTTCTGAACTCTTCAGATTTTTCCTTCAAAACTTCCTGAATTTTCTGTGGCTTTCTCAGGGTTTGCCTTCTTATCATGAGAATTAGTTATATATATATGTTTATGTATACGAGAAATTGCCTTCTTCTGTTCTTTACTTTGGGTTGAGTTTTGATGCTTTACACACTGCAAATTTGTGAGAAGGGATAAACAATGATGCTTTTTCGTCCTTTTCTTACCATAATTACAAAATTGAACCGGCTGATTCAATAAAAAAACTTGTTATTAATACGTTTCAGTTGATCCAAAAAATTAGTTAGTCAAAAAATTTAGTGAGAACTTGTGAAAACTAGTAAAACCAATCAAAAACTGGTAAAAACTAATAAAATCATAAACTAATTGATCCGTTTTGTTTTAAAAAAATTACTATTTACAAAATATAAATATTTCTCATGCCGTATGGGATTTAGTACACTTTTATTTTTATTTTATCTTTTTTATTTTTTATTTTTTTCTATCAAATGATATTTTCTTCTTTCTTCTCAATTATTTTTTACAATAATATTATTTTTGTCATAAAAATAAATAAGAGAACAAAAGAAAAAATAGAAGAGCTACTATATACATCTATAATAATAATGACATAAGTTTATAAAGATTAAGTATGAAAACGTTTATTAATGTATTATATTATATATTTTTAATATATATATATATATATATATATAAAATTATCACCAGTTCATCTATGATCAAATCAATGAACAGTGAATCAATATTTTTATCGGTTCAATAATCAATCTGATTTTTAAAATTTTTTTTATACTTTGCAAAATAACTCAATCCAATTTAATTAATAAACAACCACAAATTCTTATTCTTATTCTCTTTTGACTTATCTCTGTTTATTTAATTATTAATATCATTGTCAACCAAATTTGATTAATTGAGCTCTTTAAATAACTGAGTCAAACTTTTATCCGTTTGTTTTTTTGCAAAAAAAAAAAATTAACTCAATCTAGAGTAAAGTTATTTGTATATAAAAATCTAACTCAATCTAGAGTAAAATTATGCGCGTATGTGCATATACATACATAGAGAAAATTTATGTCCATTTCTGATATTACTTTTATAATAAGATTCTTCCTAACAAGTATATCATCTTTAAAAATATATGAATATATCTTTTTTATAACTTAGCATTAGAAGATTGATTCTTTTAAGGAATTTTTGCACATTTTATATTTTTTAATGCAAAACTTAATAACAAAGATATGAAAAATATATATCTAAGTTAGAGTCTTTCATATTATACGTTAATTAACAATTAAAAATATATGATTTATAAACTATACATGAATGTGATAAAAAGAGTTAAAAAAAACTTAACTAATAAAAATAACACAAAGGACGATGCATGTATTTTATTGATACTCGGTTAATAATTGCATTGATCATAGATTATGAATATTAAATTGAGGTGCATTTAATTTGATGGTACCATGCATTTCTTGTAAAGGAAGTATGAAATGAGAATCCACAAGTATTTTACTATTTAGTTCAATTAATTCAATTTGTCACTCCGTACATTCTCTATTTCTTCATCCTCACACAACCACAAGTTGAATCCCTTAAGGAAAGAATGTGTTTTTATCTTTCAACGCCTTTTTTTTAATTTTCTTTCTCACTTTATTGCTCTTGACCAAAATACATACACCAAAACTAAAGCGGTTAAAATAGGTTTGGTACAAGAGGCCAACTCATGTAACCTAGTTAATGGGCTGTGGTGAGCCAATACCCAATAATTTAATAATTTGTTTTGAATAATGACTTTTAATTCGATCTATTGAAACTCTTGGAGCTTATATGGGTTTGGATGCGCATGGATCCTCTGCTTGGAGAAAAACCAAGCAGAGGCCTGTTCAGTACCGTTGCTAAAAACTTTTAGCAACAGTTTAGTAACAAAAAACTGTTGCTGAAAGTTTTTAGCAACGGTAAAAACCGTTGCTAAAAATTGAGCAGCCAAAATTCCAAGCAGAGGATCCGGATCCGGTTTGGATGGGTTGGTCGGATTTTTATTTATTTCTTTTTATATTTTGAGGAAGTTTAGTTCTATTTTTTAAAATTTTATAGTTCCAATACTTAATTTTTGTCATCCAAAATAATTAAAATTACATTTTAAAAAATAGCTTATTTTCTGATTTAATATATTTTTTAGAAGTTCAATTTAATTTTTTAAAATATGATTGTTCGAATATCTAGTTTTTGTAATTAAAATAACTAAAAATATATTTTTTTAATAAGAAAAATAGACACAAGGGACTAACCCATGACCTATAATAAGTTGAAATGAGCTAAAAAATTTTAATCATAAATTATATAAGATCTGACCCAACTCAATTTTTACTTATCATTAATCTTATAGAACTTAAATTTTGGTGGGCTAATCAGCAGCTCATTTGATAACCCTAATAATAATAAAGATATCTCCAATACTGATGTAAGTCGCATAATATTGTTGGCGTTATTTGTAGTATGAAGGAGCAGTGAAAGAAGATGGAAGAGGACCCTCTGTGTGGGACACATTTTCACATACTTTTGGTAAGATGCTATATATATATATATATATATTGGGATCGGATTAAATAAATCAATCTTCCTTACAAGTATGATGTGAAAATTAATGGATATAATTTTAAAAGTTAAAACTATTTACAAGTATGATGTTGTTTCAGCAAAGATAATAGATTTGAGCAATGCCGATGTTGCAGTGGATCAATATCATCGATACGAAGTAAGTCAAGCCCACCACAATTAGTTCATTGTAATTCACTAATTCTAGAGATTTGCTGGTACATAATAGGTATCGAATTCGAATGATCAGCAGTTATTATGTGCAAAGACGGATCTACCTTCAAGTTGCTCTTATAAAGAAATTTTTTTAATTAATATATGTAATAGTTTTTTTGCCTCCACATTTTAAATTATGATTACTCATCTTATAAAAAGTATCCCTCTCAATAAATTTTTATCTTATATATTTTATATTATTTTTTTATCGTTTATGCATATTTATAATATTTTTTAATAAAAATATTTATACACTATTTCTTGTCATTGCTAACCAAAATTTATAGATTCACCCTTGATTGAGTGAATAGAGAGCAGACAAATAGGGGTCGCTGGATCACGCAAAGTGAAAGCAGGCGGTGTGAAGGCGCGATGATCGTTGGATTCGAGTGATCAACTGTCATCACGCACTCACGCCACCCGCTCTTTCTTCGCACGATCTAATGGCTCACTCTCTTTTCCCATGATGACCATTGATTACCCAAATCTAATAATCATTGTGCGCCAAGCAAGCAATCTGAAGTCGTAATTTTGTGTATTATAAGTTTTAGCCTCTGTACGACAAAATTAACTTATAAGCTAAAAGCTAACAATTGACTTATAACTTATAAGCTAACTTATTAAACTAAACATGTTCGGTAAAAGTAGTTGTTTAAATAGTTGAAAAGCGTAAAATGACATATTTTTTAATTTCAAAATAATATAAATAAATATATCATTTTTGTTTTTAATTTAATTAATTTAATTTATTATATATATATATATAATTCATTAAAAATGTATATCTATATATTTTATATATGAATAATATATTTTTACATATATAATATATTTATATATTTTATTATATTTATTATATATAATAAAATATATTTACATATTTTATTATATTATATATATATTTATGTATAAAGATATAATGAATATAAAATAAGGATATAATGAGTATTTTTATAAAATAATAAAGATAAAAAGAGAAAAAAATATAAAAAATATAAGTTATTCAAAATAATTTATTTAAATAAATTATAAACTATTAAAATAAGCTCATTTAATAAATATTTTTAATAAACTTATAAATTAATTAAATAAATTATAAACTAATTTAAAAACTATAAATTTGTCACACCAAACACAGCTTCGGTGACGATGAAAATAACCAATGTTATAGAAGTTGTGTATCTTACATTTACATTTCATAAATATGATTATTATAATTAAGGCTTGGTTTTTTTGGGAAGCAGGAAGATATACAATTGATGAAGGACATGGGGATGGATGCCTATAGGTTTTCTATTTCTTGGTCTCGAATTTTTCCCAGTAAGCTTAGCTTATTATTCATTTTTCTTTTTATTTCTATATATCTTCATTTTCCATATACCCAGTCATTCAACATTATTTTACATGCATTTATGTATTGCTAAATTAAAGATAAGACGCTTATGTCCAATTGCTTTTATTTTTTTTTTTAAATATATCTTTGATTTCTATAATTTCACCTAATATTAAATTTAGTCCTTATAATTTTAAAATTTTAAATTTGGCACCTATAATTTCTAAAGTTATTAAAGATAGTCTCTAGTGTTAATCAACCGTTATATATAAGAGATCTCACTTGGACTGTCTATATAATAACAAGATTTTTTTTTGAAAAATGATGATTAGGCATAACATGACAGGTGAGTAAGACTGATATAACATTTGATTTAGACTTAAATGTTGAATGAAGAGTTATAGTTAATGCCACATGCATGTATACATATAATAGATGACTAAAATCAATGACTATCGTTAATAATTTTGAAAACTACAATGATTAAATTCAATGTTTAATACTAATGATATGTTTTAACTTTTTTTTTTTTAACTTTTCTTCCGTTGTGTAATTGAATATGTATTGCAGCACAAGAATTTCAAGTGATCAACTATTATAATATTTCATGTTTATTTATGGTTACCATACATGTATGTAGATGGATCTAGGGAAATAAATCAGGCAGGAATTGATCATTACAATAAACTCATTAATGCTTTATTGGCCAAAGGTAACTCTCATCATCCTTACCATCTCATTAAAATTACTATCATTTCTTTCCAATATTATATTTGGTTCAAAGTACATTTGAACTTTGTCTAAAAATAAACTTTTTCAACGGTCATGGTGAAATTAATTTCCCTTTTTGAAGTATTGGTGTAATACATTTCACTTTTGGAATGCTCTAAAAAAAAAAAAACCACTCTACCCTTATATAGAGGTGTGTACGTGTGTGTATATATATATATGTGTATATATATATTCGGTTGATTTAGAAAACCCAATGAAATTGAATTGGCTGTTATTTTATTTTTTCTCTTCTAAAGTTTGAATCAAATTTGAGTTGGGCCAAGACTTTGTGAGAAATAAAATAATAATAGTAATAATTTTGAGACGTGATAAACATTATATTTAGAGAGTTTATATTTGTTTATTAGATAATTATAGACTAAATCTTTCAAGATACAATAAAGTTTTTTTAGAATCTTTGTATGCATTTTTTTTATTCAAGTTATTAACTGTAAAATTTTAATATGATATATATAAAGGATTGAAACACTATGTCTCTATAATTTTCAATAAATATGTTTGTTTAATTTTTAACAGATGTATTTATGTAAATTTAATCAACATGCCTATTTGAATTTTAAAATAAATTTAAAATTTAACTAATATATTATTTTGAATTATTAAAATAATTCAAAATAATATTCACACAGTATTTCAAGTAAGCTATTATATAAATCATTTCGAAGCCCCACATCTAAGTCCAAGTCATATATATATATATATATATATATATATATATATATATATATATATATATATCATTAATATACTATATTAATTTAATTTAAACTTGATAAAAAGGATATTAATTTAATACCTTTACAAATATTTTATTCTATCTGATAGAAGACTTTAATTCTACTTTAATATTACAAGTTATATAACAAATTTGATCATGCTGAAATCACAAATTCATCATAAATAAGATTATTGTAATTATTCTGATAGCATGATCCATTGCATTTGCAGGAATTGAACCCTATGTGACCCTTTACCACTGGGATCTACCCCAAGCCTTGGAAGACAAGTACAAGGGATGGCTCAACCCTGAAATCATGTATACAATGAAAAGTTTTATCATTCTAAATCATCTTACGCTTTCATCAATACAAATCTTTTGTTTATCTTCTAAAAATAAGTACTTTGTTTATCCTCTCACAGTCTTTGAATCTGTGATTCAACAACCACCAAATAGGTGAGTAGTTTTTTTTAAAAAAAAAAAAGAAGAAAAAGTAGTCAGCTTCACAACCATCATTTGACAGCTGTTAAATCACAGATCCAATGTCTGTGAGAGAACAAACAGGGTGTTTGTCTTTATAAGACAAGCAGAAGATCTTCGCACATACTAAAATACGCATTTGTATGTTGCAGAGAGGACTTTGCAACTTATGCTGAGACATGCTTTCAGAAATTTGGAGACAGAGTGAAGCATTGGATCACATTCAATGAGCCCCATACTATTGCCACACAAGGTTATGATGTTGGCCTCCAGGCTCCCGGCCAGTGCTCCATTCTTCTTCACCTATTTTGCCCAGCCGGGAACTCTGCAACCGAACCTTATATCATTGCTCACAATGTCCTTCGCTCTCATGCAGTAGTGGTAGATATTTATAGGAAAAAGTACAAGGTAAGATTATTAATATTATACAATCTTTCAAGGATCAAATATTTTATGTAATTGAAAAAAAAAAAATCATACTTGTGTACGTCGATGCCAATGACATTGTCTTTTAATTAAGAACCTAAAAAGGGTTTTTATCTAGGGTTAACAACTTGATTGTAAGAATTGGAAGTATGAACTAGGCTAAGCTTAGTGCAAATTCAAGTTAAAATTATTGAAAATAGTTTGTTTTGAGCCGTTAGGGTAAGGTGTAGCTTCTATGAAATATTATTATCCTTTTAAAGCATGTGATTATGTGGATTTATATGCTCGAGTTTTCACAATGATATATGTGTTATTTCACAGAAAATACAGAAGGGATCACTTGGGATAGCTTTTGATGTCATTTGGTATGAACCAGAAAAAAACACCAAAGAAGACATTGAAGCAGCTCAGAGAGCTCAAGATTTTCAACTTGGCTGGTAAGTCATAGGCACTATGTCTTATTTATGCTTTCATTGGAACTCCAATGCTGGATGAACATCAAAGATTAATCTTTTACTGATATTTGATTATATATACTCAATGACCCCACCAGATTTTTATGTAACAGTAGGAAAATGAAGAAATTCAGCCAAGTAGTATTGTTTAATTAGTATTTCTAGGAATTGAACTAATATCATTTATGAGATTTGCGACCAGCCAACATTAAATCTATCGCCCGTCAGTAATGCTTTAAAAATTAGATCGGTCATTAAATTAGTAGAGATATTAGTTCACGGTTTATTAGTCTGACCGTGATCGAACCGATAATAATTAAATATATATTATAATAAATTAATGAACATTTTCATGTTTAATCTTAGTAAACTTATATTATTATTATTGTTGTTGTTGTTGTTGTTGTTGTTGTTGTTGTTGTTATTATTATTATTATTATTATTATTATTATTATTATTATTATATGTGTGTGTGTGTGTTGATCTTCTATTTCTTTTCTTATTCTCTTATTTATTTTTATGACAAAAATAATATTATTATAAAAAATAATTGGAAAGAAAAAATATATAATATGATAGAAAAGATTAAAAAATAAAAGTTTGTTAAATCTCATATAGTGTGAAAAATAATTACATTTTGTAATTAGTAAATTTTTTTTTTTTTACAAAAACTGGTTGAACCGGTTTACCTGTTTTAATCAGTTCAACCAGTTCTTAACTATTTTTTTTGGTTAATTGAATCGGACCAGTAACCAGTTTCCAATCAAACTGACCAGTCTAATCTGTTATGTATTTTATGCCCGTCAATCAATTTATCTAACAGTGCCACATCAAATATATTTTTCAGTATGACTCATATCTCATGTATCCGTTAATGCTTTGTTTGACTAATTTTGTATGTACCTAAAAATTTCTCAAGGAAAATGTCATACTATGTTGTTAAATTTCATACAAGACAGGTTCCTTGATCCTTTGATGTTTGGAGACTATCCAAGCTCGATGAGAAGCAGAGTAGGGAGCAGATTGCCAAAGTTCTCAAAATCTGAGGCTGATCTCGTAAAGGGTTCATTAGATTTTGTGGGAATCAATCATTACACTACATTTTATGCCAGAAAAAATTCCACTAACATTATTGGAGTTTTGCTCAATGACTCCATTGCAGACTCTGGTGCCATCACCCTTCGTAAGTTCAACATTATTTAATGTGTGTTTGGTTTTCGGTTGTGTTTTTTTATAAATTATAGTATGGACTGTATTAAGATGTTAGTAAAGGTTAACATGTTTAGAAGTCTTTGTATTGACATAGTTTTGACCTCAAATCATGATTTTCTTAAAATTTTTAAGTTGTTGTTTCTGCAAACTATGGTTTGCCCAATATTTATTAAAACTAGACCATTCAACCAGTTCAAAAAAAAAAACTATTGAACCGATGAGGGAATAAAAAATTATATAAAATCTTATTTTAATTGAATTTGCATATTTATGTTTATGATATGTAATTATATACAATACTTTACTATTTTTAATTATATATTTTATTTTTTAATATTTTTATAGTATTATTGGTTCGACCATAGTTCGACCTTTGACTCTTGAATTAGTGTCTCTATCAATTCAATGATCGATTTGATTTTCAAAACCTTGATTTGTCCAAACCTAAATTTTTTCAAAATTGCAAACTATGATTTGCTTAAACCTAAATTTCTCTAAGTGTTTTACAAACACACACTCAATCGTTATCCATAAATAAAATCATCTTACATTACATCCAAATATCATATTGCTATATAATTTGATGTTTTGTCACTCCTACTAAATTGGTTGTTTGTGTTACTCTTTGCTTTCAGCATTCAATGGCACTAAAGCTATTGGAGAGAGGGTAAGTCAGTCCCTTAATTAAAAGCGAAGCTTTATTAATTTATTCTTTTATTTTTTTCAATAGGCTAGATTACACAAGCTTTTTTTTTAAAAAATTTGACTAAATTACACTTAATATCTTTCTAGTTTTAAATATTATACTCAGCTCAGCTCTCTTAACATTTTAAATTTTTAATGTATGTTGCAAAAAATTTTCTTCCAATTTACTTTAAAATAATATGATTTGTCATGCTATTCTTTGTAACTCAAGTATCTTTTTAATTCTCTATTTCTCAATCTCTGACTTATATTTTTCCTAGAATCCTGCATTTTTCATACTTCTAGTACTGAGACTAATGTCATGTGCTACGGGGGGTATTTTGGGAATTATGAAATTGCAGGCAAATTCTATATGGTTGTATATAGTGCCACAAGGCCTGAGAAGCTTAATGAATTACATCAAAACTAAATATGGGAACCCTCCCGTTATTATCACAGAGAATGGTAAGTTTTCTAACTCTTTCCACAACCATTTTCAGAAATGAATGATCAACTATGTAATATGTAATTTTTAATCAGAAATTTAGATCTCTTATTTAATTAAACAAGATCATTCAATTGGCTTTGACAGATGATCAAACAGCCCTACTTAGTTAAGTAGGATGCTGGCCAAACAGGGAATCTATAAGCTTTAATCAGTGGTACAAAAGAAAAAAAAAAAGAGAGTACAATTTACTCTAAGAAATTTCTTAAGTTAAAGTAATCTACATGATAATTTTAATGTTTCATAGTATGAACTATTTTTGTTTGCAGTTAGCTAAAGACGTTTAGTGTGTCTGATTTTCTGTTGCATTTCTACAAATCATAATTTAGACTGTATTAATGTGGTTTTTGTATAAAATAACATATTTGGGAGTCTTTGCATTAATATAATTTTGTCCTTAAATCATGGTTTCGATAAAAGTTTCACGTTGTTGCTTCTGTTAATGATGATTTGTTCAGACCTAAATTTTTCCAAAATCAATTTTGTAAATCATGGTTTGTCAAAACTTATATTTCCCCAATTGTTTTCCAAACACACGTTTATTCTTTTATAAAATGTGTGCTAACTCTCCCTATCTCTCTCTCTCTCTATCATGGTTGCCACAGGAATGGATGATCCAAATAATCCATTTATCTCCATTAATGATGCACTCAAGGATGAGAAAAGGATTAGATACCACACTGGTTATTTATCCAGCCTACTAGCCTCCATCAAGTATGTAATAATATCTTTTTTTTTTTAGAATTTTTTTAAAATTTTCAAAAAATTATTTTTTTAATTTGGTCTTGATAAAATTAAGCATTTCAATATACTCCCGAAAAAGTTACATTTTCTTAATTCAGTCACTTTCTTTGCTACATCACCATATCTACCATTCTTAAGTTTCAAATTGTTCCTTGCCAAAAGTCTGTTTGATAGTCAAAGGGATGAAATTGAAACATTCACAATCTTTAAGGACCTAATTGAAATACTTGCTCTTATAAAGTTTAAATTGAGACAAATTGAATTTTTCAAGGACCAAATTAATGAGTTTTTTTCTTAAGTTAAGTGCAAATCCCACGGCCATATATTAACTTGTGGCAAAAGTATTTTTTACGTCGCTAAGTTTACACTAAGTTTTAATTCCATCCCTAACGTTATTCTTTGCGTCAATTATATCTTATATGTTTCATTTTTGTTTCAAATCTATCCTTTTTACTAATATTGTTTATTTCACTGACAGAAAATGTTAATTGAATGGTTAGTAAAAAATGTAGATTTGAAATAAAAATAAAACATATATAAGGACATAACTGATGAAAAAAAAATGTTGGGGATAAATTAAAATTTAGTATAAATATTAGGAATGTAAAAAATACTTTTACCTTAATTTGTTGATGTATAAATGAAACTAATGAAGATTTGAATGACCGAGCAGGGAAGATGGGTGCAATGTGAAAGGGTATTTTGTATGGTCACTGCTAGACAATTGGGAGTGGGCAGCAGGATACACCTCCAGATTTGGCCTCTATTTTGTTGATTACAATGACAATCTCAAGAGATACGCTAAACAATCTGTTCAATGGTTCAGCAATTTCTTGAATCCTAAATAATTTGTTCCTTAATATTTGATTTTAAACTTAGTTTGAAGAAGAAGGGTTTCCTTTTGTGCCTTTCACACGTAGGAGATTTCAGTGTTTTATTATGGTTATTGGATTTTGCATCTAACAGTCATAATTTTTTTATGTTTTTTTTAAATGTACTAGTCGTTGGATCTAATCCAACAGTTATCAGATCCAACAATTAGTATAATTTTTAAAAAATAAAAAAATATGGACCATTAAATACAGTGTGACCTAGAGTCTCCTATGCCTTACAAGCACAGGAGGAGAGAATCCAGTTCCTAATTTCTATTGGTATGTAATGTTTTCCTTTTTATTTCTTTTAGTGGTATTAAAATATGAAGTGTTATAATTTAAAGTTTGTAGTTTGTACATCAAGGTTGAAATTAAACTATTGTTTAAGATATTTATATGTATTCTTTCTAGATTAAGTTAACATTTTGGTTTTCGAAATATTATAATTTTTAATTTAATTTAAAAAAATATTTTGTTTTTTTGATATAGTGATTAAGAATTGTGGTGTTAAAAACATGTTAATAGAACTTGGGAGCCACTTTTCAGTTGGTCATGGGCCCAACACCCAATAGATCAGGCCCATTACCCCACAGATCAAGCCCAATACCAAAACCTATTTATGAAGCATGTGTTATGTTATGTTGATGTCCAAAAATGAGATATATTTTTGCCCTAAAAAACGAGATAGGTTATATGTATGTTATGTTCCAGTCAAATACACAATGTAAATCCAAAAGAGGTTGAATTTAACGAAAGTAACTCGTTTTTATAAGGTAATAAATAACAATTTAAATCGTCGTTAAAAGAGGTATCTATTTTTAATACTCAACTGTTTTGAGTATAATTATTTATTGTAAAGAATGCTTGTGAGTTGAGCTGTCAAAAAGAAATGGGTCTAATGAATCATTCCACCCTAATCCTACAAATGAGATAGTTTTGGCTAATAATTTAATAGTCTATTTTAAAGAAGAATTTTTAGCGCGACCCATCAAAGTCATTTGAACTTGGTTGATTTGCAATATTAATTTTTTTATTACCTGATTATAAAATAATCAAAATTTAAAAAAATAAAAAATAAAAATATTCAAGTGGATTGGTTCAACCGATTAATTTAATTCTAATTTTTATCCAATTTGACTAATTTTTTACCGTTAAACCAATTGTTAATCGGTTTAATCACTTATCGGTTCAAAAAATTATTTTAAATCGATTCTTTAACTGATTCATAATCAACCACTCAAACTAGTGTTAGGTCCGAAAACGATGATATCTAATGATTGACTAAGTACCTATAACAAATAATGCTTGTGAAAAACCCGGAAAAAAGAAAAGTAAAAATTTATGTTGAAATAAGATTTGAGCGGGCAAAGCCAAGTTATTTTCGCCGCAAGTGACGCAGAGGCTCGTGACGATCATTCATAGGTTTGAAGATTCAGAGTATGCGTCACTGAGAAAACCCAAAGTCGATGGCTTGAAATTTGGAGTCAAGGAGCATTTGGGATGAACCATTCTGTGTTGAATCATTCATCAATAAGAAACGGACACAAAGAAAGGCACACTTGTAAAATTCATCAACTTTGATTGCGAAATGTCTTGTTCAATAAGATTTTTTGTAGAAAAATTCCACTTTTGTATTAGTTCAAGACTTAAAGGCATTCACCTCCTAAATCAGTGTCTAAGATATCTACATTTGTGTTGACGAAACGTAACTTGTGCCTATGACTAAGATTTTTTTATTCTTATCTTTTTTTATAGCATCCTATGCTTTTTATCTTGCCATCACGTAATTCCATATTGCTTTTGATTATATACTTTTTAAAAATAATATTAAGTTATACACATTCCAAAATTCATTTGAATTAGATTTTGGAGTTTCAAGTTTTTTATTTGGTTTCAATCATAGGTCTCCCTAATCTAATAGGATGGAAAACTAAGCATTTGTGTTTGTTTTTATATTAAGAGGTCTAAATCTAAATACATATTTAAATATTAAAATGTTATTTTTAAATTTAAATATTATATAATTAAGATTTTTTTCAAAATTTATAAATATTAAATACATGTCAGTAAAAAATATGTTGAGGGCAATCAACATTTGGAAAAATTTCAAGCTTCTCATGAGATTTAATTCAATAAATTAAGTTTGGAGTTATTAAACACTTAATATATATATATATATAAACTAACACACTTAATGTCTAAAATATGAACGAATCTAACTATATATGCAAACAAATGCCTCTTTAAGGATTTTTTTTTTTTAAGATTAAGATATCTGAATCTAAATACACATCTAAATATTGAGACATTATATTTGAATATGAATAATGAATGATTGATAATGTTTGTTTTTTCTAGCATCTTAACATATATAAATTGTTTATTATTAAAAAATAATATTCAAATAAATTAGTAATTAAACATATATTATGAAAAAATTGATGAAATCAAAATTAAAAAATAGAATTATATATTGAACAAACAAAATTTAAAACTTAACAAATAAACCTTAATTGTTAGTCTAGTTAACAAAATATTTAACAAGATAGTTGTTTTGCACAAATTATAAAGTTTGAGGGGGTTACTTATTATGTTTTAAAAATTTCAGAGAGATAAAGTTTACAAATATAAGACAAAATTTATAGGAGTAAAATGTATTTTTACCTAAAATAAATAATATATCTAAATAGTATTAACACTTGTCATAATATCTATTTCATTAAAATGCATTCAAACTTATTATGCACTTAAAAAAAATGAATTAGATTTAAACCTTTATTAAATATAAACAAATGAGGCCTTAATCTTACTAAACACTCAGGATTTACTTTCCAAATTGGCATGTCTAAAAATCAAACTATTTCTATTTTTCAAATTTAAATAATCACGATCACTATCATTTGGGTGTTAAATTTTTATTCCTCTATATTTAGTTAGTGTCCAAAATACGTCACATATTAATTTTGTATTTTTCTTGGGGCCAAAATTATTATGAAATAGTTTGTTGGAATATTGAAACTTTTTAACAATATTTAAATAAGGGATTGGGCTTGGTCAAAAAAAAAATTAGGCAGCCAGGTTGGATCAAATTGATTATAATAAATACATATAAATGTATTAGACAATCTCTAATATGCTAGTATAGGGGTTGGCCCAACTAGCTGAAGGGACTCACGTTAATTTTTTGCCTCTTCATCTGTTAGGATTAAATATATTTTTCAACAATAATTAATTAATTATACTTAGTGATTAATTCTTCCCAAGAAGTATTTTGCAACCCTAAGGTAATGTTTGGTATACACTTAATAAAATAAATTCCATTTCTTTAAGACCAACATGCTTGTTTAACATAGACTTTAGTGGCTGTAAAGAGAATCTCATTCTCATCTACAGTGTAAAAAATCATTCCATTAGAAATGTTAGGGAATCTCATTCCTTTTCTTAGTTATTGAGTTGAAAAGTTAATTTTGTCCTTTCTTAACTTTTTAATTTTCAAATATGCTCTTTTGTAGCTCCTTAATCCTCATGGTCATCGTCAACCACTACTTAGCCACCGTGTCGTTATTATCATAACTCATTCTGGCATTATCATCATCAGCGAAGAAGGAAGCGGGTCTGATAGAGAAAGAAAGAGAGAGAGAGAGAGAGAGAGGACTTATGTTTTTGATTTATTTTTTAATATAGGGTATTTCAGTAAATTCTCATTAAAATCATTTCATTATCTCATTTTAAAATATCATACCAAATATGTCATCTTATTTATTTCTATTTCTTTTACATCATACCAAACACTTTTTTTTTTATTTCCTTTTCCTTTCCCTTTCCCATTTTCATTTTGATTCAATTTTTTTAAAACATCTAAATTTATACCAAATAAGCCCAAAGGCTAGTTGAATTGACTCTTTTAAGGACCAAAAGTTATTATTTATATGAGTATAGTCTAGGCATCAAAAGTCGTATACGAATTCAATTTTTTTGTTTAAAAAATAGATAAAAGTATTTTTTATGTTTTTAACATTTATATTAAATTTTAATTTCGTCCATAATATTTTTTTAGTCATTTATATCTTACATATTTTATTATTGTTTCAAATCTACTATTTTTATTAACGCAGTCTATTCTACTAATAAAAAATGCTAACTGAGATATAGCACATCTCAGGCAACTCCAACTCAACATTTGTTGTCAATGGTGGGTAAATTCGAAACAAAAAATAACATGTAAAATATAACTGACACAAAAAACATATTAGGAACGAAATTGAAACTTAATGTAAATGTTAGAGATATAAAAAAAATACCTTTGCCTGAAAAAAAATACACATATTAAAAAATTTTTATGCATACCAAACACATTCAGATAATATATTTGAAATAAAAAAAAATATAGATTGTAAAATATAACTAATACAAAAATAAAAGTATTAAGACGAAATTAAAACTTAATATAAAAGTTAAAGATATACAAAGTGTTTCTTTTCCTAAATAATATTAATAATACTAAAGTAATTTATCATCAACTCAAATAATAAAAAAGGGTAATTTTATTTGCCAAAACTAGAATTGCATGACTTTTGAAGGTCTTTTAATTAGGGCGCTTTATGACGAAGCATTTAGTCCCACTTTGACTGACACTTTGTGTCACATCCCAAAAATTGAGCATGTGAAAAGATACTACTCATTTGATATAATTCTCAAACATACGTTATATACATATATTCTGTAAGGTTTTACATTCAACCTTAATCATTCATTCCACACTACAGAATTATATTCATCTGATAAGCAAATATAGACATACATAGTCTGATATTTCTATCTCATCGCAAGCCTAGGAGACCTATAGAAAGTACAGAGCGTTTCTAGTGTCCACATTAATAAGTACTGGTATCCCACCAGACAGAAATAGAGTGTAATCCCAAGGGGCTTCTAATCTTCTAACGGATACTCTTCTTCTTTGTTTTCTGTATCTGAAAAATAATCATAGGGAGTGTGAGTTTATTTAAAAACTCAGTAAGTAAATAACTGTACTATATAAAATATCAAAAGTACAAATACCACATTTACTCATATAATTAATTGTCTTATACATCGAGTAGTATGGGACTCTAACCCTTTCAAACTCATGAATAAGATTTCATAGGTATACACCGAGTAGTATGGGACTCTAACCCTTTCAAACTCGTGAATAAGATTTCATAGGTATACACCGAGTAGTATGGGACTCTAACCCTTTCAAACTCGTGAATAAGATCTCATCGGTATACACCGAGTAGTATGGGACTTTAACCCTTTCAACTCGTGTATAGATTTCATAGATATGCACTGAGTAGTATGGGACTTTAACCCTTTCGAACTCGTGTATAAGATTTCTTAGATATACACCGAGTAGTATGGGACTTTAACCCTTTCACACTCGTGTATTAGATCCCGTAGATCTTTACTCATTAATAAAATAGTGAGAATTCATCACATAGTACAATTGTCATGAAATAAATAATTTCTTCATACTCTTATTTCTACTGATCATCATATACTCCCATATGAAAAATTAATTGCTTATTATCCAAATAATATTGTAAATGGGACTTATATTGTACTTTGACTAGTAATATCAAATTAGCTGAGCAAGGTTATTCACTCACCTTGATGTTTGTCCAAGTTTACCTTGTTCCACACTAGAATTTGTGTAGGAAAATTTCCTAGTAAAATATATTACAAGGAATCATAAGAAAGGAAACAAAATCACGAAAATACGTAAAATTTTCTGACTGCTACAGTAACGGGTTGCTACAGTACGGTTTGCTACAGTAACGGTTTGCTACAGTAACGGTTTGCTACAGTATCGGTTCGCTACAGTGCCGGTTCGCTACAGTACGTTGACTGCTACAGTACCGTTGACTGCCGACACTACAGTACTGCTACAGTAACCGAAGAAAATTTTCCAGATTTTGTTTCGAAATCCCTGGTCGCTACAGTAACTCGGTTTTTGCAGAAGTTTTTGCAGAAATTTCTAACAAATTCATCCTTTCCCTTCTTGTTTCAAAACCAGAATTTCAACTCTTTTAACCGATTATAACTCAAATATAACTTCTAAAACAACTGAAATTCATGAATTATCATCAAAATCTTCAAAACAAAACCTCCTCTGATCTTCTACATAAACTGAAATTTAAGGAAAATAATCGGATTAAAGCTTACCTTTGATCCTTACAAAGCTTTTGAACCGAACAAATAATCGAAACTCTGAAGATCAAGGAAAGGATTTGAGAAGAAAATGAAGAACTGAGAGAGAAATCTTTTCTGCTTCCTTCGGCTGAGTGAAAAAAATGAGGGTTACTATTGAAACTTTATATTAAATATTTCTAATGGGTTATTCAATAACCCATGGGTATCCATAACCCAACATCCAAACCCATTCAGTCAATTTACAATAAATGGATTAATTGACCATTCTGAAACCACTTTTCCATGAATTTCACCATTCTTAGAATATATCCCTCATTGTGCAAATATTTAGTCCAGTCATTTAACTCAATTTTCATAGATAATATTCAAAGAGAACAATTAAATATGAAAATTAAAAATGACCAAAATAAATAACTAAAGTAACGTTGTAGAATTCTAAAATACTCTTAAGCGAATTATATTCTGAAATTAACGGGTATTACACTTTGATCCATAAAGTTAATTCTTAATTGCAAGTTTGCAGCCTAATTTTCATTAAAAGTTATACTAAAAAATTTATAAAAAAAAAAAGAGACCCTTTGCTGTAAACTAAAAGTAGCATAATTAAATTACTCACCCAATTGGTAAGGTTGTCAAATTTAAAAATTTATCTAAATTCAATAAAAGATAATAAACTCCAAACATAAACTCAAAACATAAAATCGTAAAAGTTTATATATATTCTAACACATAAATGATATTTTAGTATATAATTAATATAAAATTATTTAATTTTAATTATTATAATATTATGTTTTTAAAATTCAATTGACTTCTTATATAAAATACAAATTGACAAAATAAAATATTAATTGATAAAAATATTATGATAAGAACGTTATTCAATAAACACAAATTACTTTTATTAGTTACAAAATCTAATAACAAATATATTAAAAATTGTCATTAACTTTGAAATTTGTAAAATCTAATAAAAAATATATTCAAAATTAAAATTTTATCGTAACTTCTAAATTTTGGATGTGAGTGATTTTTTAAAGTGAACATTAAAAAAAGAAACTGTCTCAAATTTTTTTCTCTTTTTTTTTTCACACAAATACCTTCTATTGAATGCAATTATGCTCAAAGCAAAATCCAGCATTAAAGGTAAACACTTCTTCCAATAAAGATCATACATGATTTGTTATTTTGTGAACAACCAATACTTTATGTTAAATTCAATGTCTATTGGTATTTTTTTTATTTTGAGTTTGAATCATTAATATTTAAAAATTTATTAATTTTCAATTAATCTAATTCAAATTAAGTCAAATTTACTTTAAAATGGTTTGGTTTGTGTGAAAGCCAATAAATTTACTTATAAATTTTCAATTAATCATCAAGTAGGGTGTTTGGCTTAGTTTAGATTGTTGATTTTAATAACTAACAACTCAGATTTTATGATATTATTTTTTTTATAAAAAAATCATAAAATTCAAGACTGTTAATTATAAAAATTAACTATTTAAATTCAACCAAACACCCAACTTTAGGACTAAACATGAAATTCCAATTCAGTGGCTTTCCATCTGTTTTTTTTTTCTCTCTCTCTCTTCTCTCGCTCTTTGAAATATATGCTTTGAGACCAAACTTCTCAAATCTCACGTGACTCCCGAGTGCTTACGTCTTCCTTAATTCAATTCAACCGCCAATCTCGCACCATTTTCATTAAAACGCTGTTTTCTGTGGCTTGTTTATATCATCATACGTCGCTCTATTTAGTTTAATTCTAAATTTAAGCAAACTACTTAATTTTCAAAACTGAATTATTATAAGCGGTTCCATTTTGACAATATCTCAAGTTACATCCAATATAAGATTTTTTATTGGATTTTTTGCTGATAATTTTTTTGTTAATAAATATTCACTGATTAAAACACTTTGTTCTTGGGGTGGAGCAAATCTACTACATGCAAGTTTTGTTATATATAATTATAAAAAATTATCAGTATTTGCATGATAATAGAAAAAGTGTGGTGAATTCTCTTATATCTTGACCAAGGTTCTGAGAATCATATCGGTAAAAGTACTAGTTCAAGGATTAATGATCAGACTATAATCAAATTGATATATTTTAAAAATATTAAAAAATAATATACATAATTAAAACTATAAATATAAATTTAAAAATTCAATTAAAAATAAGATTTGATCAAATAACAAGAAAATATTATCAATCAAGATAATATTTACTCATATCAAATTGATAAAATACCAATATATTGGTATATTTACTAAAATTGGTTGATATATAATATTAATTTTTTCACTACCTGACTATAAAATAAGAAAAATAAAAAATAATACAAAAAAATAAGTAAATCGATTTATTTAACATCAGTTCTTACTTAGTTTGATCGATTTTTGATCAGTTCAACCACTCAGTGATTTTAAGAATTATTCCAAACTAATTTTCTAGCCAGTTTCCACTCCAACCAATTGAACTGACTGATCTAGTTTGGTTTTTACAACAATGATCTTGACAATATGAATACTCTAAGACGCTGAAAATAATTTTGAAATAATAGAAATATATTAGATCAAATATATTGGGTAATTTTGGTGCGAATTCTGTTGTAGAGTCTCTTTATTTAAATTTCGCTTAATTTAAATATTATAATTAACCCCGTTTTAATTTATTTCCTATTAAAAAAAGTTTATTTTGCTGTAGTATTGTTGAAAAATACAAATACTAAGTTGTGTTATTAAAAATAAAATAACAATAATTATATTAAAATAGTAAGAGTTAGACTTTAATATAAAATTAAAATTTATGTATTTTAATTTTGTGTTGTGCAAAATTAAGTTTTTGAATAAATTAATTTATAAAAAGTTTTTAGTATATGTATTCAAATAGTAAGAGTATTGAGTGTAATTTTTTAAAATAATTAGAAATATAATATATAATTTATCCAAACATCGAATAATTAATATTAGTTTATTTTTATTCAAATTGTGTGCGCATTTAAATTCACAAATTCATTAACCTCATAGGTTTGTAAGATTTTATCGAGGCTTTTTTTTTTATGTTTTTTCTCTTAGGTTAGGTATGAGTTAGACTTAGATTAGCTTTAGTATAGAGAATAAACCAAAATGGATTTCTAAAGCAAATATTGAAAGATATCTGATCAATTTTTTTTAGAAATTTAATTATATCAATTTAATTCTAATCTTATTAATGAAGATTAAATTGACATTAAAAAAAAACAACGAGATTGAGGCTAGCTCTCCAATAAATAGAAGTGTGCCTATGCTTTAAGTAGGATTGCTTTCGGTGAAATATATTTGTGGGAATCAAAAGAAAGAAAAAATCAATAATGACGGTAAGATTTCATAGACTAAATGAATATTGATGTAATATTTTTCAAGATAATCAATGAAATATAAATGAGCTAATGAATAAGTTGAGGGTTGAGTCTTGAAAGTTGAGTAGAATCTGAATTCTCTATTGGTTAACACTTCGTTGGATAGATCTAGATTATTGACATTAGAGATCAACGATCTAGATTTTATGAGAGTCTTTAAAAATCAAGACAATGAGATCTAAGAGCATATCCAATAAAAGCTTTTAAAAATAAAATCATTTTTTGCTGAGTTTCACTATTAGAGTTTGTTAGCATGACTGTCACACGTAAAAATCGTTCTTATGTAAAAATTTGTTCTTAATGAAAAAAATATTAATAAAAAAATTAAAAAGTAAACATTAAATATATCTGCATTAATTATCCTTCATTAATCAAAGTAGTTGATAATTACTTATTGGAACCATTTGTGAGTTATTAATAGTTGTACTATTAGAGCAGAAAGTTGTTTAAAGCCAAAAGTTGTTATGTTGCATAGTGGGACACACAATAAGCAACTCATTACTTATTGGAGTTGCACTATTAGAGACGCTTATTGATCTTCCAAAATCATCAATTTATATCGCTCAACAAGGTATTGACCTAGCATAGAATACAATTTGGAGAGTAATAAAAGCATATTGACTTCAATACTGGAGTTATCAATTTTCTCACTAATGATCAAAACAACTAGCAATGAAATTTTTTTTTAAATTGATCTATTATCAATCGTTCAATCGCCGATCAAACGATTAATACGAAAATTAATAACTTGATATTGGAGTCAATCAATTCCTATAATAGTGTGGGTTAGTAAAAGGAAAGCTTATAAGAAAAAAGAGTATAATAGAAGAAAAGGTCATTTAGGAGACTATATAGATTGCTACATTTCCGTTCATTCAATAATGAGTTGTTCAACAACGCCTTTGCTTCAACTATAGACATATCTTTATATTTATATATACTTGCACGTGAAACACTAATGACATAAGATATTAGTTTCATTATACTCAATTACATAAATATTTATTTATTTTATGACTAAAATTAATTAAAATTATCCAATAAAAATATAATACATGAGATATTTCTACGCAATGCAAACAACCCTACACTATTAATTTTTTTCATAAATATTCATTTGCATATTAAGATTTTATTTAAAAAGCTATGTATATATAAACATATAAAATCATTTGATACAATTTAACGAAATCCAGGTTTAATATATTTATTTAATAATTAAGTTAAAACCTTAGAAATCACTCAAGACCAATAGTTTGACGAAGTAATGAAATGAATCTGGAAGGTTTGGAAGCATTAATTATTGGTTTGTTGCACTTCAAACAAAGGGCCCATGATTTGAGTTTACGTCATTTCTTCTTCTTCGGCTTCTTGCGACCTTACCCGTTTTCCCTACTTTTCAAAATTATTAATATTTTCGTGTGTTTAATAAAATTATATTTATATCCCGTTAATTTAAGTAGTTTGATATTTATTTTTTTAAATAATAAATTAAGTTTCAATTTTATAAATAAAAATATTAGTCAATTTTGAAGAAGTTTTATTTTCATCTCAAATTTTATCTTTGATGTATTGCAAATCCGTCATTTGAATTTATAATGGTGAAAAAATTTACATAATTAAAGATAGATTTTGGGACAGAATTATTTTATCTTTGACTATTCTTTTTGAATTTTGTCCACAATTTTTAAATCTATTAATTTTTTTAGAATTTAATTGTCACATCCCAAAAATTGAGCATGTGAAAAAATACTACTCATTTGATATAATTCTCAAACATACGTTATATTCATATATTCTGTAAGGTTTTACATTCAACCTTAATCATTCATTCCACACTACAGAATTATATTCATCTGATAAGCAAATATAGACATACATAGTCTGATATTTCTATCTCATCGCAAGCCTAGGAGACCTATAGTAAGTACAGAGCGTTCCTAGTATCCACATTAATAAGTACTGGTATCCCACCAGACAGAAATAGAGGATAATTTCAAGGGGCTTCTATTCTTCAAACGGATACTCTTGTTCTTTGTTTTCTGTATCTGAAAAAAATAATCATAGGGAGTGTGAGTTTATTTAAAAACTCAGTAAGTAAATAACTGTACTATATAAAATATCAAAAGTACAAATACCACATTTACTCATATATTTAATTGTCTTATACATCGAGTAGTATGAGACTCTAACCCTTTCAAACTCATGAATCAGATTTCATAGATATACACCGAGTAGTATGGGACTCTAACCCTTTCAACTCGTGTATAGGTTTCATAGATATGCACTGAGTAGTATGGGACTTTAACCCTTTCAAACTCGTGTATGAGCTTTCTTAGATATACACCGAGTAGTATGGGACTTTAACCCTTTCAACTCGTGTATAGGTTTCATAGGTATGCACTGAGTAGTATGGGACTTTAACCCTTTCAAACTCGTGTATGAGCTTTCTTAGATATACACCGAGTAGTATGGGACTTTAATCCTTTCAAACTCGTGTATTAGATCCCGTAGATCTTTACTCATTAATAAAATAGTGAGAATTCATCACATAGTACAATTGTCATGAAATAAATAATTTCTTCATACTCTTATTTCTACTGATCATCATATACTCCCATATGAAAAATTAATTACTTATTATCCAAATAATATTGTAAATGGGACTTATATTGTACTTTGACTAGTAATATCAAATTAGTTGAGCAAGGTTATTCACTCACCTTGATGTTTGTCCAAGTTTACCTTGTTCCACACTAGAATTTGTGTAGGAAAATTTCCTAGTAAAATATATTACAAGGAATCATAAGAAAGGAAACAAAATCACGAAAATACGTAAAATTTTTTGACTGCTACAGTAACGGGTTGCTACAGTACGGTTTGCTACAGTATCGGTTCGCTACAGTAACGGTTCGCTACAGTGCCGGTTCGCTACAGTGCCGGTTCGCTACAGTGCCGTTGACTGCCGACACTACAGTACTGCTACAGTACCCGAAGAAAATTTTCCAGATTTTTTCCCGAAATTTCTGGTCGCTACAGTAACTCGAAGAAAAATTTCAGATTTTCAGTTGCTACAGTACTTCGAATTTTGTAGAAAATCTTTCAAAAAAATTCATCCTTTCCTTTCTTTTGATTCAAAACCAGAATCTCAACTCTTTTAACCGATTATAACTCAAATATAACTTCTAAAACAACTGAGATTCATGAATTATCATCAAAATCTTCAAGAACAAAACCTCATCTGATCTTGTATATAAACTGAAATTTAAGGAAAATAATCGGATTAAAGCTTACCTTTGATCCTTACAAAGCTTTTGAACCGAACAAATAATCAGAAATTCTGAAGATCAAGGAAATGATTTGAGAAGAAAATGAAGAACTGAGAGAGAAATCTTTTCTGCTTCCTTCGGCTGAGTGAAAAAGTGAGGGTTACTATTGAAACTTTATATTAAATATTTCTAATGGGTTATTCAATAACCCATGGGTATCCATAACCCAACATCCAAACCCATCCAGTCAATTTACAATAAATGGATTAATTGACCATTCTGAAACCACTTTTCCATGAATTTCACCATTCTTAGAATATATCCCTCATTGTGCAAATATTTAGTCCAGTCATTTAACTCAATTTTCATAAATAATATTCAAAGAGAACAATTAAATATGAAAATTAAAAATGACCAAAATCAATAACTAAAGTAACGTTGTAGAATTCTAAAATACTCTTAAGCGAATTATATTCTGAAATTAACGGGTATTACATTAATAATCAAAGACAAATTTGTACGTTGCACGTCTATCTCTGACTGATATGTTTGCATTAGGGATGAATTTATGGTTGTCTCAAAATCTATTTCAAATGATTTTGTATTGGAATTTATTCTTTTTAAATATTAGAAACAGATTTTTGACATGGAAAAAATTGTCTTTGTGAAAATATGTTGTCAGAGACGAATTTTTTATGCCAAATTTCCATCTCTAAATAATTTAGTGTCAAACGATGTCGTATTTACTTTAGAGATACAATTTTTTTCACGTCAAAAATTTGTCTCTAATTTTGATTTTGGCAAACAACATTATTTTTTGTCTTCGTTAAGGTATAGCTCTATGCCCCAATTTATTTGTATCGTATTTGTGCCTTGCGACGAGCTCCTATCCGAAGCTGGACATCATCTGAATCTATCTCTGGATAATTAGAGACATAATTTTCATTAATCAAAGACAATTTTTTTTTTGTTTCTGATTCATAATTTTTTTGTAATGTTACACATATTTAGTTTGACTAATCTCAAACCAAATTAGACGGAACTCAATAAATTTTTGAATCTAGTGGCTCAACAATATATATATATATACACACACACACCATATTTTTAATTTTAATGTACATTAGAGAAATCTCTTTTCTAGTTTATTTTATATGGGATCATTGAGCCTTTTTACACAACATGATATTGCAATATTAAATTTATATTAACATCTAATATAAAATTGTAACCTTAATTTTTAATATGAGAGTAAAAGTGGTTAAGTAATTTATCACAATAAGAAACATATGTTAACATAACTTTATGCAAAAATTAATTTTAACAATAAAAAATAAATTAGATGAAATCAAATATAATATTTAAACTAAAATATTTGCGTGATTTAATCAAATCTTTTCAAAAATTAAAAAACAAAAAATAAAAGAGTAGAAAACAGCTAAAGCAACACTTCTGGTATGCGTCACAAGGTGTAGCACGTTCCACGCATTTCTGTTGCAATATACAAATATATCGCCTTGACCTACTCGGCAAACGGTTAGTTGTCTTAACTATCAAGCCAAAGGATTAAAATACATCTGACAAATTTTCTCTATTATTAATTATTTCATAAAAAAATAATTTTTTAGACAAAATGGACAATTTTCATTCTAATATTTACATTAAGTTTTAATTTTATTCTTAATTTTTTTGTGTCAATTTCATCTCGTATTTTTTTTTTCGATTTTGTCCTTAAAACTAACGTTATTAATATAATTTATGAAAAATACTGATGTAGAATTCTCTATGTGACATGTCTATTACCAACGTGTTATATTAATTAATTTTAATTTTATTTTTATTTTAAACATTTGACTAAACATCAATTTTATCCCAAATGATTTTTTTTATTTCTATCATTCATCCAAAATTAATAGTTAAATATTTAATGTGTTATATTAAAGAATCTACATGTCATTTAAAGTAGTTTACGTATTACTTAAAAGAGTCTAAATTAGTATTTTTCGTCAATTTTATTATCAGTATTAATCCTAAGGATAAAATTGAAACAAAAAAAAATATGTAAGATAAAATTGGTACAAAAATCTTAGAGATAAAATTAAAATTCAAAGTAAACGTTTTTGAGACAAAAAATATTTTTTGTCTATTTTTTAATTATGTATATAGACACTATAAACTAGTATGCATGGATCAATTGGAATGTAGCTGAATATAGTTAGCTTCATTTAATTTTTCTACAAGAAGGTTGTGACAACCAATATGACAAAAATAGTAAGAGAATATTTAGATTCTAGAGTGCTGCATGACGCATTTGGAAGAATATTGCTGTAATTTACTCTTCCGATAGAGACGTTTATTAATAAAAGGAGAGTACAAATAAACAATAAAAATGTTATATATATATATATATATATATATATACATATTCAAAAAACAAAAGCACTATGTGTAACGGTTACATAAAGTTTCAAGTTCGTTCCTAACTTTTTTTTATATCAGTTATGTCTTATATATTTTATTTTAATTTTTTAAATATATCGTTTTTACTAACATCATATATTCTACTGATGAAAAATATTGACTGAGTGATTAGTAAAGACGGTAGATTTAAAATAAAAATAAAACATGTAGGACTCAAACTGATCATTTTTATATCTCTAACATTTTTTTTGTGTCAGTTATGTCCTATATATTTTATTTTTGTTTTAATTCTACATTTTTTACGAACAATCCAATCAACATTTTTCGTCAATAAAATAGCTGACATTAGTAAAAATGGTAATCTTAAAACAAAAAAGAAACATATATGATATAACTGACACAAAAAACGTTAAAAAAGTAAAAATTATATGTTTAAGTCTTACATATTTTATTTTTTGTTTTAAATATACATGTTTTACTAACTGTCCAATTAACATTTTTCGTCAATAAAATATATAATGTTAGTAAAAAAATAAATTTAAAATAAAAAAATATGTAAAATATATCTAACATAAAAAAATTAAGAACTAAATTAAAATTTAGTGTAAATATTAAAGATATAAAAAATACTTTTGTCCATTCAAAAATAATAATGTTGAAATATTTAATATTTGTTACGTTACACTACATGCACTATGCTTGTAATACCCATGAAAAATAAAATATAAATGCGTGTTTTCAAACTACTGTTACTATTTACGTATATGGTACTGTTCATTTATACAATCAAAATGTCAAATACTAGATGTGGTTTGGTTATAAGAGAAAACTAGAAAGAAGTTTGTAGGAGAAAATGACGTTTTATGTGTAAAAATACCCTCAGGGACTAAATTGAAAGGACTGAATTGAAAAGAAACTTAAAGGTTTAAGGTGAAAGGATAGTTTTCCCTTTAAAGTTTCTAATAGTAAATAAACGAAAATTTTCCATCTAAGGTATACAGTAACTGCATTATTAGAAATGTCATTTTCATAAATAGTAAATTGAATATTTTATTAGCGCATAGTATCAAATAGTACCCTTGACTTTTGCTATAAATAGGCCCTTCCATTTCACTTCTAAACTCACACCTTCAACTTCTCTTCTTCCCTCCTTAAGTTTCTCTTGCTCCGACGCTAGGCTTCTGAGATTTTGGGCCTTTCCGTTTTTGCTTAGGTAAGGATACTATGCCCTTTCTATGTCTTTCAAATTTTAGAAGTTATTTTCTTAAGTATGCTCTGTGGTTGCGGCTTTGGCCGATCTTCCACATCAGAAAAATTGTCGTTAGCTGTTATTTTGATTCTCTGATTACCGAAATAAAATATAATCTGTGGAGAATACATGTCTAGGAAAGTTCTGGCTAAGGAAAGACCTGGTTTTTAAGTGTGTCCAGTGTGACCCTCCACTCTTTCCTGGGAACTTACCTGGTGTACTCTTTTACAGATTGTATTCTGTATTTCCGGTATGAATAGTACCCGTACGTATGAATAGTGACTATATGAATAGTACCGTACGTATGAATAGTGACCGTATGAATAGTACTCGTACGTATGAACAGTATCTGTACGAAAATGATCTTAACGTACTTTCTGTAATCTTTCATGAAAATCTCTGTAGCAGAACACTGAAATTCACCTGCGTACTCTTGTCCGTAACGATTTAGAGAAGTGATACTCGTACGGAATCCAGGTGAGTGAAACGACCCTGTTTTAATAGAGTTTTAGCATTACTGGTGATAAAAAGTATGTCGTAGGACACTCCCAAGATTCATAGGGGGAAATTGGATTCAGAATGACGAATATAATGAGATAATTAATCCAGAAGTATGGATAAGACAAAGCAAGTATCTCATGATGATATGAAATTTGAATCATATAGTTATATACTATACCTGTTATATGGATGAGTATTATATTGTGCTTCTGATTATGATATGAACTGTTGTACTATTGATTGTGATTGAGCGGTACAGTACCCCCTCTCACGGCAAGGCGGAAAACCCGGGTTAAAGGGTGTCTTGACCAATGAGTGTGGAGACAACGATTCCCTCAGTAGGGATATAGCCCGGATTGGTGATAAATCCGTGAGGCGCCCTAGCTAAGAGGATGAGGTTGTGCGTCATGGCGGAAAAATACAAAATTAGTGAGCCGGCCTGTGTGCACTCTCCGGGATATATTGCCATTGACGAGTACTAGTATCGTTTGTTGAATTGGATGAATTTTTCTTGTATGTAATTTCTAACTATGTCTATTGGTTGAGCTTGAGCCTTCGGATATGCTTGCATGACTGGTGATGTATTTGAATTTTATTAACGCGAGGCCGATTTGCTCACTGAGTTTAAAAGCTCACACTGTTTGTACAAACTTTTTGTTCAGATCAGGTTGCCGCCGAAGTACATCCGCTAGAGGAGTAGATCACGTTGGACCTTCCCGCTGTCGGGTAGGCCCTTCTTTTGTTATACAGTATGTTGCTCTGTAACCGTCTAGGACATCTAGGTCAGGGGTTTGGTATTTGGCTTGTATTTCAGTATGATAATGTATTTCGTACTGAGGATCTATTATTTTTAATTAAGAAAATCTGATGTATTTTCTTTGTATTTATTAAGGAATGGTATTTTGAGAATATAGAGATAATGACTAACGATTTTACTTGTGGGAAGAATTTATCGAAAGGCTTACAGTGATGGGATATTCATCATTGTGCCGGTCATGTGCCTAGAAAATGGGTCGTGACAAAGTTGGTATCAAAGCATAGGTTGTTAGGTCTCCTAGTGATTACAGAGCAAGGTGTCTTTAGTGGGCCTTCCCCTATTGTCGTGACTGCAGCACGACCATAGGATGAAGATCCACCAAAAGCCCTGTAGAGATTAAAATCCATTTCTTTCGTGTCTTTACTTGAAGCATAATAGTGACGATATATATTATTCTTAATTGTAGAATAAGTTTAGATGGCACCAAGAAAATCAAACGCTTCTGGAATCCGCACAAGATCTGGCAGGGCCTTGGTCCCTCCAGCTGCTCAGTCAGCAAATGCAAGACTGGAGATGCCTAATCGTGCAGAAGATAACCATGCACAAAACAGAGAAATATCCACTGAAAACCCTGGAAGAAATGCTGGAGAACCATCACAAATCGACGCGACTGTAGTGATGGAAGCATTAGCTGCAATGCAGAACGAGGTGAATGGGCTAAAGGAACTTCTGATGGGACAATCATCTGAAGATGGCTCACAGGCATCAGTACATGCTGCAAAAGTACAAGAGACAGACCAGATGCCACCTCCACCCCCTCCTCAGGATTGGGTAGGTACAGAGGTCAAAATCTCGGAATTTATGAAGCTGAATCCGCCAACCTTTGCAGGAGATGTTAATGAAGACCCACAACGTTTTCTAGATGACTGTGAGAAAATCCTTGACACGTTAGAATGCCCTGAACCTCGAAAAGTAACCCTTGTTACCTTTCAGTTAAGAGGTAAGGCCGACCGCTGGTGGCGAACATGGAAGAAGGGCATGGCCAGAAATGCCCCACCCATTAAATGGAATGACTTTAAAAGAATTTTTCGAGAACAATTTATTCCGGAGAGTATACGAGAAGCAAAGATGAATGAGTTTGAGGCACTCCGGCAAGGATCACGAACCGTCGATGAATACGACAATCTGTTTATAGAGTTGTCTGAATATGCTACTCACATGGTCCTAACTGAGAAAGAAAAGATCCGACGATTTATTAAAGGCCTTCGAGAGTCTTTATTTGACAGGGTGGGATCGAAAATACGAGATTTTTCATTTTACACAGAAGCCGTCGACATCGCCCGTATGATGGAAGAAAGAGATATGCAAAAAGAAAAATGGAATAACAAAAGAAAGAGGAAGCAAGATGAGAAATCACGCTACCACGGAGAGAGTTCTGGACGTGCAGCCTCTACTGCTAGTGCACCACAGCGTCAACAAAGTGGTACAGGGGGTCAACAAAGGCCCTGGTGCTCTAAATGTGAAAGAAATCACTTCGGAGCTTGTTTTGTCAACAACAACACTAGGGTCTGTTACCAATATGGTCAACAGGGCCACATCAAAAGAGATTGCCCCCAACTCTACACGAGATCTGGCCAAGGGTCAGTACGCCCTAATCAATCAGAGGCTACTGTTGCCAACAGATCCCCTGTAACTGTAGGAGGCAATGGAATCGGAAGAGGTGCTGGCAGAGGACAAGGTGGTCGAGGGCAGGCTTCAGCAGGCCGAGGGAACGCTCGAGTATTCGCTTTAACCCGTCAAGATGCTCAGGCGTCTAATACGGTGGTAGCAGGTACTCTTCTGATTGAATCAAATTTTGCACATGTTTTGTTTGACTCTGGCTCTACGCATTCCTATGTGTCACCATTCTTTGCTAAGAACTTTAAGCAAAAAGTTGTTAGATTAGAATGTTCGTTTTTAGTAACTACGCCTACCGGAGGCACCTTACTAATAGATCGAGGCTATCGAGCTTGCAAGGTAAGAGTCGGAGAAATAAATACAATAGTAGACCTAATGCTGTTAGATATGACAGACTTTGATGTCATCTTGGGCATGGATTGGCTGGCATCTTGTCATGCCACCCTGGATTGCTATAATAAGATAGTTAAATTTAATATTCCGGGGGAGCCTTCTTTCGTATTTCATGGTGAACGGAGTGAAATTTCTGGGAATCTTATATCTTTAATGTGTGCCCAACGTTTATTGCGAAAGGGCTGTAAAGGATACTTGGCATTCGTTAAAGATATTAAGAAAGAAGAACTAAAAGTAGAAGACGTTCCAGTAGTCCAGGAGTTTGTAGATGTCTTCCCAGATGATCTACCAGGTATACCCCCAGATCGAGAGATTGAGTTCCAGATAGAGTTAGCACCAGATACTCGCCCAATCTCCATACCCCCTTATAGAATGGCACCAACAGAATTAAAAGAGTTAAAGACTCAGTTACAGGACTTGCTAGACAAAGGCTTTATAAGGCCAAGTTATTCACCTTGGGGAGCTCCTGTTCTGTTCGTGAAAAAGAAGGACGGATCGATGAGACTATGCATAGATTACAGGCAACTGAATAAGGTAACTATCAAAAATAAATACCCGTTACCTCGCATCGACGACCTTTTCGATCAACTTCAAGGAGCCAAGTGTTTTTCAAAGATTGACTTGAGGTCTGGTTATCACCAACTCAAGATCAAGGAGGAGGATGTGTCTAAAACAGCCTTCCGTACCAGATATGGGCACTACGAGTTCTTAGTGATGTCATTTGGATTAACGAATGCACCAGCTGCTTTCATGGATTTAATGAATAGGATTTTTAAATCCTTTTTAGACAAATTTGTCATTGTCTTCATAGACGACATTCTGGTGTACTCAAAGACTTCAGAAGAGCACGAACAACACCTTCGTGTTGTGTTGCAGACATTGAGGGATCATCAATTGTACGCCAAATTCTCTAAATGTGAGTTTTGGATTGATCGTGTAACTTTCTTGGGACATGTGATCTCCAAAGATGGCATCCAAGCAGACCCAAGCAAAGTAGAAGCGGTCAAAATGTGGCCTAGACCTACCTCCGTCACGGAGATTCGCAGCTTCTTGGGATTGGCAGGATATTATCGTCGTTTCATCCAAAATTTTTCTCAATTAGCCGCTCCTCTCACACGACTGACTAGGAAAGGAGTAAAGTACCAATGGGATGACGCTTGTGAAGAAAGCTTCCAAGAACTCAAGAAAAGGTTAATCTCCGCACCTGTATTGGTCTTACCCTCAGGACCAGGAGGTTTTACAGTATACTGCGATGCATCAAGAGTAGGGTTGGGATGTGTTCTCATGCAGCATGGCCAGGTAGTGGCATATGCATCGAGACAACTTAAGAAACATGAACAAAACTACCCCACCCACGATCTGGAAATGGCAGCAGTAGTTTTCGCTTTAAAGATATGGCTACATTATCTATACGGAGAAACTTGCGAAATCTACACTGACCATAAAAGTCTAAAATATATTTTCGACCAAAAGGACTTAAACTTGAGGCAGAGGAGATGGGTAGAATTACTAAAAGATTATGATTGCAATATTCTTTACCACCCAGGTAAAGCGAACGTGGTAGCAGATGCCTTGAGTCGAAAATCTATGGGTAGTCTGGCCCATATAGCAGTAACAAAAAGACCCTTGATCCAAGAACTACAAGAGCTGAGAGTAAAAGGTGCTACTCTTGAGGTTACAAGGACAGGATCATTCTTAGCCCATATCAGGGCTAGATCTTCCCTTGTTGACCAGATACGGATATCTCAAATGGAGGATCCTGAGCTTGTCCAAATTATGGAAAAGGTGAAGATTGGTGAAGTGAATAGTTTCACACTCGACGATACAGGAGTCTTACATTTTGAACAACGGTTGTGTGTACCACATGTTGGAACTCTTAGACGAGACATCATGGAAGAAGGTCATCGTGCTGCATATGCTGTACATCCAGGAGCCACCAAGATGTATCAGGATCTGAAACAGATCTACTGGTGGAAAGGAATGAAACAAGACATAGCAGAATTTGTGTCTCGTTGTTTAACCTGTCAACAGGTTAAGGCTGAGCATCTAAAGCCAGGAGGCTCGTTACAACGATTAGAGATTCCTGAATGGAAATGGGAACGAGTGACGATGGACTTTGTTGTTGGTCTACCTCGTTCCACAGGAGGTTATGACTCAGTTTGGGTCATTGTTGACCGACTAACCAAATCAGCACACTTCATTCCAGTCAAAACCACTTATGGTGTAGTAACGTTGGCACAATTGTATATTAAAGAAATAGTAAAGTTGCATGGAGTACCTATATCTATCATTTCTGATAGAGGTCCTCAATTTACCTCTCGTTTCTGGAGAAGTTTTCAGGAGGCATTAGGTACTCGAGTGGACCTTAGTACCGCTTTTCACCCACAGACAGACGGACAGTCAGAGCGAACGATTCAGACGCTAGAGGATATGTTACGAGCTTGTATTCTAGATTTCAGTGGTAGCTGGGAAAAGCATTTGTATCTTGTAGAGTTCGCATATAACAACAGCTACCAGACCACTATTGGGATGGCACCCTTTGAGGCCTTGTATGGGAGACGTTGCAGATCTCCGATCGGTTGGTTCGAGGTAGGTGAAGCGAAAGCATTAGGACCTGACTTGGCCCAGGATGCCCTAACCAAGGTTAAGACAATACAAGATAGGATGCGAGCAGCTCAAAGTAGACAAAAGGCATACGCTGACCACAGACGACGTGATTTGGAGTTCTCAGTCGGCGATATGGTATTCCTTAAGGTCTCTCCAATGAAAGGTGTGTTGAGATTTGGAAGGAAAGGAAAGTTGAGTCCTAGATACATCGGGCCTTATGAGATTCTAGAACGAGTGGGAAAAGTGGCTTATCGGCTTGCCCTACCTATGGATCTGGAAGGGATTCACCCTGTTTTTCACGTATCCATGTTAAGGAAGTACCTTCATGACCCTTCTCACATACTTCACCCTTCTCAGAATGATTCTATCCTAGTAGATGAAAACTTGTCATACGAGGAGATACCGGTGGCGATCCTCGATAGTCAAGTAAAGAAACTCCGATCTAAGGAGATTCCATCCGTCAAGGTTTTGTGGAGGAATCAAACTCACGAAGAAGCCACATGGGAAGCCGAGGCCGACATGCGTTCTAGATATCCGCATCTTTTTACGACTTGAGGTAATTTAAATTCGGAGGACCGAATTTCTTAAAGGGGGTGATAATGTAATACCCATGAAAAATAAAATATAAATGCGTGTTTTCAAACTACTGTTACTATTTACGTATATGGTACTGTTCATTTATACAATCAAAATGTCAAATACTAGATGTGGTTTGGTTATAAGAGAAAACTAGAAAGAAGTTTGTAGGAGAAAATGACGTTTTATGTGTAAAAATACCCTCAGGGACTAAATTGAAAGGACTGAATTGAAAAGAAACTTAAAGGTTTAAGGTGAAAGGATAGTTTTCCCTTTAAAGTTTCTAATAGTAAATAAACGAAAATTTTCCATCGTACGCGTAAGGTGCACAGTAACTGCATTATTAGAAATGTCATTTTCATGAATAGTAAATTGAATATTTTATTAGCGCATAGTGTCAAATAGTACCCTTGACTTTTGCTATAAATAGGCCCTTCCATTTCACTTCTAAACTCACACCTTCAACTTCTCTTCTTCCCTCCTTAAGTTTCTCTTGCTCCGACGCTAGGCTTCTGAGATTTTGGGCCTTTCCGTTTTTGCTTAGGTAAGGATACTATGCCCTTTCTATGTCTTTCAAATTTTAGAAGTTATTTTCTTAAGTATGCTCTGTGGTTGCGGCTTTGGCCGATCTTCCACATCAGAAAAATTGTCGTTAGCTGTTATTTTGATTCTCTGATTACCGAAATAAAATATAATCTGTGGAGAATACATGTCTAGGAAAGTTCTGGCTAAGGAAAGACCTGGTTTTTAAGTGTGTCCAGTGTGACCCTCCACTCTTTCCTGGGAACTTACCTGGTGTACTCTTTTACAGATTGTATTCTGTATTTCCGGTATGAATAGTACCCGTACGTATGAATAGTGACTATATGAATAGTACCGTACGTATAAATAGTGACCGTATGAATAGTACTCGTACGTATGAACAGTATCTGTACGAAAATGATCTTAACGTACTTTCTGTAATCTTTCATGAAAATCTCTGTAGCAGAACACTGAAATTCACCTGCGTACTCTTGTCCGTAACGATTTAGAGAAGTGATACTCGTACGGAATCCAGGTGAGTGAAACGACCCTGTTTTAATAGAGTTTTAGCATTACTGGTGATAAAAAGTATGTCGTAGGACACTCCCAAGATTCATAGGGGGAAATTGGATTCAGAATGACGAATATAATGAGATAATTAATCCAGAAGTATGGATAAGACAAAGCAAGTATCTCATGATGATATGAAATTTGAATCATATAGTTATATACTATACCTGTTATATGGATGAGTATTATATTGTGCTTCTGATTATGATATGAACTGTTGTACTATTGATTGTGATTGAGCGGTACAGTACCCCCTCTCACGGCAAGGCGGAAAACCCGGGTTAAAGGGTGTCTTGACCAATGAGTGTGGAGACAACGATTCCCTCAGTAGGGATATAGCCCGGATTGGTGATAAATCCGTGAGGCGCCCTAGCTAAGAGGATGAGGTTGTGCGTCATGGCGGAAAAATATAAAATTAGTGAGCCGGCCTGTGTGCACTCTCCGGGATATATTGCCATTGACGAGTACTAGTATCGTTTGTTGAATTGGATGAATTTTTCTTGTATGTAATTTCTAACTATGTCTATTGGTTGAGCTTGAGCCTTCGGATATGCTTGCATGACTGGTGATGTATTTGAATTTTATTAACGCGAGGCCGATTTGCTCACTGAGTTTAAAAGCTCACACTGTTTGTACAAACTTTTTGTTCAGATCAGGTTGCCGCCGAAGTACATCCGCTAGAGGAGTAGATCACGTTGGACCTTCCCGCTGTCGGGTAGGCCCTTCTTTTGTTATACAGTATGTTGCTCTGTAACCGTCTAGGACATCTAGGTCAGGGGTTTGATATTTGGCTTGTATTTCAGTATGATAATGTATTTCGTACTGAGGATCTATTATTTTTAATTAAGAAAATCTGATGTATTTTCTTTGTATTTATTAAGGAATGGTATTTTGAGAATATAGAGATAATGACTAACGATTTTACTTGTGGGAAGAATTTATCGAAAGGCTTACAGTGATGGGATATTCATCATTGTGCCGGTCATGTGCCTAGAAAATGGGTCGTGACAATGCTTCTTCCACGTTACTTAATTCCTGTCTTGCTGTCTCCATGTGATATACCAACCTTTTTGAAGTTCAAAGCTTCTTTCAAATTATCTGAGCAAAATAAAATAAAATAAAAAGCTTCGTCAACTTTGTTTTCATTATTCATATATTTTGTTTCAGATTGAGTACTGTAGCAATTCAACTTTTTTTTATTAATGAAATAAAATATTTGAATTTTAATCAAACTAATTTTTTTTTATAAAAAAAAAAGCCGATTACCTCGTAGATTCAACTGTATTGATGCCAATGTTTGGGTTTAATTAAATTTGTTAGGCATATCAAACATAGTTGCTAGATAAAATAATTTATCATTTGAAATTGTAGGATTTAAATTTATCTTTTTTTACGTCTCTAAGTTTTTTATATTAATTAAGTGTTATATATTTTATTTTTATTTCAAATATATTATTTTTATTAGTTACTATCAATATTTTTTATTTGTGAAATAAATGACGTTAAAAAAATAAATTTTAAATAAAATTAAAACAGGTAGGACATATCTAACGTTAAAAAAAATGTTAAAAAAAAATTAAAATTTAGTGTAAACGTTAACGATGTAAACAAATATTTTTATCTAAAATAAATGATAATTGTTTTTGAAAATATAAATCCATATGTTATATCAAGTAAAAATATATTTTAGATATTGTACAATATATATATATACACGCACACTATCTGTTGATGGAAAATTGTAACAGTGGTAGCTGTTAAAATTCTAATAATAATAAAAGTTTAATTTTTGGAAATTTCAACTTGAAGAAAACTCTATATTGGTATTCAATATGTTAAAATATTTTTTTATTCTATACTATGCAAAATATGTATTTGTTCCATACATTAAATTCCAAAAATTAAAATTAGCTATTTGTTAAAACACCCATATTCAAAAACTTATTAAATTTTGAATAATGTGATTTAGATTACGTTAAAATATAAAGGCGTAAAGTTCTCCATATGCATTTTTTTTTTAATTTACAATACTTAAATTCAAGATGTTACTTAAGGAAAATAAATGTCAAACTACTTAAATCAGCCAATATTAATAAATTAGGTTAAAAAATAATTTAACTTTTAGAGATGTTAATTTAATTAAAGAGAGCTCCATTGTTTACACTTAATATATTGAAAATAATTTTTTTCTATTAAATGAAGAATACCCAAAAGAATATATGCATCTTGATCCATGTATTATTTCTTCATGGAGATAATTAATTAATTAATTATATACACTTTAGGTATGAGGAATCTTACAAGTGATTATAGGAACAAAATCATGGTTGACACATAGAAAGCTAAAATGAAACTTTGGCCACAGAATATATCTTTAATTCCTAAATGTTCATACAGCTTTTCATTTACCTATTATATTTGATTCCTGAATGTTTAGTTGATATAACTCATATTAATAATTAATTTATTTCTAATCCGTATCTGTAATATTATTAATTAAATTTGTATTTCCATATTCAAAAGTCAAAACTTCCTTTGAGAATGTTGTCACTGTCCGCAAAACTCTGTTTCTAGAATGAGATAAACACGAAACAATAATTTCTATATAGTGGAATCACAAAATAATGTTATATGAAAATTGATTTAAACATTAATCAATAGCACTATTTGTTAAGTATTATTTTAGACCAACTTGTAAAGAATTATAGTTGACATAAATAGAATATGGAAAGTGTTTTAAGTCAATTTACATTTTACTGATTTGGAAATTTATAAATTGTTTTTTAAAAAAATGTATTATCTAAAAGAAGTCAAAATTACACACACACAAACGCAGATTTTTTTTTTTAATCTTTTGAAAACCTTAATATACAAATTGACAAAAGAAAGTTTTAGGAGTACATTTGTACATGCATCTTTTCATACTTCAAAAGATACATATATTTGAAGAATAAGAAATTTAGATAAGATATTGAACTGATCGAGACACTGATTTAAAGATAAGGGTTTGTTTGGTTTATTAAAATATTTTTTATTTTTATTTTTAATTTTCATTTCCTGTAATGCATTTTTTGAAACATTGAAAATATCTTTTTAGTGTTTTCAGATTTAGGCATATTTTAAGAAATATTTTTAAGAAAACGTTTTCAGTTAATTCAACCAAACGTATTTTCAAGTCTATTTTCTATTTTCAGTGAAAATGAAAACATAAAATGCTCAAACTAAATAAGCCATTAATGATCAGATCATAATCAAATCATTAATATTTAAAATGTATTAAAATATATAATTAAAGTATATGTTTTATAACAGTCTGAGATATTCTTCTAATAACTTAAATTTTTTAAGATTTTTTAAAAATATATAATAATATTCAATTAAAAAAAAGAGAACCATTGAACTGTAGAATTGACTGATTTTATCAATTCGAGATCAGTTTGATCGATTTTCTACTAATTTAAATGTTTACCAATTTTCATATCTAAACCGAATAAAAAACTTAACTGATTCACCGATTATTAATTGAATTGATCAATGCGATTTAATTATCTGAAATACGCTAATTCTTAATCCTAAAACATATATATTTCAAACATTCCAATACGGTTCATGCCAGTTTCAAATATTTTTCACATTAATTTACGAAATATATCTTAGATTCGATAATTGTTTTTCAATACTATCAAAGAATAGTTTTGAAAACCACATGACGTTTACCAAACAGATGTAAATACTTTGATTAGACTGCATGAAAGTTTTCCAAACCAATTAACGGGTCAAAGAATAGGGGAGTCCCACAGTTATTGAATTTCAGTAGTAACTAAAAGTCTAAACCCAATTTTGCAGTCATATAGGACTCTGTCTACTTTCTGTCGGTGAAGCAAATATCTTTTTTTGTCAAAAAAAATAGAGTTTTTTACTATTCATACAAAATATTCACTATTAATTAATTTGGCTGTATCCCTCGTAGTATCATGACGATGAATAAAAAAGGTTTATTCCGAATTTATAATTGATAGGGAATGATGTCATTAGATGTCATTGGATCCACCAGCTAACTAACTTGAAGCTTGTAAATTAATTAACAACACTATAATTAAATATGAGAATTTCCAAAAAAAAAAAGAAGAAGACTAAAATTTCATTTTGATCATTCACATATGTCTTTTTTCTCAAGTTGGTCCCTCATATTTTCATTTTCAATTTGGTCTCTCACAAATTGATATATTATTAATTTAGTCCTTTAAAGATTCTTATTCTTAATTTAGCCCCTTATAGATTGATATATTATTATTCTTTACAAATTTTTCATTCTCAATTTTATAACAAATCAATATGTGAGGGACTAAGTTGATAATATATCAATCTTTCAGGGACCAAATTGAGAAGAAAAATATGTGAGGGAATAAATTGATAACATATCATTTTGATCCTTCACATATGTCTTTTTTTTTTAATTTGGTCTCTCACAAATTGATATGCTGTTAATTTAGTCCCTCAAAGATTTTCATTCTTAATTTAGTCCTTCATATATTGATTTGTTATCAATTTAGTCCCTTACAAATGTTCATTCTCAATTTGGTCCCTTATAGATTGATATATTATCAATTTAATCCTTTACATATTTTTATTCTTAATTTTATAACATATCAATATTTGAGGGATAAAATTGAGAATAAAAATATGTAAGAGACTAAATTGATAACATATCAATATATGAATGACTAAAATAAGAATGAAAATATGTGAGGGATTAAGTTGATAATATATCAATATATGAGGAACTAAATTAAAAATAAAAATATGTGAGAGGCCAAACTGAAAAAAAAAATTTGTAGGAGATCAAATTGGAATTTTAGTTAAAAAAAAGCATTTTAAGTTTCTAACATCTCGCCAATAAAAAAAATGTTATATGAAATGGCATAATCCTGAATTAAATAAATAACAATTAAGTAGTAAATAATTCTATGATGATGGGTGGGTTGTAATTTGGAAATGACGAAAAAACGAAAACGTGTTGGGCACAATAGTTACTAATACTAATAAGTAATAATGCTTTTCTCACGGAAATCAGAGTGGGTAATCTCTTGTTGTGACTGAGTTGGTGTGTGTGTGTATATATATTGAAGTTGGTCTTCGTTTTTTCTCATTCCTTCGCAAAAGAACCTGAATTCTCCTTCTTCTTGTTCTACTTCTTCTTCCGGATCAGATCTCTTGGGTTATTCCTCTTTGATCGATCTGAAGGGAGAAGCCAAATCAAGGGTTTAGCAGGAGGTAATTGATCTGCTTGTGGGTTTGCTGAAATTTGCTTCATTTCTTGGGTCTCAGTACGATTTAGCTTGTGGGATATTGGGTTTTTCAGTTTCGCCCTTCAGGGTTTTGCTTGGAATTTGCACTCTCTTCCTTTATCTGCCATTTGGGTTTTCTTGTGTGGGTCTGAAATGAATGTTTTCTTGTGTGTGAAATTGTTTGCGAAGAGATCTGTTGGGTGTTATCGAGTAAATTGTCTTAGATCTCGTGGATGATATTGTTGGGGAGGATTTGATTCTACAATTTGTCTTGTGTTTGGTGTATCTATATGTGCATGTGTTTGCGGAAACCATATATGAGCTCAACAAGAGAATGAGTAAGTTCCATTTGAGCATTTTCGTTTTCTTCGTGACACATCGCTGGATCTAATGCTCTTTCTCTCAGCTTCGCATTGAAAACTATAGATCTCGTTCTCTGTGTATGATTGTGTGTATATATATGCCTATGTTCATCCCTCTCTAAACCCCTTTTTTCTCAATCTGCCTCGTGTAGTTTGGTTGAATTTCAAAGTTTTTCTCCTATTTTCGCCCCTGAGGATTTTATTCCCAATTGGAGTCTTCAATTATTTAACTTTGATCTTTAATGTAATTACATGTATCTGTGGTATTAGAGTTGAATCATTCTATTCTCTCATACAGGCTTCTTAGAACAAGCAAACATGGTGAAGATTTGTTGCATTGGAGCTGGATATGTCGGTGGGCCTACCATGGCTGTGATTGCCCTCAAGTGTCCAGAGATCGAAGTTGCTGTGGTGGATATCTCTTCGCCAAGAATTAATGCCTGGAACAGTGATCACCTTCCGATCTATGAGCCGGGACTCGAAGATGTGGTGAAGCAGTGCAGAGGGAAGAACCTTTTCTTCAGCACTGATGTGGAGAAACATGTTGCTGAGGCTGATATAGTGTTTGTCTCAGTTAACACCCCTACAAAAACTCGGGGGCTTGGGGCTGGCAAAGCAGCCGATCTAACCTACTGGGAGAGTGCGGCTCGGATGATTGCTGATGTTTCGACATCTGACAAAATTGTGGTTGAGAAATCAACTGTCCCTGTGAAAACAGCTGAGGCAATTGAGAAGATTCTTACACACAACAGGAAAGGCATCAATTTCTCAATTCTGTCAAACCCGGAATTTCTCGCTGAGGGTACAGCAATCAAGGACCTATATAATCCCGACCGCGTCCTCATCGGAGGTAGGGAGACCCCTTTAGGTCAGAAGGCCATACAAGCTCTGAAAGATGTTTATGCTCATTGGGTTCCTGTGGATAGAATCCTTTGCACCAACCTCTGGTCTGCTGAACTCTCAAAGCTTGCTGCCAATGCGTTTCTGGCGCAGAGGATCTCCTCTGTGAATGCCATGTCAGCGCTCTGTGAGGCAACCGGGGCTGATATCACCCAGGTATCCCACTCGGTTGGCACGGACTCAAGAATCGGGCCCAAGTTCTTGAATGCCAGTGTTGGGTTTGGTGGTTCCTGTTTCCAGAAGGATATACTGAACTTGATTTACATCTGTGAGTGCAATGGTCTCCCTGAGGTAGCAAATTACTGGAAACAGGTCATTAAGGTGAATGACTACCAGAAAAACCGGTTCGTGAACCGCGTGGTTTCCTCCATGTTCAACACTGTCTCAGGTAAGAAAATTGCCATACTGGGCTTTGCCTTCAAGAAGGACACCGGAGACACCCGGGAGACCCCAGCCATTGATGTGTGCAAAGGGCTGGTAGGTGACAAGGCCCGGTTGAGTATCTATGATCCCCAAGTGTCTGAAGATCAAATCTTCAGGGATCTTTCAATGAAGAAGTTCGATTGGGACCACCCGATTCATCTGCAGCCGATGAGCCCTACCTCGGTCAAGGAAGTATCGGTTGTTTGGGATGCCTACGAGGCAACAAGAGATGCACATGGAATCTGCATTCTAACTGAGTGGGATGAATTCAAGAATCTTGATTACCAGAGAATCTATGACAACATGAGGAAGCCTGCATTTGTATTTGATGGTAGGAACATTGCAGATGTTGAGAAGCTGAGGAAGATAGGGTTCATAGTTTATTCCATTGGGAAGCCATTGGATCCATGGCTGAAGGACATGCCTGCTGTGGCATGAAGAAGAAGAAAGCAAATTTTACAGCGAGAGAGGCCTTTTACCTTTAGGGTTGAAACTTTAGTATTATAATATTTTAGAGCAATATCCCTATCCTTACATGCTGTTATGTTGTTACTGTTAGTGATGATATTCATGTCTGTTTCTTTCTTCTTCATACTATATATGTATTTGATCAGGTTTCTGTGGCATATATGGTAGCTCCTAAATATTGTCTTTAGCTTAGCTAAGAGAAACATCAGTTCCTTATTTGTTGACCTGGTTCAATGCAATAAAAATGAGAGTTATACAATGAAATTAAATATCATTTCCTTTTCTTTTTTTCTTCTGCTACTCTCTGTCATGGGATGCAGAAATTCTCATTTTCTCTCACTATTTCCCTCTTTCTCTCTCCTAGTCTTGGTGTGAATGGTCCTGAATAAATCACATGAGGATCCTCTGTTGGGTGCCATACGTCCAGTAGTGTGTTAGATTCTCCAATGCTGTCTGATTTGGTGGGAGGGGTGAGACCCATTTCGATCGGACGGTGTTAGCGAGCCAAGTACCTAACTGGGCGTATAATGCTCAATAGAGGAGCCAGAATTGAGTAAATTGGTATGAATGACTTGTCTTCCATCAATCAAAATTAGTTTAGATTTTTTTACAGGTGAGACAGGAATTTTACAGTTTTGACTTTTGACATGGATGACTTGCCTTTAAATGGATACCAGTCGATTTAGATATAATGTGACCTCCAACTTTTTATTAAGAAAAGTCAAGAACTCAATAAATAAAATAATAATATAATATATATGTACATGTTAATAATATCAATTTTTTAAATATCAAAACAAATGATAATACTTTAAAATACTACAAAATAGTTAAGTTATTTACTCCAACATACCATTTAATATTTAATATTATATTTTATTTTAAAGTATTTTTTTTTTGTTTACCTAAACACCTATGAAATGAATTTAAGCATACCGCAAACTTCCTTACTTATATAAAAATAAAATACGATTAATAATAGTTTATGACTTTATTCAAATAACATAACTCTTACACTCAACCAAGTAATGTTATGATCAAAGAAAGGATAAAAAAAAAAATAAAGAGAGATAAAGAGAGAAGAAATAGAGTTACACTCTGTTTCCTTTCTTTTTTTTTTTTAAAAAAGACAAACACTCGGTATGTGAACTATTCATTTATTGATTGTTTTCCAAATTATTAGTTCATTACAAAAAATATATCAATCAACGATAAAAAAAATGTCGCTGATTTAATAAAATTTTGTCATTGATCGATTAGCTCAACGACGAAAACAATATGTTTATAAAACTTCGGTCACAAATTTTTGAGCATAATTTGTAATAGATCAATGACAAAATTTGAAACAAAATTTTAAATCAATAACGAAATTTCAAATCAGGAACAAAATTTAAAGTGAAAGAATTTCGTTCGTTATTTATTTATTTATTTTTGTAGTAGTTTATAAATTAGAGAAACAATATTTTTAGTGACAAGTTACCACCGTATTGGATTTTAGTTGTTTCAGACAAAAATGGAAATCCCTGTATATGCTTCGCGGGATAATAATTTATATCATGTTTAACACGTGTAGTTTAACTATTTGTTTTTTTTCCTGTCACAATCTCAGTAAAAAAAAAAGATATTGATATCTGTTATTGAGGCCAAGAAACATTAATAAATAATTCATTGTTTCACAAAACAACTATGAAAATAGTCAAAAGCTAATCCCAATTACTTGACTTATTATCATGTCAGTAAACTATTATTTTATAGACCATTATATGGTAAAAAATTTATATGTAGTTTTTTTATATTTTTATTATTAAAATTTTTAATTAGAACAAGTGTTTGATTTTTTTTAAAAAAATATATATATTTCTTTTATAGTTCATCATTACATAAGTGGTTCTTTAAGATACTTTTATATATGTTTTTTTTTATGGGGAAAAACTTGATAGTAAAGATATAAAAAAAATTGGCAAAAGTACATTTTTTGTCCATAATATTTTTTTTGGTGTCAATTTCGTATCACATGTTTCTTTTTTATTTCGATTTTGTTCTTAAAACTAACGTTGTTAATATAATTGATAGAAAATGTTGACGTAGATTTCTTTATATGACCCGTCTACTATCAACATATCATATTAATTGATTTTGATTTTAATTTTGTCTCATACATTTGACTAAGCTTTAATTTTGCTTCAAATGATATTTTTATCATTTCTCTCATTTATCTCAAATTAATAGTTAAATGTTTGATATGTCACATGGAAAACAATGTTTGAGTTCTTATTTTAGAAAAAACCATACTATACAAACCTTCACCCATTTGGTTGCTCTTCTTTTCCTTGTTTAATTCCCTTAATAAGCATAAAATTTAATTTCATTCACAAAAAAGTCTTTTCATAAGTTATTGTACAAGCCATAAAAGATTTAAGTGTTTGTCTTTCTCAATAAGGTTATATGTATCTATGCATGTGATTTTCAATCACAATGAATTTCTATTGTCCTCTATTTTTCTATCCTCTTCACATTTTGTATATGCTTCTTCATCTGCTAAGATTTCACCCTCTTTCTCTCAGTTCATATGTGGTATTCAAAATCATAACAGTAATCTAGACTTATCTCTTCCTGCAGCAACTCAGTCCACATCTACCGGTCAAATGTTTGAAATCAATCATTCTTCTGATTTAAATCATACTTATAATAATCATGATGTGCCTTGTGACAATTTTACAACCTCTACAAATACTTCATCCACTAGATATATGTTGCCTATTGTTCTATCTAACCTGCAATAGCATCAAGTTCCTGCTAATGATGTTGAAGCAAGTTCCTCCACGAGGTTCCTGCTGCATCCTGCTCAAACTGATGTACAACAACATGCAGACTCTCTAAATGCTACTGGAAATACTCATAATATATATCCAATGGTTACAAGAGGCAAGATAGGCATAGTTAAGCCAAAATTACTATATGCAGGAACAATCTCTGCTTCAACACCCTCATGTGTTCTTGTAACTGTCACAGAAGCCTTGAAAAATCCTATATGGTACTAGGCAATGAAAGATGAATTTCAAGCTCTTCAACATAACAACACCTGGTCTTTAGTTCCTGTCAACCCCTCTATGCATGTTATGGTTTCAAAATGGATCTTCAAAGTTAAATACAAGTCAGATATGACCATTGAAAGACATAAAGCCAGGTTAGTAGCTCAGGGCTACACTCAAACTCCTGGACTAGACTAATTGGATAGTTTTAGTCCTGTAATAAAACCAGCAACTATAAGAATTATCCTTACTGTAATTGCATCCTTAAATTGGCCAATGAACTAGCTTGATTTCAATAATGATTTTCTAAATGGTACATTGCAAGAAACTGTATACATGTCTTAACCATAGGGTTTTGAAGACAAGGGAAAGCCAACTCACATTTGTAAGCTTCACAAGGCCCTATATGGGCTCAAACAAGCACTCGGGGCTTGGTTTGACAAACTAAGAATTACCTTTCTGTCATAGGGATTCAATCACAGTAAGGCAAATTCCTCATTGTTCTATATAGTCACAACAACTAAAATAGTGATCATCCTTATTTATAAAGATAATGTTATAATTATTGCTAATAAAAAAGAGTTTTTAATTGACATCACTCGCAAACTTTATGCCTCCTTTTCCCTCAAGGACTTAGGTCCTCTTCATTACTTTCTTGGGATTCAAGTAACCAGAACTCATCATGGATTCTTCTTCACTCAATCTAAATATGCCAAGGATTTACTTACCAAGTTCTCTATGGACAATGTAAAAGCTTACCACAAAGGGGGAAGTGTTGCAGGACCCTTCTTCCTATGGGAGTGCTATAGGTGCACTTCAATATCTCACACACACAAGACCAGATTTATCCTTCACAGTTAACAAACTTAGTTTTTTTTTTGCAAATTCCTATTGAACTGCATTGGAAAGCTCTCAAAAGAGTTTTTAGGTACTTGCAAGGCACTCTTATTGTTGGTCTCCATATCAAAAGTGGTCTCTTCATGGCTTCAACTGATTCCTCCTTGATAGCTCTATATCTCTCTGGATTTTCAGATGTTGATTGGGCATCATCATGTGATGATAGGAAGTCAATAGGAGGCTACTGTGTTTACCTTGGTGAGACCTAAATTTCCTGGTCTTCTCGCAAGCAAGATGTTATGGCCAAGTCAAGTACAGAGTCTGAGTATAGGGCTCTTTCTAATCTTATTGCTAAAATTGTATGGATTAAGTCCCTGCTAAGTGAGCTCAAACTTCCTTTGTCTACTACTGCAGTTTTATGGTGTGACAACTTAAGTGTTGGTTCTCTAGCTAATAATTCTGTTTTTCGTTCTCGTACTAAGCACATTAAATTGGATGTGTGTTTTATATGTGACAAAACTCAAAGCTAAGGAAGTAAAAGTTCGATATATACCATCTGTAGATCAAACAACTAACATTTTTACTAAACCCCTATCATATACTAGATTTGCTTCACTTAGAGACAAACTTGGGGTTCAGATTCTGTCACTCTTCGTTTGAAGGGTAATGTTAAGAGTGAAACAACTAATTCCTGACAGTTGACAAGAGCATATTTGTGACCTAGCAGAAACATGTGTGTGACTTGGGCTCTAACACCTATGGTGATAACACACTGAATTTTATTTCTGTCATTTTGTTGTAAAGTTTTCTTGTTTTCTGTAATTAGTTCATGATTTTCAGAATCAAGTGACACCTGTACATTTCTCATCATTCACATTGATTATAAAGTCTATATATATATATATATATATATATATATATAAGTGATGAACACAGACGACAACTAAGCCGAGTCATTTAAAAAATCTCATTTGGCTATATCATCCTTCTACTCAGTTCTTCCTGATCTTCGTCTTCCTTTTTGTCAGTTCTTCCTGAACTTTAACTAAGTCTACATATCATTTGAAGGAGTGTACGTGTCACTTAGAAAAGTCTATATTAGTATTTTTCGTGTATTAACAGTGTTAACTCTAAGGACAAAATTGAAGCAAAAAAAAAAATGTAGGATAAAATTGACACAAAAAATAACGTTAGGGATAAAAATGTACTTTTACCCAAAAAAATTATATGTGTCTTATCCTGTAAGTGATTGCTGAGTGTTATTTTTTTTTTAGGACAAGTCAAGTGTTCTATTAATGAAAAAAAATATAATGTGAATTTTATATTGGAGATTTTGTTGGAGTAAAAATATTTTATATAAGTCCACTTTGTTTTTGATAATAAAACCCATTTGCTTATTGGGCCTAAAGTCTGATTATTATTTTGGCCCAATTAGTTTTTTATTCCCATGATATCACATGTTGCCCAATATCTTTCTTTGTTTTTAATGGAGTTGTCAGGACTAAACATGAGGCAAAAAGGGAACAGTCAGGACATGAGGAGTTGTGTCCTATACTTATTGTAATACCCGTTAATTTCAGAATATAATTCGCTTAAGAGTATTTTAGAATTCTACAACGTTACTTTAGTTATTTATTTTGGTCATTTTTAATTTTCATATTTAATTGTTCTCTTTGAATATTATTTATGAAAATTGAGTTAAATGACTGGACTAAATATTTGCACAATGAGGGATATATTCTAAGAATGGTGAAATTCATGGAAAAGTGGTTTCAGAATGGTCAATTAATCCATTTATTGTAAATTGACTGGATGGGTTTGGATGTTGGGTTATGGATACCCATGGGTTATTGAATAACCCATTAGAAATATTTAATATAAAGTTTCAATAGTACCCCTCATTTTTTCACTCAGCCGAAGGAAGCAGAAAAGCATTTCTCTCTCAGTTCTTCATTTTCTTCTCAAATCCTTTCCTTGATCTTCAGAATTTCGATTATCTGTTCGGTTCAAAAGCTTTGTAAGGATCAAAGGTAAGCTTTAATCTCGTTATTTTCCTTAAATCTAAGTTTATATGGAAGATTAGAGGAGGTTTTGTTCTTGAAGATTTTGATGATAATTCGTGAATCTCAGTTGTTTTAGAAGTTATATTTGAGTTATAATCGGTTAAAAGAGTTGAAATTCTGGTTTTGAAACAAGAAAGGAAAGGATGAATTTGTTAGAAATTTCTGCAAAAACTCTGCAAAAAAACGGGTTACTGTAGCGACCAGAAATTTTGAAACAAAATCTGAAAAATTTTCTTCGGGTTACTGTAGCAGTACTGTAGTGTCGGTAGTCAACGGTACTGTAGCAGTCAACGTTACTGTAGCGAACCAGCACTGTAGCGAACCGACACTGTAGCAAACCGTACTGTAGCAACCCGTTACTGTAGCAGTCAGAAAATTTTACGTATTTTCGTGATTTTGTTTCCTTTCTTATGATTCCTTGTAATATATTTTACTAGGAAATTTTCCTACACAAATTCTAGTGTGGAACAAGGTAAACTTGGACAAACATCAAGGTGAGTGAATAACCTTGCTCAGCTAATTTGATATTACTAGTCAAAGTACAATATAAGTCCCATTTACAATATTATTTGGATAATAAGCAATTAATTTTTCATATGGGAGTATATGATGATCAGTAGAAATAAGAGTATGAAGAAATTATTTATTTCATGACAATTGTACTATGTGATGAATTCTCACTATTTTATTAATGAGTAAAGATCTACGGGATCTAATACACGAGTGTGAAAGGGTTAAAGTCCCATACTACTCTGTGTATATCTAAGAAATCTTATACACGAGTTTGAAAGGGTTAAAGTCCTATACTACTCAGTGCATATCTATGAAACCTATACACGAGTTGAAAGGGTTAAAGTCTCATACTACTCGGCGTATACCTATGAGATCTTATTCACGAGTTTGAAAGGGTTAGAGTCCCATACTACTCGGTGTATATCTATGAAATCTTATTCATGAGTTTGAAAGGGTTAGAGTCTCATACTACTCGATGTATAAGACAATTAATTATATGAGTAAATGTGGTATTTGTACTTTTGATATTTTATATAGTACAGTTATTTACTTACTGAGTTTTTAAATAAACTCACACTCCCTATGATTATTTTTTTCAGATACAGAAAATAAAGAACAAGAGTATCCGTTTGAAGATTAGAAGCCCCTTGGGATTATTCTCTATTTCTGTCTGGTGGGATACCAGTACTTATTAATGTGGACCCTAGAAACGTTCTGTACTTTCTATAGGTCTCCTAGGCTTGCGATGAGATAGAAATATCAGACTATGTATGTCTATATTTGCTTATCAGATGAATATAATTCTGTAGTGTGGAATGAATGATTAAGGTTGAATGTAAAACCTTACAGAATATATGTATATCACGTATGTTTGAGAATTATATCAAATGAGTAGTATCTTTTCACATGCTCAATTTTTGGGATGTGACAATTTGGTATCAGAGGAAAGGTTTTATAGGTCCCCTATAGAGTACAGAGCAAAGTGATCTTTGTGGGCCCTTCCCTATTGTCATGAGCCGCGGCATGACCATAGGATTAGGTTCCATAAAAGACCTTGTAGAGTATAACATCATTTTATAGATAACTTCTCAGTGGGGCTAGAAAGTGATATTTTGTTTATATCTGAAAATTGTTTGTTATGTGTGTAGATCTGTGACAGATCAATGTCAGAAGAATCTTCTAATAATAATGAGCATATGGGTCCAAGGAGGGCCATAAATCCACCAGTACATGTGCAAGATGATCCTAACCGTGGTGATAGTTTACATGCTCAAAGTACTGAGGGCGCAACTAGTGAGCAAGCAAGAAGAGTCGAACCTGATGCTCACGTTGGCAATGCAACTATTGCACATGTGATTAATTTGATGAATGAACGATTTGACCGATTTGAGGCTGAAATGAGAGGTCGAGCTGCACAAGCTAACCTGCCAGTGGATCCTCCTATTGTTGAAGCTGAAATTGTACCACCAGCTCAGTTAGCTGGAGGAGATAACGTAAGGGAGGTAAGAATGTCTGAATTCTAGAAAATGAGGCCTCCTACTTTTTCAGGGGAAGATCCCAAAGAGGACCCACAATGTTTCCTTGAAGATTGTGAAGCAATCTGTGATGCTATAGGGTGTTCTCCTACTCAAAAGGTAGAATTCACTTCCTTTCAGTTAAAAGGTAGGGCTGGTAAATGGTGGAGGAACTGGAAGAAAGCTAGAATTCAAGGCGCACCGCCAGTTATGTGGATAGAATTTTATAGATTGGTTATGGATGAATTTCTTCCGGCAAGTGAACGATCATCCAGGGCCAGAGATTTTCTGTATCTACGACAGGGAACCATGACTGTTGATGAATATTCAGCTCAGTTTGTTAAATTATCTGAATATGCCCCTGAAATCATTCCTTCTGAAAGGAAGAAAATAGAAAAGTTTGTGGAAGGGCTTCGTGATGCCTTATATGATCAAGTGGGTTCTAATATGAACGATTACTCTTCGTACTCAGAGGCTGTTGATGTGGCCCGAAGAATAGAAAAGAGGTCAAAGAATAAAGAAGAATATCGTCAAAAGAAGAAAGCTAGATATAGAAGATCTTTTGATCAAGGGGAAGACTCAGGGACTTTGAAACCCTTTACTGCATCACAAAATGCTCCAGCCACTCCTACTAAGTCAACTTATTCTACAGCCAGTGTGGCTAAGCCTCGTTCAGAGAGAAGGGGTGGTTTTAGCTCTTCTAGTAGAGGAGGTACTCAAGGTAGAAGGGAAAAACCTCAATGTCCTGAATGTGGAAAGTTTCACTTCGGAGAATGCAGGTTAAACACTATTGGTACAGGTTGTTTTAACTATGGACAAAAAGGACATTTTATAAGGGAGTGCCCTCAGCTCATGACAAGACCAGGTCAAGGGTCTACTTTGCCACCTCGACCACAATCTATTACTCAAACACCAACCCCTTCAATAGGGGGTAGTATGGGAAGAGGTTCTGGAAGAGGCCAAGGTGACCGTGGAAAACAAGCTGCTAGCAGAGGAAATGCAAGAGTATATGCTCTAACCCGACAGGATGCTCAAACATCCAATGCTGTAGTTACAGGTATATTATCTGTTAATACTTTTGCTGCACGTATTTTGTTTGACCCCGGTTCTACTCACTCATATGTGTCACCCCTATTTGCCAAGAGATTTGCATTTGATTCGATTACTCTTAAAGAATCATTCTTGGTTTCCACACCGATGAGAGAGACTTTGATGGTTAAAACATGTTATCGTTCTTGTAAAATAATTGTTGGGGGCATGGAAACTGAGATAGATCTTATGATTCTCAATATGTTAGATTTTGATGTGATTCTAAGGATGGACTGGCTATCTTCTTGTCATGCTACTATAAATTATCGTGACAAAGTTATTTCCTTTAATATACCAGGGAGGAGTAATTTTGTGTTTCAAGGAGATCGAAGTGATGTACCTTGCAACATGATATCTATGTTAAGTGCCCAGCGTATGTTGCGAAAGGGATGTCAGGGATTTCTAGCTTTTATCAAAGATTTAGAAAAGAAAGAACAGAAGTTAGAAGACATTCATGTGGTTAATGAATTCCCAGATGTGTTCCCAGAAGATTTACCTGGATTACCGCCAGAAAGAGATATTGAGTTCAGTATTGATTTGGTCCCAGACACAAGACCAATTTCTATTCCACCTTATCGTATGGCTCCTGTTGAGCTAAAAGAACTCAAAGAACAATTGGAAGATTTGTTGAACAAAGGATTCATTCACCCAAGTTTTTCACCTTGGGGTGCTCCTGTTCTTTTTGTGAAAAAGAAAGATGGTTCTATGAGATTATGTATAGATTATCGTCAGCTGAATAAAGTCACAGTGAAGAATAAGTATCCTTTACCAAGGATAGATGATTTGTTTGATCAGCTTCAAGGAGCAAAATACTTCTCAAAGATTGATCTAAGGTCTGGATATCATCAGTTACGAATTAAGAGTGATGATATACCTAAGACTGCTTTTCGTACACGGTATGGACATTATGAGTTTCTTGTGATGTCTTTTGGGTTAACAAATGCACCAGCAGCATTTATGGATTTAATGAACAGAGTGTTCAAATCATTCCTTGATAAGTTTGTAATTGTATTTATTGATGATATTTTGGTGTATTCAAAGAGTCATGAAGAACATACTGAACATTTGAGAATAGTGCTTCAGACTTTGAGAGAGCATCAGTTGTACGCAAAGCTCTCAAAATGTGAATTCTGGATGAGTCATGTAACATTTTTGGGACATGTTATTTCCCAAGAAGGTATTCATGTAGATCCAAGTAAAATTGAAGCAGTAAAACAATGGCCTAGACCAACAACTGTGTCTGAAGTACGTAGTTTTCTTGGCTTAGCAGGGTATTACCGTCGCTTTGTCAAAGATTTTTCTAAGACGGCTCTCCCATTAAATAAGTTAACCCGAAAGAATGTTAAATACATTTGGGATGATTCATGTGAACAAAGTTTCACCCAATTGAAAGAGTGTTTAACTTCTGCACCAGTCTTAATTCTACCATCAGGACCAGGGGGTTACTCTGTATTCTGTGATGCCTCAAAGATAGGCTTAGGGTGTGTGTTGATGCAACATGGTAAAGTCATAGCTTATGGCTCACGTCAGCTTAAAAAGCATGAATTGAATTACCCCACTCATGATTTGGAAATGGCAGCTGTAGTGTTTGCCCTAAAGATATGGAGACATTACTTGTATGGGGAAACTTGTAAAATTTTTACAGATCACAAAAGCCTTAAGTACATTTTTGAGCAGAGAGATCTCAATCTAAGGCAACGAAGGTGGATGGAACTTCTGAAAGATTATGATTGTACCATCCTTTACCATCCAGGTAAAGCAAATGTAGTGGCTGATGCTCTAAGTCGAAAGTCTATGAGAAGTTTAGCTCACATTGCCACTATAAGGAGGTCTCTAATACATGAACTACAAGAATTGGAAGCTGATGGAGTATTCTTCGAGATCACTGAGTCAGGTACATTTCTGGCTCATTTAACAGTTAGATCATCCCTTGTTGAAAAAGTAAAAGCAACTTTAGAAGGTGACATTGATATGGTCAAAGTCAGAGATAAGGCAAGGCAAGGTCTAGCACCAAGTTTCTTGGTAGATGAAGAAGGAGTCTTATGGTTTAATGGGAGACTCTGTGTCCCCAACATTGAATCTTTGAAACATGAAATCTTAATGGAAGCTCATGGTTCACCCTACGTTGTACATCCTGGTGCTGTGAAAATGTATCAGGACTTGAAACAAGTTTACTGGTGGGAGGGCATGAAGCGAGACGTGACTGACTTTGTAGCTCGATGTTTGACTTGTCAGCAAGTTAAAGCTGAACATCGATTACCACCTGGTTTGATGCAAAAACTAGATATTCCCGAGTGGAAGTGGGAAAGGATCACTATGGATTTTGTAGTAGGTTTACCTCGGTCAACAAAAGGAAATGACTCAATATGGGTCATAGTGGATCGACTTACTAAGTCAGCACATTTTCTTCCTGTTCATACCACTTTCAGTGTAGCAAAACTTGCTCGACTTTATGTTAAAGAAATAGTGAAACTTCATGGTGTACCAATATCCATTATATCAGACCGAGGACCTCAGTTTACTTCTCGGTTCTGGAAAGTCTTTCAAGAGGCTTTGGGTACCAAAGTAAATCTTAGCACAGCATTCCATCCTCAGACTGATGGACAGTCCGAAAGGACAATTCAGACTTTAGAGGATATGCTAAGAGCTTGTGTGATGGATTTTAGTGGAAGTTGGGAAGATCATTTGTCTCTTATTGAATTTGCTTATAACAACAGTTACCAAGCCAGTATTCAGATGGAACCTTTTGAGGCTTTGTATGGGAGACGGTGTCGATCTCCTATAGGTTGGTTTGAACTTGGTGAAACCAAAATATTTGGACCTGAGATGATACAGGAAGATATAAATAAAGTTAAACTGATCAGAGAGAAGTTGTTAACTGCTCAGAGTAGACAGAAGTCTTATGCAGACAACCGACGACGTGACCTTGAATTTGCAATAGGTGATATGGTTTTCTTACGAATCTCACCTATGAAGGGAGTAATGAGATTCGGGAAGAAAGGCAAGCTTAGTCCGAGGTATGTTGGCCCATATGAGGTTGTAGACAAAGTGGGTAATGTGGCATATCGCCTAGACCTACCTTCCAGCCTAGAGGGAGTTCATCCAATATTTCATGTGTCCATGCTACGAAAGTATCTTCCTGATCCTTCTCATGTCATTCAACCCCAAGAAGCTCATTTTGATGAAACTCTCACCTACGAAGAGGTACCAGTAGCTATCCTTGATAGAAAAGTCAAGAAATTGCGTACCAAAGAAATTCCTACTGTCAAGGTTCTTTGGAGAAATCATTCTCGCGAGGAAGCTACGTGGGAGGCAGAAGATGAGATGTGGAAAAACTATCCACATTTATTTGAAACTTGAGGTAAGATTTTAATTCGGAGGACCGAATTCTTTTAAGGGGGGTAGAATGTAATACCCGTTAATTTCAGAATATAATTCGCTTAAGAGTATTTTAGAATTCTACAACGTTACTTTAGTTATTTATTTTGGTCATTTTTAATTTTCATATTTAATTGTTCTCTTTGAATATTATTTATGAAAATTGAGTTAAATGACTGGACTAAATATTTGCACAATGAGGGATATATTCTAAGAATGGTGAAATTCATGGAAAAGTGGTTTCAGAATGGTCAATTAATCCATTTATTGTAAATTGACTGGATGGGTTTGGATGTTGGGTTATGGATACCCATGGGTTATTGAATAACCCATTAGAAATATTTAATATAAAGTTTCAATAGTACCCCTCATTTTTTCACTCAGCCGAAGGAAGCAGAAAAGCATTTCTCTCTCAGTTCTTCATTTTCTTCTCAAATCCTTTCCTTGATCTTCAGAATTTCGATTATCTGTTCGGTTCAAAAGCTTTGTAAGGATCAAAGGTAAGCTTTAATCTCGTTATTTTCCTTAAATCTAAGTTTATATGGAAGATTAGAGGAGGTTTTGTTCTTGAAGATTTTGATGATAATTCGTGAATCTCAGTTGTTTTAGAAGTTATATTTGAGTTATAATCGGTTAAAAGAGTTGAAATTCTGGTTTTGAAACAAGAAAGGAAAGGATGAATTTGTTAGAAATTTCTGCAAAAACTCTGCAAAAAAACGGGTTACTGTAGCGACCAGAAATTTTGAAACAAAATCTGAAAAATTTTCTTCGGGTTACTGTAGCAGTACTGTAGTGTCGGTAGTCAACGGTACTGTAGCAGTCAACGTTACTGTAGCGAACCAGCACTGTAGCGAACCGACACTGTAGCAAACCGTACTGTAGCAACCCGTTACTGTAGCAGTCAGAAAATTTTACGTATTTTCGTGATTTTGTTTCCTTTCTTATGATTCCTTGTAATATATTTTACTAGGAAATTTTCCTACACAAATTCTAGTGTGGAACAAGGTAAACTTGGACAAACATCAAGGTGAGTGAATAACCTTGCTCAGCTAATTTGATATTACTAGTCAAAGTACAATATAAGTCCCATTTACAATATTATTTGGATAATAAGCAATTAATTTTTCATATGGGAGTATATGATGATCAGTAGAAATAAGAGTATGAAGAAATTATTTATTTCATGACAATTGTACTATGTGATGAATTCTCACTATTTTATTAATGAGTAAAGATCTACGGGATCTAATACACGAGTGTGAAAGGGTTAAAGTCCCATACTACTCTGTGTATATCTAAGAAATCTTATACACGAGTTTGAAAGGGTTAAAGTCCTATACTACTCAGTGCATATCTATGAAACCTATACACGAGTTGAAAGGGTTAAAGTCCCATACTACTCGGCGTATACCTATGAGATCTTATTCACGAGTTTGAAAGGGTTAGAGTCCCATACTACTCGGTGTATATCTATGAAATCTTATTCATGAGTTTGAAAGGGTTAGAGTCCCATACTACTCGATGTATAAGACAATTAATTATATGAGTAAATGTGGTATTTGTACTTTTGATATTTTATATAGTACAGTTATTTACTTACTGAGTTTTTAAATAAACTCACACTCCCTATGATTATTTTTTTCAGATACAGAAAATAAAGAACAAGAGTATCCGTTTGAAGATTAGAAGCCCCTTGGGATTATTCTCTATTTCTGTCTGGTGGGATACCAGTACTTATTAATGTGGACCCTAGAAACGCTCTGTACTTTCTATAGGTCTCCTAGGCTTGCGATGAGATAGAAATATCAGACTATGTATGTCTATATTTGCTTATCAGATGAATATAATTCTGTAGTGTGGAATGAATGATTAAGGTTGAATGTAAAACCTTACAGAATATATGTATATCACGTATGTTTGAGAATTATATCAAATGAGTAGTATCTTTTCACATGCTCAATTTTTGGGATGTGACACTTATGGACCACATTTTCTCTCTTCCCATTGTCTTTCGTTCTCCCTCTCGAGGAAGAGCATCTATGGCACATGAAGGGAGATAAACCAGAGCATTAAATGATATATCCATTGAGATTCAAAATGGAGCAACATTTATCTTCCTATCATAAGTATTTTATGTCTTAGCTGTTGTGTATACCCAAATCAATGCTTTAGGAGGCAAAAAGATGCATATGTCATAATCTTGGGTTTTTCATTCACTCTTGTAGAGAACATCTTCAAGTTTCACAATTCCCATTAGTGCTTTGCATTAATGAATAAAGATGGAGATGAAAAGGTGCATTTATGAGCTGCAACACATAGTTCTTGATCAACGACTAGTTCCTGTTCAATAGTTAGTTCTCCTCCTTGTTTATTTAAACATTAGAGTAGCTCCATGAAATAGCTAACAAAGTGCAGAAGAGAAGTTTTAGCGGAGAGAATATTCTCAACCATATATGATCTTCATTTTCTATATGCTCTTTGTGAGCTTGTATAATCTGTTGGGTGGTTGAAAAAAGTTTCTTTTCTTTTTTCTTATATTTGTGTTTAAGGTTTTAGATTCATTTAGAGGGTTGAAAAAGCGTGGTTGCTAAGTCTTGAGTGAAAGATTGTAATTGTTTGCCTTGTGAGAAGTGTTTCAAAGTTGAGTTTGTCTGAATGTAAGAATTGAAAATCTAGGAGAATTGTTCTTAAAGAGTTTTCCTTGTAATACTTAGACCGTTAAAGGTTATAGAAATCCTCTTTGCCTTTGTGCATTAGGAGAATTACGTAAGATTCAAGTAGTTAAGATCTGAACCTCTTTTGAATTTCATGTGTTTATCTATTTCTCTTTACTCTCTATTCTTTTAAAGACACTCATTCCTTATACCTTACATTATCATGAACTAAAATTTTATTTTTAGAATAAAAAAGAAAACACTTCAAAATACACAATTCAATTCCGTTCTTGTGTATATTTGCAATAACAGATTCAAAAGTTAAATAATTTTGTAAAATTATAATAATAAAGAGTATTATAACTTATTACAAAATTTGGATTAATAAACTTTAAATCAATATCTTTGTTAATTTAAGAACCAATCCAATTTTATTGCAATAGTAACATGTACTTAAATCAATGCATAACTCGTTTTTTTTTTAAGTTACTTTAATCTTCTCTTATAATCAAATGCTTTAGGAAAAATAACTTCATAAATTGGTCCAGTGAATATAGAAATATGATTTTCATTTTAATTAGTTGAAACTAAATTTTAGAATTAGTATTTAAAATATTATATCATTTTTAAATGTACTGATACATTTAAAATGTGACAATACATCAACTTAACTAATATAGAAAAAACTAGTCTCAATCAATATTCAAATTAGCTTAAAAATATATTTTTTATAACTAAAAAATGTTTTCTAAGAAAAATCTTAAAATAGTCAGAAAAGTTTTACAAATATCTTGAAATATCAATTAGCATATATATCACTCATAATATTTATGAGACCCATTTTTTGTGGATCCCACAGATTTATGGTTCTTATACTTTAGCCTTATCCTGAATAAAAATATATCATTATATAAAAAAGATATTTTCAGATATTTGTAGTGGTAAAAATACTCAATTATCATTTTATTAATTTTATGATGAGCGTCTTGAATTTTTTTAGAGAATTGAAATAATTTTTGTGTCCTAACCTGAATTTGGAGGGTTCAATTTAAAAGGAGCAAAAAATTAGATATATGTGGTGTGAGTAGGGTGAGAGTAAGTTTTTGTATTTTTTTAAAGCGATTAAATTATATACATTATATGGATGTACAATTGTTCATGTAACTCATAACAATTTTTGCTTGTGATTAAAATTTTTTTTTTATCTGTGTATGTAGATTATATTAATCGAATTATATAAATATGTGTGTTTTACGATTTTATTTTTGCTTTTATTCTTTATTTTCTCTACAATTTTCGTAACATTTTATGATAAGCTTATTTAATGTTTCCCCAGCTGCCAAGTCTAGTAATGCTGTAATGATGAACAATTAAAATAATTTGCAAACAATCTCATATTTATTCTTTAATATTTGTGTCGTTATTAAAATAAAATTACTTTTCTAGTTTAATGAAAATCTAATCAGGATTATCCGTTAAAGAAAGGTAAAAGCAAGGTATTATTGGATTAAAAAAATAATAAGATGATACTAAAACTAAGCAATAAGAATAGTATACTAATTTTTTATTTAAATTTAATTATACAAAAAGAATTGTAAGTTTCACAAAAAAAGTTAAGATTATGTTTCCAACAACAAACTAGGAAAACTTACATCCAATTTATATATTTTTGCTATAAGATTTTCAATAAAATATAATAGACGTATAGTTATTTTTTCAGTTTAACATTGTCTTATTAGATCATTTAAAGAATTTTCTATACATTTTATATTTTAATTGAAGGTAAAAATATTTTTTACGTTCCTACTATTTATATTAAATTTTAATTTTATCCCTAATTTTTTTTCTGTATAAGTTATGTTCTATATGTTTTATTTTTATTTAAAATATATTTTTTTACTAACCCCATCTATTATGATGGAAAATACTGACTAGGCGGTTCGTAAAATTGATATATTTAAAACAAAAATAAACATATAAGAAATAACTAACGAAAAAAAAAGAATATAAAAAGGACATGTTTAAGTATTATATGTTTCATTTTTATTTCAAATATATCATTTTTACTAACCGTTTAATAAGTCTTTCCTGTCAGTGGAATAGATGAGGTCAGTAAAAAAGATAGATTTAAAACAAAATTGAAACATATAAGACATAACTAACTAAAAAAAATTAGGGAGGATATTTAAAATTTATTGTAAATGTTAACGTCGTAAAAAATATTGTTGGCTTGAATGAATAACTGCAAATGTGAAAAGAAATATACCTAGATCTAACCTATAACATGTCTTAGTCTTTAATTATTACATTTAATTTTAGATGATAAATTTATTAATATTATCAAAATGGAGCAAAGGTTGCAAGTTAGCCCATTTAACATGTTAATTGGGTGAGTTTGAAGAAGCAAATTTTAACGCTAACTTTGAAGAAATCACATATTTTGCAATAATTTCATAACATATTTAATAAACATGGCCAGTTCAAGTATAAAAAGTTTTGTGATTTTTGAATAAAATAAAAAATTTACATACAATATAAATCATGAAAACTCAACATTATGAATAATAAAAAGATTTAGAGAAAACAACGAGAGCTAATATTATATTATCAACCTTCATTAGTTTATAAGATTATATACCATTTCAGCAAAGATCCAGAAGCATTCTGAGTTTTTTTTTTGGATAAAAATATTTGGAAATTGTTTTTTATCAAAAACTAGTAATTTTTTATTATTTATCTAATTAAATTTAAAATTTTAAAAATACAAAATACAAACTTTTCTATTCAACTTGCAAGTCAAAATGTAACAAAATTGCTTTATTTATTAATTGATAGAGGAACTAAATACCCTCGTGCCTGAAAGACGTAGGAGGTTTTAGGTTGCATCAGGGTCTTGTTGTATTTAATGATCCATGTTTTTTTATATTTTTTTGCTTTTTTAATATTTTTTTAAAACATTATATTGATCATTAAATTTAATGACCGTCGAATTAGATTTGACATTCAACGACTATCATAAAGCACTTAAACTTCCTGTGTGTAAATCACGCAAGAGAAAAATTACATTAATCGATATAGACATTTAACATTTAACCGTTTATTGACAAAAAAAAAGTTAGGTGTTAAAAGTTTTAAAATTTATATAATTTTTTGGGCCATACTTAGAATTACGTTGACTTTCCTATTAAAATTTTAAAATTAAAGAGAAAGGAGAAGGAGAAAATAAAATCCCCAGATTTTGTTTTGCTATTTTAAACTTAACTTGAATATTTATTTTGAAAATCTAAATAAAGGGCAAATAGAGAGGGGTATTTTGCGGATTTCACATTCCGCACACGTTTCGCGTATTAAGAGCCCAAGTCCAAGTAAATCCTACGGTGTGTCTAGAACCCGTTGTTGTCATCGGACGCCTACCCGAAATTTTTTTTGGTTAAAAAAAAGTCAAAACGAACCGTACCTTCTTCATCGTCTACCTCGTTCGATATCCTTTCTTTCGATCCTCCATTTGTTGCTGATTTCTGATTTGAATCCTTGAATCGATCCTCGGATCGTTCGATTCTCGTTATTCTCTTTTGTTTGATTCTAAAATCGTCTCTTTTGGTGATCCTTCTCATAATCTAGGGTTAGGGTTTCGATTTGGTAATCGATTGTTCTGTAATCGTCCTATCCCTTTGTATATTTTGTACACACACTGGGATTTGTTATTATTCCTTCCCTGTTCTGCTCCAATTCGACATAATTTTCGTGCGTGATTACAAATTTAGGGTTTCGAAGCGTTCGATTTTCTAGGCTTTCTGATCTGTGAATTTTCCGGGGTTTTTCCTTAAATTGATAGGGGGGTTTGATTCCTTTCCTTCGTTTATGACTCGTTCTCGGTCGTCTGGTTTTTGATTTCAAAGATTGTTCCTGATTCGAGAATCTAGGGTTAGGGTTTCAAGGAAATTTGGGGATAGTCCATATTGGGAAATTCTGTTGGGGATAAGGTCCCTGTCATCGATAAATTACCTGTAGTGTTCAATTCCTTGTACCATTCTCCTTGATTGGGCTTGTAGGTTTTTGTTTGTCCATATACTGTTCTCCCAAGTGCTGTGTGAGCTGGTTCCCCGAAGTTTGAATTTGAGGAAAGTAAGAAGGTGAGAAATTATCAGTGTTAATCACTGTTGCCAGTGCCATTGATATGGTGTAATTGAGAAGGGATTCACGAGCATGGCATGTGTTAATTGCATAATTTATCAGTTTAGGTTTGTAACACAGTAGGATGTCTTTACATGCAAGACAGAATCAATGTAAAAGAATAAAACTGAAAAAAAAAAAAGAATGCTACATACTATAAGTGGTGCTGTGTTGTGTTCATTAAGCATGCTTTTTTAAGATTAACTTCAAGTTATGGAGTGTTATCCACAGCAAATGAAATTTTAAAGACCGGTTTTATGGTGCCTATATCTGGCTTATTATGGTTCAAGTTGCTAGAGAATGGAAAGCAGGCCTGCTCTCTTGTGCAGCTAACATTGCCAGGATGGAGGGCTAGTTCTAAGAAAAGTATCAACTTTAGTTATTTCTTTAAAAGATGCTTTGTTTTCATGTTTCAATTTTTGGGGTTCTCGGAAGTTTGTTATAATCATTTTGTGTTACTTATGACAATATATTTCCAGCTCTAACAATCTGATTACTGGTTGAAAATTGTTAATTTGACCAGATGCATTTATTCATGTGCCTAGTTTTTGTTTGTTGTTATTAAGTCTTGTGTTGTTCTTTTGCATGATCAGAATGGGATGCAAACGGGATCTTGAGGCAAATGAATTTGAGAATCTTCCTTCAAAAAAAGTAAAGGACATTGAAAATATTGACAAACTGGCTGCTTGCGTTGATATTGAAACACCCAAAATCGCTAGTGTTAAGCCTGTTATTTCAGGTAAGTGTTGTTCCTTTTGTTCCTTATAATTTCTTTTTTCGTTTCCAAGAATAGTTTAGTGCACTAGTAAGCTGATTGTAATTTATGTCACCTAGTTGATTCATTAGATGAATATTCTTTATTTTGTACATAGGCGAAGATTTTGATGGCTTTTACAATATTCAATGGTATGATGCACTTGAGACAGACACTGTCTCTGAAGTTCCACATTCTGGTGATAAGTATGCCAAGAGCAGTGGCCACTTTAGCAGCAGTTCAAGTGAGAATGACACTAGATCTGGAGAAACGTCACTGTCATCTGTTTCGTCAGATTGCTTGGAATTTGATTATCCACATAAAGCTTATATTCCTTTGGATGACCCCTATTTGGTTCTTGATCACTCCCCAAGAAGAATAGTTCCTCTTGGGCCAAATCATCAAGCCAGTATTCCGGTCTGGACTGGAGGATTGAATAAGGTATCAGGGTCCAAAGGCACATATAATCATGACAGTCCCTCATCTGACGGTGACCTTCAAGAGAAGCTGATGGGGACTTCCATGATCTCGATGCCTGATTCAAGCTTTAATTCTTTAAAGAGTAAGAAGGTTGGAGAGGGCAGGACAGAATGTAATTGTCTTGATTGGGGCTCCATAAGATGTGTTCGGCAGCATGTCAGGGAAGCACGTGAAAATTTGAGAAAGACTCTCGGGAATGAAAACTTTGTCAACTTGGGATTCTCTGAAATGGGAGAGGAGGTTGCACTCAAATGGAGTGAGGAAGAAGAAGAGATATTTCATGAGGTCGTGTACAACAATCCTGCATCACTGGGTAGAAATTTTTGGAAGCAGTTGTCAGCAACATTTTGTTCGCGAACCAAAAAGGAAATCATCAGCTACTACTACAATGTTTTTATGCTTCGTAGAAGGGCTGCTCAGAACAGATCCAGATCTCTTGATATTGACAGTGATGATGATGAATGTCACATGGGTAATGCAGGCTTATGTGACTCTGAAACTTCAGAAGATGAAGACAGTGCCATTGAGTTTCTTGAAGATCAACGTATCCGTGATAACTGTTTTGAAGAGGATGATGGTGTTGATGATGACAGTGCCGATGAGAGTAACGTCAATGATGTTGGATCTTCCAGATACGATACGGGAAACATCACTGAGGAAGAGGATGGGATTGGTGAAGGATCATTGACAGCATGCAAGGAGAACTCACAGATTGAGCAAAGGTGTGATGGGATTTCAGGGATTGCCAAAGCAGATTTTAGTGCTCAGGATGACTCTTGCATGTCTTTTGAATGTCAGACTCAAACCAATATGGAGGATAAGTCAGCAAGTAGCTTCAAATGTGATAAGAGTCCCCACATGACAGAGCATGTTTATTTCTTGGATCCCTGTGATATTTCTGATTGGTGTCCAGGGTACCCGACAACTCCAACGACAGATGACGACTTTTTATCGACGTCCAACCTGATTGAAGAGTTTTTCGGCCTAGGTACTCCTGATAAAAGTGACTACCAATGACTCATCCACTGGCTCACGTGATTCTTATGGATCTGCTTTGGTCTGGGCCTTAGAAGGAGCTGCTTGACTGTGGTTTAGGCTTAGTTGGCTAAAACTGTGGACTGGAAAGCTGTGTATTGGTAAACAACTATCTGATATCTGAACACCAAATGAGTATCAATTTATCTGGATTCGAGTTGGATAGAACTACAATAGACAGTTTAACTTTTTCTATTAAGTTTTAATACAGCTGCATTCTCAAGGAATTAAATTCAAAAGCAATGTATTATTGGTTTCTCTGTGTTTTATCGTTTGTTTTTGGTGGAGGAGGTGAGCAATGAAACTACACTATGGTGTCAACTTGTATATAGCTTCAAGACGCCATGCCCTAATTGCTGCCTCTCACCTTGTGTTTATATATTTGCTCTCTTTGGTGTGACTCTCCAACATAGAAATCTTTTTTTTTTCAAAATAATTTGTTGTAATTAGTGTATAGTTATTTTAAAATTTTTTAATACAACTTATCTTTTGATGCTACTTGTTATTCTTTTTAGCACATTCCGTTCCTTAAATGACGGAAACTAATTTATAAAATAAAATCTTTATGTTGAGTTTGTTGTACTGTTGAACTGTTGAAGCGCCATTTTGAGACTTGCGTTTGAAATCTTCTCACTCCTAAATTGCTTTAACTTTCTGAAGTCTTTTTTTGAATTTATTTATTTATTGTTGATTTTGAGACTAATGATAAATCACTACACTTTTTTATATAAAAACTATACGCCATATGTTACCTCACAATTAGACTTGTTGAGGTCATAATGCTGACCTCTTTAAGATTGATCTCTTTTGTTTTGTTATATTTTTGTGAGATTAGATTTTTTGTTGGGCGTTATACATTTAATAGGATGATGAGTTTTTAAGCATCGTCCGAATAGGAGGGTTCACAAGGATTTCACTCCTCGATCAAACAATGCTGGATAACCTATCATTGTGATTTGAATATATATATATATATATATATATATAGAGAGAGAGAGAGAGAGAAGCTCTTAGAATAATAACTAATTGTTTAAATCTTTTTCCCCTGCTCTATTTTAAATATAATGATTGGTTTGTGAACAGATTAATTTTTTTGCATTTCAATTAATTTATCTTCAAATTTGGTAAGAAAATATCATTTGTTTAATAAATATAATTTTTTTAGATTAACCCCTGAAAAGATTAACAAGATAATATTTTTCAACAATTAAATTATTTATCATCATCATCATTTATTTTTTTAAAATTTGCATTTCTGAACCATTTTTTCTTTTGAGGTAGAAAGTAACATATTTAATATATTGATAAATCATCCATGTCAAGCGTAGGATATTGTTGACTGAATAAATCTTGAAAATTTCTCTTGTTCGTTTCAATTTTTCTGGTATTCATTAATTAAATAATAAATCTTGAAAAGCAACACTAATAAGTTAATACTAATATATTAGGTTATTTATCTATTCATCAATATTAAAAATTTTAATTCTTCGGTACCTTTATTGACTGCTTTGGTAACAGTTTAAGGTTAGAATTCAAAAGCTTAAATTTTTGTTCTTTCGTAATTATTCTAATTTAAATACACTGAATTTTGCACATATGAAGGGACAAAAATTCAAGGCTTTAATTGGTCATGGAGATGAATATCTAATGTGATTTTATATATCTTATAAATATGATTTAGTTTCTTAAATCTCACATGGTTTTTAAGTTTGATCGAGCAAATTCGGAATAACTTTTAAAAATGATAAGTGATTGAACCAGTCAAAAATTAGTAAAAAATTTAAATGAACCGGTTAAATCGGTTTATTTAAATTTTTTATTTTTATTTTGTTCTAAATTTTCATTTAATTTTGTTTATTTTATAATATGATAATAAAAAAATTAATATTATAAATCAGTCAACTTTAATAGAGATGTCAATATATTAGATTTTATGAATTTTATATTAATGAATATTATATTGATTAATAATATTTCCTTGTTATATCGTTAATTTTTGTTATAAAATTTTGATTGTATATATTGTTTTGTATAATTTGATATCAAAATTTATTTTTGATTAAATTTGTAAATTTATATTTATAGTCTTTAATTATGTATATTATTTTTGAATATTATAAAATAAACTAGTTCAACTATGATTCGACCATGATCACATCATTAATCTTTGAACTGATATTTCTTCCGGTTTAATAGCTGATTTAATTTTCAAAACTTAGTTTTTAATTAATTATACGAATTTGTTTTGACTTCTTAAGCTCTTAAAATGACTTTATGTTTGTATTAGAAATCTCACAGAATACTTTTTAAATGGACCATGTTAATTGAAGCAAATTACTTAGGAAGTTAATTAACATGTTTTATTTTTGAACGACCAATTTTTTAAAAAATATTTTACTTACTAAATTATTGATCTAGTTTAATATTAACCATCACTTTTCTATAATTAACTTTCATTATTACCAAAAATTCCAATATTGCAATCAACCAAAGTTGAGTTAAAATATGATTTGCTTGGTGACTCAGATTTTAAAATTTTATTTTGAAAAAAAAATAGAAAAGTTCTATGCTGATCATTTGGATGATTATTTTCAAAATCAACGGTTCAAAAATTAAGAAAGTTCTTTTTTCTAAAAAAATAAATCTTAAAATTTGAATTATTAACTTTTTAAAATCAATAGTTCAAATGAAGTGAACACTATCTTGAACATATAATGTCGAATAAGAGAAGGACCTCCAACACAATAACGTTTGGAGATTCCGAAAATATTTATTCTACTTTTATAGTATTCAAATTATTATTATAATAATTTTAATAAAAAGTTTGTTTAAAATAAAATTAAGTTAAATCGTGATGATAAAATATAAATATAAATATAAATAATATTAAATATTTAATACTAAATCAATTTGAGATTCTGACCTTTCACTATGTGCTTAGAAATTAGAATCAGCACAATTCAAGGTGAGAAATTCTTATACATAAATGCTATTTATAGATAAGTAACAGTAATAATAATTGAATATATATTTCAGAAAATCGATTCCATGATTAAACCAATCGAATCAATTGTACTAAAAATATATAATTAATGTATATGTTACATATATTAAAATATTTCAACTATATTACATATATATATATATATATATATTTATACAAATATTAGATCTTCTTTTAATAATTTAAATTTTGAAAAATTTCTTAAAAATACATAATAATATTTTGTAAAAATTTTAAAAAAATGAACAAATCGAATCAATAAAACTCATCAATTTTATCAGTTCGACTTATTTTTTATCGATTTATTAATCTAAAACAGATATGATACTTAACCGATTCACTAGTTTTTCGATTCAAACACTATATATATATTATATATATATATATATATATATATATATATATATGCACACGGAGATTGCAGAATATTTCATACAAGGCATAGTTTGGACTTTGAATTGATAATATGAGAATAGTTCGGATTTTGGTTCTCCCTTTGACCTAGAAACCCTCAAACAAACCATAAATCCTGGCCGTCCAAATCAAATAGAAGTCTTCTCGACCCCGTACACGTGGCACCAATCCTTCATTGCCCTTTTCTTAATCCTTTTCTTCCCTTCCATGCATGGAATTCTCCTCCAACCACAACAGACACACACACACACACACACACACACAAAGTCCCAACACAAAAGAAGAGTCATGGTTTTCTTCGTGCTTTAGCTCTGATTCTTCTAATTGTCGCCATTAATACCAACCTTTTTCTTCAAAATTTGATCTTTCCATTAAAATTTTCACCGTTCTGCACTTTGAAGTTGGGGAAAAAGAAACGAAAAAACGAAATTTATGGGGTCTCGCCCCTTTTTGCGGGTCGGATCTTGTACTTAAAGGACTTCACATCCGAATACTTTGATGATTCTCCTCTTCTTTCCGATTCAAAAAGCAAGAAACTTCGTGATCTGTTTCTTCTGAGCTCGATCTTAATTCTGAATTTTGTCCCTTCCCTTGCTTCCACTGTCCACCAACCATTTGGTTTTTGTCCTCACTGGGAAAAATGATCATGGAGAAACAAGGTATAGTTTTCTGATCTTGTTTTTTGTCTTCTGCGTGTATATATATATATATATATATATTCCGGATCAGATTCTTCAGATCAATCAATGGAGGAGAGGAAGTTGTTCGTGTGCAAGTTCTGCAACAAGAGGTACACTTGTGGGAAGTCTCTGGGTGGTCACATCAGAACCCACATGACTCAACATTCAAGCACTGGTACAGTCAAGTTCGATGGTGATCGTAATAATAATAATAATACTGATGATGCTGCAAGGAAGAAGAGGAAGAAGAGAGATTTAGGCTCAGATTATGGCCTCAGAGAGAACCCCAGAAAAACATCGAGGTTCGTTCATTCCAATCCCTCTTTTGTTCATCATGAGGAGAAGTTCTGTAAAGAATGCGGGAAAGGATTTCCTTCCTTGAAAGCTCTATGTGGTCACATGGCTTGTCACTCTGAGAAAGAGAAGCAGAAATTGGCAATGATGGATGATACTCAGTCTGATACTGAGACGTGTGTTCCAAAGGGTTCGAAGAGAATGAGGTTCATGGCGCTCAATAGTCATAACAACCTCACTTCTTCTTCTGTGTCAGAGCTTGAGCAGGAAGAAGAAGAAGAGGTGGCTATGTGTTTGATGCTGCTGTCCAAGGACTTGTCTAGCCAAAGGGATCGTTTTGCTTTGCTTACAGAGTCTAATTCTGAGAACAATTCTGTTGTTTTAGAGGCCAAATCGCCCTCTGTTGATACCATAATAGCTGTGAATAGTGGTAAGAATAAGAATAAGAACTCTGTCTGTAATATTGCTTCTTCTCAGCATGTGGATAAGAAGGTGAGAAATGATGATGGCATGATGAAGTTCAAGTTTTCAGATTCTGGGTGTTTCAGATATGGTTCCAAGAAGGTAGATTCAGGTGTTTCGATTGATGTGGTTCTCAAGAATGATGTTTTTAAACGAAAGAAAGTGGGAGATAGATATGGATTTGAGGATCATGATGTCTCTGAATCGAGGAAGAAGATGATGAACAACAGATTCTGCAGAAGCAGGAACACCGAATCCAAGAAATCAATGTCGAAAAAACTGGACTATTCTGAGTTTGATTCTTCGAGAAAGAGAGTCAACCATGATTATCTTAGTCGCAAGAACAAGAAAAACGGCTTTCCTAGTCATGAAAACTACAATAATGGCTCTTATGATTCAGAATCATATCAGAAAAGCACAGAGAGCACTGATTCTGACTCTGATACTGATTCTGATTCTTATCCGTCGTCTTCTTCATCATCTCAGAAGCAAGAGAGCAAGGCCAAGAAGAAACTGAATCCAAATCAAAGAAGGGATCATGAGTGTCCAATCTGCAACAAAACTTTCGGGTCAGGCCAAGCATTAGGAGGCCACAAAAGGTCCCATTTTGTTGGAGGATTTGAAGAGAACAACACTCTGATAATCAAACAGGATTCTCATAATCTTCCTTCTCCTTCTCCTCCTTCTCCTGCTGGTCCTTGTCTGATTGATCTGAATCTACCTCCTCCTGTTGATTAGCAGAGGAATCTTTGAAGCCTCCAAGAGTATCTGGAATGAACTCTGAGAATCTGAAGGAATCCGGAAATGTGCAGACAAATGGGTGAAAACTTTTTGTTTCTGTTCTTTAGATTTCTTGTTTGGTAGAAGGTAACTGTTTCATGTTGAGTTTAACATTCAGTGATTTTCATGAGCATGGAGAATGTTTGTCCTTTCATGTTTTTTTTTTAATGATATTTTTACAATTTTAAAAGCAGGGTGATAATCCAAGTATTTAATTAATACTATTTATGTCGAAACCAATTAGCTTTCAGATCTCACACGGGGGATACCTTCTGGGAGGCATGATTATGGATCTAATATTCTTGTTAATTACTTTGCTTCCATTTTAAACCTCTATTACCTAGAAACCCTCTTGTATTATAGTAACCATGATTCAGATTGAATTAGTCAGTTCGATTGAAAAACAAGTAAATTGGTCCAAGAAATTTTGAAAACCAAGCAATACCCCCCAACAGCCCGGAAACAGTGCAGGTCGGGGAGCATCACGACATTTGTATGTAGAACAACTCTCGACAACGGATATCTCGACTCTTGCATAAGTTTTTAGTTTGGTTTGGATTTAGAAAAAGGTGAGCTATTAATACGGTCAAATCGATAAAATCAGTCAGTTCAAACTAGTTCTTTTTTTAAAATTTTTTTTGAATTTTTGTTGAATGTTATTATGTATTTATAAGAAATCTCCAAAAATTTGAACTATTAGAAGAAAATATATGACTGATATAAATATATATTTGTAACATGCCTTTAATATTTTAATATTTATAACATATATATTAATTATATATTTTTAATATTACCGATTCGATTACGATTCAACTATTGATTTTTGAACTTTTGACTCAACCGATTCAATAACTAATTCAGTTTTCTAAAACTTGATAGTAACATGACCCAAACATGTTGTGTATTTTTCTTTTATTTTCCTAAGAAACATTAGGATTTAGATCTTTTTTTATATGAGGAGATATTAATATAATATTGTCCAGTGAGTATAAATAGATATATACTTAATTTCATGCTAGACCTTTTTCTCTTGACATAAATGTCTTACAAGAATGAATAAAAGTCTAGAAATCAAAGACACCAAATGCTTTAAAAGGCATTATATGTATAGGCTCACTAATTAGATGATAAATGGCACATATATTATTTAGGGGTCTTCATTATATTAAATCCATAATTTTTAGGGAAAAAGTTTACATTTTTAGATGTTTGGTATCAAATTCTTAAAAATATAAACTTGACAAACTGATTTCTATTTTTTTTAATAGCTCTTTACAAATGATTAGATGTTTTTTGAGAATTTCCTTGACATGTTTGTTATATGTTTTTAGGATGAATTGTTACTAAGCACTTAAAGAAATTTATTTAATTTAGTTTCATAACTTTTAGGTCGGCTCTGACTCTCACATGCGAGTTGAGTATTAGGGTCTTTATTATTATTATTATCATTATTAATTGTTTATTATTATTATTATTATTATTATTATTATAAGTCTTTGTAAGTTAGTTTCTAAGATTGAAGATTAATTTGGGTCAAACCAATTATGTGCGTGATATGTGCGAAACCTTGGAATTGGAAATCTCACACACCCATTATATTAGTATTTTATAGATTTAATATAACTAAATATTATATTAATTAATAATATTTTATTTTTATTTGGTCAATTTTTTATGTAAATTTTTTATTGTAAATGTTGTTTTGTGTAATTTGATACCAAATCTTATTTTTAATTGAATTTGTAAATTTATATTTAGAGTTTTATTATGCATATCATTTTAAAAATATTTTAAAGTAAACCTATTTAATTACAATTCAACTATTGACTCTTAAACTAATGAGTCAGTCTGATTTTTAAAACCTTGATTTAAGATTTATAAATTTAGAATTAATAATATTGACCCTTGATCGATGAAGTTTAGTTAAATTATATTATTTAGCTCTCTAGATGTATTTATATATATTGCACCGAAACTCCTACTTCTATCAAATTAATACTTTTTTATACAACACGAAGTTGTAATTTTATCTTTAATACAATAGTATAGGGTAATTAAATTAATATTAATATGTAATGTAAAAATGTGGGTTTTTTTTAGATGTGATAGTAAAAACTGTCCAGTGATTTAAATACTATAAAAAAAAAGTTTTACCCAAAAATAATTTTAATGATAAAAATAAATTAGAAGATATCAGAGTGTAATATTTGAAAGTAGATACGTGTTGTGTTATTCAAACCTTAAAGAGTTAGTGAAATTTCCCTTAGAATTTAAGATTAAAATTTCTATAATGGAAAATCTTTTCAGAAAGCCACAAAATTATTTGTGAAGGAATTTATTCTTTATTTATTTATTATATCTTTTGGAGATTGAAGATAATTAGTATATACAACTCAATATTATAACTATTTGGTAAAGCAAAATTGTTTAGTCTGATAGATTTCATATAGATTTTACTTACTCAATCTTAATTAGACGATTCTATTTAGCCAAACAAAATAATCAGACTCGAGAAAACCAACTACTTTTTCATTATTTAAAATTAGCAATGCTTTTTGTTGCTTCATATGTTTCTGTCTAACACGTCATTATAAAATACTGTATGATATATCGACATTGTTATACAATAAAATATAAAGAATTTATGTGTATTTTAAAACATCATTACCTATTAAAGATGACCACTTTTTTATCAAGTGGCTCTTTTTTTTCAAAGAAAAAAAAAACTTCTCATTGTTTGTGTTTGGAAGTCTAATTTTGTTCTTATTTCTCTTTTTAGAAAGGGCTTATGTGATACTGTACCTTTTTTTTTTTGACGAACAGACATTGAGTGATAGTCAAATGATAATGAAATCATGCTATGAAAGGTCTTGATAAAAACAAACGCGTTATGATTTATTATGAAATGCAACACGATAAAACACCGCAGACGACGCCGTTTAAGAAATATTAGTGCTTCAAAGAGAGAGAGAAAGATAGAGAGAGAAATAAGTGGCTGAAATTACACAAATATTAGTGTTGATTAAAGTTTTGAAAATTAAATTGAATCACCGATTCAATAGTTAATGGTAGAACTATAGTCAAACTGTAATTGAACCAGTGGAAGCACTGATGACTGGTTCAAGGATTAATGATCGAACCGTAGTTGAACTGATTTACTTTAAAATATTAAAAAATAATATATATAATTAAAGATTATAAATATAAATTATAAATTCAATTAAAAATAAGATTTGATATCAAATTATAAGAAACAACATCCATAATCAAACGTTCACAGTAAAAATTAATCAAATAATAAGGAAATATTATTAATCAATATAATATTTATTTATATCAAATTTATAAAATACCAATATATTGACATATTTACTAAAATTAGTTAATCTGTAATATTAATTTCTTCATTATTTAATTATAGAATATGAAAATTTTAAAAAATTAAAAAAAATAATTTCAAGACTAATTCAACTAATTTATTTATTATCTATTGTTCTGTCCTATTCTTACAAAATTGGTGTTGACTCACTCAGTTGCCCCATAAAAGTAATGGTCTTACTTCTTCCTCAGCACTCACATTCTCTGATCTCCATACTCATTTCTCACTCTTCTCCTCACTTTTTCTAGCCCCTTCCATACGCAATCCCACTTTTCCTTATTCTATAATATATGCATATATATATATATATATATATATATATCATAAAAATCAAATCTCGAAAATCATCAACATTTATATATAATGTGGAACCACTCAGTCAGCTTATTGGACAAAAAGCATTATCTCATCTGAGTTGCACATTACTACCACTGTACCGTATGATGAAACAAGAAAAAAGTCACAAAGGACACCCACTTGCTTTACAGAGTACAACAGACAAGGAATTGTTATCAGTCTTCAGAGACTCTGATTCTTTTATTCATCACTGACTATATTATGTATGTTACAAAACAAACAGCCTGATGTTCCCAGTGTGTGATGCAAGAATGAATATGGCAAAAAGGAGAGAAATAAATCAACTTGGAGATATCTGGGAAAAAGGGGATTAGGGTTGTAGGAGACTTGATGAATAAAGCACCAAATGTTACCACACCTTTTTCTTTCCTTTTACCTAATCTTTTTGTTTCTTCTTCTCACATGCATGCACATTCAAACAATCCATTTATTCTGTCTGAAAAGTTGACACTAAAGAAATTTATATCAGAATATATGTATAAGATCATCTTCTGATCATATCATTAAGCTGTCTGCAGCAGGAGGGTGATTTTTTTCTTTTGTTTTTTAAAAAAATATTTCCTCTACATTATTTGGTACTTTACTTCCAGTTGTACTTGTATTTTAGTATGCATTGGAATTGGATAATGCAAATAGGGCTCTTTCTTAAATTGCCAACTTTTATGTGCTCGTTTTCTAATTTTACAAAAGTTGCTGTAGCATGTTTCTTTTAAAAGCAACTCTTATTTTACCTGAGCCCGACTTCTCTACTTGTCTAGCATATAGTTGTTAAACTCTCGAATTAACTTTTAAATTCATCTGAGTTTGCGAGTTTAAGTTTTTAAATTGAGTAAATTCGATTAAACTCGTCAAGTTTACAACCAGTTGACTTGATAGCAGTCTAAAATGTTTTTTTTTTGTATTTTTTGGTATTTAGTTAAATGTAAAATTTAGATTGTATTGAGACTTAAAAAGATTAAATAATTACACGATATGAATTAAGCTATTGAATAGTTTTTATATTAATTATGAATTAAGATGTTTATATATGTTAATATATATAATTTTAATAGTTTATTAAAAGAAGATGAGTATATGTAAACTCTTACGAGTTTAAGAGCCGAATTTACTCTCCTTTTTTGAATTTATGTAAACTCTCAAGTTTAACAACCTTAGTCCACCACTCTACTTGGCCAAATAAGGTTGTTCAATTGAGATTGGTAGGTGGAACCCATATAAAATTTATTTGATCGGACGGTCTTGCTTGAATAAATAGGATGTTGGCCAAACAAAAGATTCACTTGCGTTTTATTTGACATGTGTCAAGTGTTAGTTTGTTGATCATAAAAGTGTTGCACTAGTACTATATTCTCTATACACCTACTTGTTCTTCACTCGTACGAAAATTGTTCCCTCCACTCCAATCTTCAATCCCATCTTCTTTCAGGGTCGAGTCTTAATAATGTCTTATACTTTTTTTTGTTTTTCTTTTTTCATATAAAAATTTATTAAATTTTAAATTCTGTTGTTCTAAAAAGTTAATAAAATCAAATTTCAGCTCAAAGTGTACAATAAATTGGAGGGAATTGTGAAGCAATTGCACATCGGACAACAAAAATTGTACTCGGGCCTCATTAGATCCATTCAAATGTGGGCTCGACTCTTTTTGGGCCACAGAGTGTTGGCTCAGCTTCTTTTGGGCCATTAAGCATGGGCTAAATTGAAAGTTGCTGATGGAGCAGTCCAATATTGAACTTCTTGGGCCACTAAGTGTGAGCTCGGCTTCTTTTGGGCCATTGGATCCATTCAAATGTGGGCTAGACTCTTTTTGGGCCAATAAGTATGGGCTCAGCTTTTTTGGGGCCAATAAGCGTGGGCTTAATTGAAAGTTGCTGATGGAGGAGTACAATATTGAACTTTTTGGGCCACTAAGTGTAGGCTCAGCTTCTTTTGGGCCATTAGATCCATTCAAATGTGGGCTCGACTAATTTTGAGCCAAAAAGTATGGGCTCAGCTTCTTTTGGGCCACTAAGCGTGGGCTTAATTTAAAGTTGCTGATGGAGGAGTTCAGTGTTGAACTTTCTATGATGAAATGGGATTTTTTCCCTCAACATATACTTTTATTGAAATAATTTTATTCGAGGTATTATTAGTTATTAAATACTAAATATAGTTACTATTTCAAATAAAAATTTAAATTTAAATTTGTCATTTTGTAAGAAATTAACCCCTTTCACAATCCAACTCTCGTCCGTAGATGAAAAAGGAATTAAAGAAAATTAGTGTTGGAGGGTGTAGCTTTAATCCTCTTTTATTGATTTCTTCCAAAATTATGGGAACAAAATATCAAGATCTCTTGGTTGTTTTTACCATCACCGTCTGATAATTTACAATTTAATTGAAATTTATGGATTAATTATTTTTATCTTATTCACATTCTTATCATTCAAAATGCGAAGTCAATATATAAGAATTTATGAATAATAATTATTTATTATGATTTAAAACCAAATATTTGTCTCTCTTACTGCTCAACCGTTTCATAGTGCATTTTGTGGCGTTGAAGCTTGAAGGATTATAAAACTTATTTTAGACTAAAATCTACATCAATCATTTGATAGATGCTTATCTTTTCATTTTAATTTTAGACAAAATGGTACTTTATTTTTCTAATATTTATTTTGATTTTCATTTATACTCCTAACATTTTTTTTGTATCAACTATGTCTCTTTTTTTTTTGTTCAAATGCCACGTGTCGCGATGTTATTGGATGAGTCAGGTAACGTGGCATATTCCTCCACATGACACATGATATGTGCCACATAAGTATCTCAGTCAACAAGTGACGTGGACTTCCATTAGTTTTTTAACAATGTTAAAAAAAATTTATATTTAAACAAAATTGAAACATAAAGAACATATAACATATTTGACACAAAAAAAAAATATTAGGAGTATGAATGAAAATTAAGATAAATGTTAGGAATATGAAGTATCTTTTTGCCTTAATTTTATACTTATACTGAAATTTTATAAATAAATCCCTATAGTACAAAAATCTTTAAATTCAATTTCTGTCACTAAAGCTGCGTTGTTAAATTTAACTAAATAGCAGATTATATGCTGTTATATTACTTCCTATTCCTAATATGATGATTCATGTGGACTTACTCTAATCACTTACGCTAAGTAGTAGCGTCACTTGTGCCACATATGGGTGAATCTAAGTACTCTTATAATTTAAAGTATTGAAATAATAAATAATTTAACGACAAATCAACAAAAAATTAATAATAGAAACCAAATTTTACGTTTTATTAATTAATTATAAAAAACTTAATCACAAGCTATTTCAATTTTATAAATTAAATTAAAATTAATCGAAATTTAAAGTACCAAAATAGTTGTTTTGTTTGTTCTTTTCTTTTTTTAATGTGCAAAATGAGGGGGATGGGAATAACAGGAGGTGGGGGTGGTAACGCAATTCTCTGATGGTGCTGGATGTTTTGGTTTATTCAAAAGTGTTTTTGCGAATTAACGATCAAATGAAATTTTTTTTTAAAATTATTTTTTTATAATAACTTTTAAACATAAATTATATTTATGTAAATTTAAATTTATCTAAAATTAATTATGAAAATCAATTGAACTCAAAACTTAAGTTTACTTAACTTTTTTCCAAACACCCTCTTTATTAGTTGGATGACATGGATTAAGTGTCAATGTCAAAAGATTTATGACCATTAAATCGAATGTAATTAACAGTTCCAGAGCGTCCAACACAATATTGACTAGCAAAAAAATATGTTCGTAAGCATGGTTCAGATAATCAAATCAGACCGATTAAGTCTCTGATCCGATTTGAACTTGTAAATCGATGGACATTGCCAAGAGAGTGGCGCTCTTGTTATCCTTACTGTTCTCTATGTCAGGGCCGCCTCCCATTACTCTAACTCGAAACCACAGGGACTAATCGGTGAAAAGTTGGTCAAATCAGTAAAATTTGTCGGTTTCGACTGTTCAACTGGTTCAATTTTTAAATTTGTTAATTTTTATGGAATATTATGATGTATTTTTAATAAATTTCTAAAATTTTAAATTATTAAAAGAAATTTAGGACTAGTGTAAATATATATATATATATATGTAATATGTAATATATCTTAAATATTTTATTTGTAATATATACATTAATTATATATTTTAATATTTAAGTATTATTGATTTGATTGTATTTAATAATTAATTATTAAATTAATATCTCAATTAATTTAATAATTAATCTAACTTTTTTAACATTATTACTACGGTGTGAAAGTTATGATATAAAAGTTGAAAAGGTAAGGGAAGAGAGAGATATATATATATATATATATATATAAAATTAAAAAAATGAGTGAGTGAGTGAGTGAGAGCTGACAGAAAAGGAAAGGAGTGGAAAGTAAACAAGTAAAAAAAGGTGAAGTTCAAAGCTGAGCAGTTGGTGGTTACATTGGTATAATAATAACAATAACAATTAATAATAATAATAATTTAAAAAAAAGAAAAGAAAAGAGGGCCATGGCATTTGACTATTTGTTGTGGTGCCGACGCTAAAGCAATTTTTGTGGTCTTCCTCTTCTCTCTCACTCATAAGTCACGGCCCTTTTCTATGTGCTTTCTCTTTCAACATACCAACCATAACTCATAGTATTTATTATTATTTAATTGATTTTCTTTTTTTATAATCTAATCAAATTATATTTAGTTGGATTTACCATATATTTGTTATTTATTGTTACATTTATTTTAACCGATAGGAATTAATTTTTATGGAGAAATGCTTTTTTCTTTTTTCTTTTCTTTTAAGAATATGGAAGAACTCTTTTCATGTCACCTTCTCCAAAGTAGTGTTATTTTTTCTCTCATTATTTATTGTAGCCATGTCGGTTTGTTTAAAATGTTTAGCAAAAGTAATGCATATCTGTGATGTCTACCTCTAACGTGAAGTCACTTTCTTGATATAAAATACAAATATCTAAATAATTTATTTTAAGGAACGTAACGTTTCTTGACTAGAAACTTTTTTTAGTATATATCTAATGTTAAGGAAGTCCAATAATTCTTTTTTAAAAGTAAAAGAAGTAACATATATAATTTAGTTAAAAAAAAAAAAGAAAGTTTGGTGCATTTAAACAAATAAGTTTTATAATAATCTGTCACACTGAATGTGACGCACCGGCGGTTTTTGAAAAATAAGCTTTTAAAATTAAAAACTAATTTTGTTGGAGTCGATACCAAATTTTATTTTAATAAAAAAATATTGAAAAAACCTTTTTAAATGGATTGTTTGAATTTAGAGAAAATCAAATTTGGAAGTTAGTTCTTTCATAAGAAAAATATTAGACACTCTATATATGTTTGATTTTAAAAATATATAATTATTTTAAATTTATCTTAATCATGCTGTCATCTATATGCAAGAAATATAAAAAAAATTAAAAGAAAAAAAGAAGACAAAAATAAATATATTTATGTTGAGGACTTGGCTAGCTAGAGCTTAGAGTCTACATACTCAACATTAAGAGTCAAAGTTCGTGTAATTCGTCTGAAAAAATAGTGACATGTTGATGTTTTTTAATCAAAAAAAAAAAAGACTCGAGAAAGCTGTCAAATGGAAACAGACTTGTGATTGGTGGATGGATTTTAATTTTGAAAACTTGGTGAGTCTCGCTTCTTTCTCTCTTAACTTTCTACTTTTTAATTTTTTTTGGGAAAATAATTTTATTCTAGGTGAATATAAGAAAAATTAAAACTTAAAAATAACATTTCTTTTTTATTTGTTTAAAAATTATTTTGAAAAAAGAAAAGAAATATTTCTGGATATTTTCTGAAGATTGTTTTGAAAGAAAAAAAATACTTTTGGAGTTTGAAAATTGTTTTGAAAGAAAAATATTTTTGTATTTTGAAAATTATTTTGTAAAAGAAGTAATTTGGTATTTTAGGAAAGGAGGAAGTATTTTTGGGTATTTTGACAATTATTGTGGAAAAAAAGCTTTTTTTTTTGTTTTCTCAAAATTGTTCTAAAAGGAAAATCTAATTGCCTAATTTAAGGATAAAACATGGATCATTAAAATCCAATTATTGTGAATCACACCCATGCACACAAACATGACATTAAATGAAAATTTCAGTTTTCTCGACAGATATTATTATATAATTGCATAGTAAATATTTTTTTAAAACAAAAAAGTCTACCTCAAATTCAAATTTGTTTTCTTACAACATTGATTAACAAGAGTTAAGTAGGAATTAAAATTAGCACCTAGAAATGGAAAGTGCACTGCTCCAAGAGAATCAATCATTTCCTAACTCATCGTTAGCATTGAGTATTAAGATAAAATAATATAAAAATAAATTGTTGAAGTATTTATTATAACTTTTCTATATACATTTTAACTTCTCTTTCTTATTTTATATTTTATTTATTTGTTAGCATTTGATTTTGGAAACCGACGCTTATATATAATAGTATAAATGTATGAGTTTCATGGCTTGGAGCTTTGAACAATAATATTATAAGCAGAACGAACAACCAGCTCAAAAGAAAAACCTACATCAATATATTATATACAATCGCTAAATGCGTTTACGTATGAATCATATCATTACTATCCAATGGATATATATATATATATATATATATATGAAAAACTTGAGCTAAACCAGAGATGGTTACCTGGTAGCTAGACTCGTACTATAGTGCTCCATGCATGAATATGAACAAATAATATCTCTGATACTCTCCTGAAGAGAAAAGTCGTTCAGAGAACGTAGGCACATATCCCTCAGTTTTTTGTTTTTTGTTTTTTTTTGTTCTTCTGTCCTCCTCTCTCCATGAATCTTCTGTGCTGGCTTGGTCATGAAACTGTTGAAGGATATAATTGACGCATCAAACAGTGTAAACAGAGAGTCAGAGTCAGACTAGTCAGAGTCAAGACATATAGAGAAGAGTGAGCAGCGTGATGAGAAGGAGCCATCAAAATAATGCGAATGATGACAGTGTCAGGTCCTTCGCATCACAGGCAGTGGCAGAGATATGGACAAATGCATTTATGGGATTGGGTTCTGCTTCATGCCTCCCCACCCTACCAATTATAGAAATGGATGTCAGCGAGCCTCTACTACGAACTTGGGTCATTTCCTCCAGATTTTTCTCTAACAAATACAGTTGTTTTGATTAAAAAAATGACTAATTTTTTTTTACAGATTAAATTATTAGATCCAAAATAAAAATCTCTTCAACCCCTCTAAAATCTGAAGGAAATCCTCATTCTCTCTAGTACACTTGGATCTAGTCCCGTTAGATTTAACAATTTAATGCGTATGAAAAAAAAAATTGTTAGTTTTTTATTTTAGAAAAATTTTTGGACAGCCTCCATCACCTAGATTGCCAATTATATAGGATAAAATAAGAACTAATATTTTAAAAAATAATATATAAAACTTCTCAACTAAAATTATGCATGTACCACAATCTTATATATCTATATCTATATATATAGGTAAAGATCTTTCACCAAGGGGCATTTATGTACAAGTTTTATTAAATACTACTGGCGACATCAGCCACATGGTTTATTAAAGTTAATAAGTTTTTATCACGATTTATTGTTTTATTTTTAAATTAAATGAAGATCCTTTTTACAGCAATGATATGTTCTTTCAGATGACACTGCAAAAGTGGCCAATGAAAGGAAGTAGCATCTCTTATGAGGTTATGCAATTAGGTTGGTGTATTCAAATTCATATTGCATGCCCTCCATCCATTCAAAACTCTTATTGTTTCTACCCTTCATTTTGCTTCTCTACTTGCACTTCCTTCTTTGCTTATAATATCATCTTCTTTATCATGGCAAATAGGTTTGACACTGTCAATGAGATATATCCTTTGAGAGAAAATTGGAAGATCAAGGTGAGAATTGTTCAACTATAGTTTGTGCCAAGATTCAATTTACTAGAGGAAGTTAATAGTATAGAGATGGTGCTGTAAAACTCCATAGTGTGCTCCATGTTGTTTATCACTTTTTATTTATTTATTTTTTACTCAATTACATTGAACATGAAGAAAATTCCATTTTGATTGTTTTTAATTTTGGGAATCTTGCATCCATACTACTGTGAAACGTGCGTTTGTTAACAAATTCAAATTTCTTGTCCTCATGTTGATTGTGACATTATTTATTGTTTCACTTTTCTAGTGTACACAATTGAATTTCAAAAACGTAGATTATCACAAGCTCATATTCTACTTTTTTTCCACAAAGTTGATAGATATGTGACTCCAAGTGACATTGACAAAGTCCATTAATTCTGCTGAGATTCCAGATAAGCACAAGTTCCCTTCTTTGTTTGAAGCGGTTTGCAATTTCATGATGCATGATCTGTGTGACATTGCAAATCATAGTTCACCATGCATGGTTTATGGAAGTTGTTCAACATTTTTTCCTAAGTTATTCAATGAATCAACCACCACTGATGAAGAAGGATATCACGTCATCGAAGGTCAAATAATGGCATATATATATATATAAGATCCCTTTTGACAACAACTATGTCATCCCATCCAATCCAACTTGTTAAAATACAAAGCCCATATTAATGGGGGGCATTGTAACTATTAAATACTTGTTTAATTAACGATCGAGTAACTGCATTTTATAAAGCTACCCATGCAAACAATGATGGCAACAATCACAATGAAATAAAGTTGTTCTATTGATATTTGTCACCATGTGATCTGTTTGGAGAATTTTTGGATTTGATATTAACTTCAGAGAATGAACTGTTGAAATATTATCATTCCACTTGCCTAAACAACAGTTAATTGTATTTCCTGAAAATGAACCCCTTTGTTTCTATGTTGAACAAAGCGCCAACAATATCAGAGTGTTCCAAGCTTGGTTTAATGCAAATAGAAAATATGAAGAAATGAGGACATTGACTTATGCAAATTTCCCAAGCAAAATTGTTTACAAAATTGTTGAAAGATAATGTCACAATCTTAAGGAGTAGGTTCCAAGGAAATCAAGTACGAAGATTGGAAGGCTTTTTTACCTCCTGGAAGTGCTGCTTATGAACTCTATTTGAATATTGTTAAAGGCCTGACAAGCTTTGAAGAGATAAGAATCATTTATGATGTACAATATTCTTCATTCAAAGACGCATGTCACACATTGGGGTTATTAGACGATGATAAAGAGTACATTAATGGAATTAATGAAGCATGTTTATAGGCAAGAGTAACCTAAATTAGAATATTGTTCTGGACATTGCTATTTTCTAACCCACTATTTCTAGGCTTGAGATTGTCTGGGATAAGACTTGGATATTGATGTCAGATAATATTTTATACACTCAGAGGTTTGTACTTGGTCATAGAGGTAAGACAATAAGATAGGTAACTTTTTTTATTGATTTTTATCTTATCAAATGTTTCAGGAATATACTTGATTTTTTAATAAATGTTTTTGTTATGTAGGTCTTGACCTTCCTGATCATATATTGAAAGTTTTCATTTTTATTAAAAATAAAAAGATTTTGCAGCAGAATGGTAGAAGCCTTGCTGAGTTTGAGTCAATGTCACAACTCGATATGGATTATTGTCCCAAATCATGCAACAAGCTTATTTCTAAAGAGCTAAATTATGATCGCCTTTCATTGTCAACAGAACATTTGCTTCTTTTGAAATCTCTAACCTCTGAGCAAAGAGCTATTTATGAAAAGGTGATGCATACTATATCTTATGATGCTGGAGGTATACTCTTCGTTTATGGTTATGGTGGCATGGGCAAAACTTTCTTATGGAAATCCAAAAAGTGAGGAACAACAATTTGGAGGTAAAATTGTTGTATTTAGTGGTGACTTTAGACAAATATTTTCTGTAATGCATGCATACTAGAAGTAGGTGCAAGAGCCACGACTGAATTTAATGATGGTGAATCATTGATACAAGTACCAAAATATATCCTTATCAGTCATATGACAAAGATTCAAAATGCTTCATCGTAGAAAGTACTTATCTAAATCTTTTGGATAACTCAATATTTCAAAGAAAGAGCAATATTAATTCTGGTGTAAAAAAAAAATATTTAAACTCTGATAGTGTATGTAAAGCTTATTCTAATGCTAAAAACATCAACAATTTATATACTTTTGAATTTCTTAATAACATTAAATTTTCAAGTATGTCTAATCATGGAAGCTAAAACATGGAGTATTAATCATTTTACTTAGAAACATTGATAAATCTATCGGATTGTGTGATTAAACAAAAGTTATTGTTTTCAACTTGGGAAGTCATATCATAGAAGCGAAAGTTAATTATGAGAACATGATACACAAGAAAGTCTTAATCCCACAATTAATTATTTCCCCATCTGACACTCACCTTCTATTCAAATTTTGGATAAGACAATTTCTAATATCAGGGTGTTCTTGTATGTAGTTATTTGAATTTAATTAACTTCTTAATGCTTCAAACAAAAAATGAATCAATCTCATCCTTATTACTCACACATTCGTATAACTGATGCACGGGTCCTAAGCTAGTTCATCTATATTATACATCGGGTAATATTAATTATACATAAATTATTTTTATTATATATATACCATAAACATAAATATTAAAATAATTCAACCGCTCAACCTTCCAAAACTTACGAATTAAATCTAGAGAGAACTTGATCGTAGTTGAACTTTTCATCAATTTATATAAATTATTTTTTATTATCTCACACAAATTTAAAAATAATTTAACGATAAAAATCATTCTCTCTCTCTCTCTCTCTCTCTCTCTCTCTAGGCTTTTTCAAACTTAAACTCCCAAGTCATAAAAAATATCATAAACAGTGTCAATCTGAAGATGTCTCATTATTCGGCGGGAAGTTAGCTAGCACATCAAATCCCTCACTCTGTTCATTTAAAGCTCACAATGAACTGATTCAAGTTTTACTCGTATACCATCAAGCTGATGAATAGAAGTGAAAAAATTAAAAGAAAATCATCTGGCCAACTTGATGTGATGCCAAAACCATGTAACCCCTAAAAAGTTCTTTTCTTTTCTTCTTTCTTTCCGTTCAGAAGCTAGCTAGCTCCCGGACTCGTAAACGTGGTGCCGAATAAAGGGTTTTTTTAAAACTAAAAGTCAAGCTTATAAAAATGACTCACATAAACATCAACTCTAGAATTCAAGAGTAGGTTATATGTTTATTTTATATAAATCGAATGACTTTCTAGAGACATCTGAAGACCCGGAAAGTTTCTCTACTTGTCCTAAAAGGAGAGATGAATGTCATGCTGTGATAGTTTTTTTCTTTTTCGAATTGTGAGAGATTCTCCCCACTGGTCCCAGAAGGTAAATTAAACAGTTCTAAACTTAAAGCCATATATCATTTAGTCAACTACACCTTTCTATGGCAAAAATAAAGTAAGAATAAAGTAAAAAGACTCCATTCAGTGAATCCTTAATTTCACGTTTAGACTAAAAAGAAAAACAACCAGAGAGAACTGGGAATAAAATTTCAAACAAGTCCTACCATGAAGTTACGTGAGTGAATAAGTAATTACTAAGTTCCACGTAGAATATGAACAAGAATTTGAATAAAAAAGTCTCTCTTTGTAAGGTTTTAGAAGGAGAACAACAGCTACATATATATATATATAATCCGTCATTAGCGAATTAGCATTTCATTTGAATCCTTAAAAGTGTGGTATCCATATCATACTTTACCCTAAGAAAGGATGTTTCAACTTTCAAGTGATGATGATATGACAGCATCATAAAGAGGGTAGTTATCAAGATAAGGTAGTCCACTGAGTCACTGACACAATCTTTAGTAAGACGACTACCAGAGAAGTTTCATAGCCACTGAGATGAATGCATGTCGGTAATGATGATGCATGACCACACCTAAATTCAATGACAAGCATATTAAGCCAAAAGCATATTATTTCTTTGGACAGAAAAAATTCTTAGGTTACCATACATACAGTGTATATATATACGTCCAGTTGTCAGAATTTTATTCTTCCATCATCTCATCTAACATGTAATATTTAGATGTTATACATATATGATGTTCATACATGTAAGGATCTGCATTCAATTGGCACTCCGACAATCTACTTGAGCCAAACCAACCTATAAAATTAAGTTAAGTTGGTGAGTTTATTCAATTTTATTTTTTATTATACTATTTAGTTTTATTTGTAATATTTGTTCTCTCAATAATAATATATATAATAGTATATATAATATTTATTATCTTAATTATTTATTAAATCGCTAACTCATTCATTTAAAAATTTATCATTTTACATTTTATTTCAATTCTAATAAACACCATAGAAAAAATTAACTTGATAATAAATTATAAAGAAAATTTTCTTCTTAAAAACATATAATTAAGTAAGTTTTAATTTTATTATTTTATTATTTTTAATTCTAACATTTTACATAAAGTCTACCATTCCAAACAAATAAAAAAAACTCAACCCACCAACTTAAACCAACACAACCCATTTGGCAATGGATTTTATTGATTCGAATTATGTGAGTAAAAATTAATATCTCAACCCAAACAAATCCAACTTACTTCTTTTTTGTTAGTTCCATAATCCACACCTAAAATCTACTCAACTCAGCCCACTCACATCCCTACTTATACAAGTCTGAACGCTTCCCTTTACAATTTGTTATGGTATAGAAAATATGACTGAGGGTGAGCTAGTTTTAATTCAAGCAAAATACGCCTAACATTTAATCATGATTTTAAATGAAAAGTATTCACCATTTTTCATAAATTTAAACATTTTTTAAAAAAATCGTATGATTTTAATTTTTTTAATAATTTATATTTAAATAAAACAAATCATATTTTATATATTTAAATAAACCTATATGTCATTTTAACACTATAAATAACAAACACACAAAAAGCTCTACAACACAAAATTAGTGTTCACAATTTTTCCTTTCCCTAGAACTTTTTTTTCTTCCAGTAAAAGCAAAAGAGAATCTCGGTTGATCCTCGCAATTATCAATCAATTAGAGACTTACCAACTAATCAATTTACACCACTACTTTTTTATACCTAATTAGCATTTGATTACCAGGACTTATCCAGATTCCCATCTAAGCAAATAATAGACACTGGAGGATCTAGAATTGATCACTGTCCTATCATCACCAACACATTTTTTCCTTTTAATTTATGGGAAGTGGGTGCTTTAATTTACAATATATTATTCTGCCAAAAGCACACAGACTGCACGTAGAACGCAGTGATGAAATTATTGACTGATCCTCAACAACGCATATATAAATCATATATTATATAGGCCGTTATCATCATCATCATCGATCTCTGTTATATATTATATTATTATTACTAATTCTATATAGAGACTGGAAGTACTCAATTCCTCTCAGCCAGCAGTGATAGAATATTATTACAACACCAAATTTCCCCATTAACCGCAAAAAGAACACATCAAAAACATGGTAAACTTCTGTACAAGTGAACATATAGGCGTCATTAACCTATTCATGATTTAAGAGCTTTAAAATGGCGATCTATTAATTTCTCTTGTTGGGTAAAAATTCTTAGGTAGACGGAAAAATTTATAAAAGCAGAATAAATTTGTTATGAATATAGATTAAAATTTCATATGAGTCATCTGAAAACAACCTCAGTTTTTCAATCTAATCCTTAAAAGATTTTTATATTACTTTGGTATTTAAAACTATAATTTTGTTTCAATTTTATTCTTCCCAAAATAATAAAAATGATATTATAAAATCTTTCGATGATAAAATATTCTTTAAGATTGAAACATAATCAAACTTTTGAGTATTAAAATAATATTTATTTTTTTAAAAAAAAAAAGGTAAATCCACGCCATGTCATCTTAGAAAGATCAAAAGGAAAAATTTAGCCAAGCACGGAAGCATATTTTGGAACTCAAAAGTGGATCCCAACTCAATTAATGAGTGAATTAGTCTACTAGTAAATATATATATATATATACTTGATTGACTTGGTTTACGTGAAAATCTTTCCTAATTAGTGGCAACATGTGAGTTCCTTAAAACCCATCAAAATTCATGTTACCCCCGCATTTCCCCTCTTAGATTAAACACATACTAATTAAAAATGGTGATAGATAGGTTATGAGAAGTATATATACCATCATGTATTTCCCTCCTCATCTGTTACGCATTCCTGGGGGCACAATGTCTCCGAGAAGTCCTTCATCAGTGGGAGGCTGCGGGGCTGCATCATCTGGCATTACTACTGTACTGCTGGATGATACACCAGCTTCGTGATCCTGTGCCTGCTGATGGTGATGAGGAGGCTGGGAAATAGTAGGACTAGTGTTTTCTCTTGGTAACTGGTGGATCGGATAATAGAACTGTGACATTGTAGGAGGTAACCGGCCGGCAGCGGCGGCCGCAGCAAAGGCAGCAGCTTCAGGATGGCTTATGATTCCTGCTCCTGCTCGAGGGAACCCAACAGTGTGATGACAATGTTGGCCTTCGTATGTAGTTATCACAATGGTTGGGTCCTCGGAGGAGCGTTCCACCCTTTTCTTTACCGTGCATTTGCTGTTTGTGCAGCGATAGTAGCTCCTGCATGTGCCAAACATATATCCATTTAGATTCAAGTTCAAGCATACCGGGTTAGTTGAGAGATTCTTAATTAGGTACTACATATGCTATATAGTGTTTGTAGATACAACGGTTTGAATTTAGTTTTCAAAACCTAACATGTGAGATTGAATCCAATGACATAAACGTGCACTATATGGTAATTAAGAAATTTTTCCCCCTTAGCTTTCCAAAGCAATCATCGTTGCTAGTCTCACAACCAATCGACATGTAACTACATTATCTAATTCGGTTGGTCGCATTGAATAATGCTTTCCAAAATTTGAAGTGAAGTCAGTTAAATCAATATTGAGTAGTTACCTGTATTGTAACAGTTACGAGAACTGTGAAGAAAAATCATTGTGCAATAAACATAAAATAAACTGTGAGCTCACTACTAAAAGAGTAATCCGTACAAAGATTATAGGTATATATGTGTTCTAATAGGGAAGAGTATCTCAAATTTCAATTTCTGTCTTATCATGTGAAAAAAAAATGAAGTGAAGCATCATTTTTGTCAAGGATTAGTTATTAAGATGAGGGAATGAAAATCAGTAATGCAAGCACTGATTCTAGATCCATATCGTGAACTTTCATTTCTATCATCTTTTCCCCCTCATTTTGCCTTCCAAACACAAGAAAGAAAAGGAAATCTTTGGTAGCTTTTGGTTATATTGACATATCAATGGAGGACTAGAGCAAAAGGGCCAGTTATGCATGAAAGTTAAGACTTTTGCTTAATTATATAATTGATTGTTAATTTGATGGGGAAAAGTTACCAACCTAGGAAATGGACTATTTTTTACTGCCTTTTGACCATACTTGCGCCATCTGTAGCCATCCTCAAGGTGATCAACTTCACTCTTGGTCATAAATGCAAACCGCGGCTGCCGTATTCGCTTTTGCCCCTTCTTTTTACTTTTACTCCTACAAAATATGTATCCTACGTTTGTCAAAAATAGAAAAAGGAAACACGAAAAAAAGAACTGAAAATCAAAGTATCTAGAAAATAGATGCAATTATCTAACCCAGAAAAGTAAATAGTTTGCCACAACAATTTTAACGGTTAACTAAATTAATTACTTACATATATATGTGCGACGTGATAATTCAGTATGCAAATAATACTTGTGAGCACCTATCAAAAGTACTGATATTTAACATCTCTGAATTGTGTACGTTTGGAGAGGAAATAGTTAAGATATTCTCCCACAACTAATAGTCTAATACAATTCAGTACTATTGCCATTCTACTTATCCATAATTCGAAATTAAATTACAAGACTTTTCTCAGAAAACAAATTAAATTATACACAGCAAAATTGAATGACAATAATATTTAATACTCAATACCATATAAGTATTGAAATCGAACTTGTATATATAGAGACTTTAGCATTCCAATTAATGAGGGGCAGTATATATATGTTTAAGCAAATAGAAATTTAAGCTTCATCAAATAGCAATAGATATATATATAAATTGAAGAAACTCAAGCGGCGAAGGGGGTATTGAAATTATCAATATCCAACATCATTAACAGGCATACAAGTCCTTAGGCATATATAATGGTCAAAGTTTGAGTGCACTATATAGTCTAAAAATAATTTTAAATTGTCGCACAGAAATCAACTTTTTGTGCACTAAAGCGCAAAAACAATCTTTTATATGCATAAACGAAACCTGCAAAAGCCACCATACACAACTATTAGCCACATTGCATTCAGGGCCAAAATTAACAATCACAATACATATTCCAGATGACAGTCAGTATTCTATTATATCACTAACAAACTGTTAATATTCACAAATCACTACCAACATAAAATATGCACTACAATAATTTACAGATACATAAATACAGAAGAGAACAAAAACACGCAAGCGATCTTTAAGAGAAGAAAACATTACGTCATGGAATTCATAGGTAAATTAAATTACAAGCAAAAACACTGTTACTAGAAATATGAAATGAGCATACTTTCGGTAAAAGCTTTTTCCCCCATTTTTTTTTTCTTTTTTAGGCCCGACTACTTTAGTTTAGACAATGCCAAATACGTATAGTAACAAAACTGCTATAAAATGGCAGGGTTTTGGGTGCGCCATTCCCGCCGCAATAACGGCGGTGCTTGCGGGCTGAATTTTCAAAGACCCGAAAGGCAACCCGTTTTTCCTGTCCGGACCCTCTTTTGTCTGAATTTGTTAAACTTCCTCTTTACTCCAACCCAAAATATTAAAAAAGAAAGAAGAAGAAAAAAAATTAATAAATAAAACTAGCACAGAATACTCCTTCTTATATTCTGTTCGGCCAGTCTCTAGATTGTACGGACATTGGATGCACTCTCCCCCATGAAACAGAGTTAAAATAAGCACAAACAAGCAAGGCACGGTTTGATACGATTCTGATTTGATTGCTATATTTCAGTTATTTTAATACGACAGCGTTCTGCCTTCCCCCCGAATTTCGGCCTAATTACGATTTTATTCATCACACGGAGAGGGAGAACCCACTCACGGTATCTCCGGCCGTTTCTCTTCTGACACGGTGGACTTCTCCGGCGGATCCTCGCTGGAGCTTGAAGTCACCGATTGATTATTCGACGTGGACACATCGGCCGCCGCTGCGTTATCGGTCGATTCCATCAACCCACCCGGAGCAGAGTGAGCCGGGAACCACAAGCCTCCTCCTCCACCACTTCCTCCCCCGCCTTCTCCTCCCGCCAAATCAGATGTATCGTCGGCACCGATCCGGTGCGGTTGCTCCTGATCGATATTCCACCCGAACTCGCTGAGTATGTTGCTGGTGTCTCGGTGCGCGGAAAAGAAATAGACACCGTCGGAGTCATCAGGCCCGAGCGCCCAGCTCGACGAGTCGGTGGTGAACCCAGTCGCGGTTGTTGCAGGGCGGGATGCTGCTGCTTTGTCTTTGTCTTCCATACATAGAAGAAGAAGAGAAAAAAAATAGTATAAATAGAGTGAGATCTGTTATAGGAAGCAAAGCAAGCAGAATCGGAATAATTGGCGGAAAAAGAGAAAGGAGTATCCGGGAAAATTAACGCTGAGGGAGAAAGAAAGCGAAAGAGGAGAGAGAAAGATTTAGGGTTTCTGATGATCGTTGTGAGAAGGAAGGGACGCGTAGTTTTTGAACTTTATTGAGCATTTGAAAGCTTTGTCTCGTCATTACACAGTTACATACAGTGCAGACAGAAAGAGAGAGAGAGAAAGAGAGAAGGGGGGAGAGAGAGAGAGGATTTTCCTTTTTCTTTATTAATATTATAAAATAAAAGAAATTTTAGACAGAAAAAAATAGAGAAAAAGAAATAGAAAAGAGATAAGTTAGAAAAATGGGCGTCAACCTCTAATAGTGTACTGGAGAGGCTGATATTTAAGCACGGGAAGTAAGGGTGGTCCCCACGCGCATGAATGAGTGAGTGAGATATACTTTCCAGCACGTACCTACATATGTGTGTGTGTGCGCGCGCGTGTGTAGCACAATTAACAGATATTACTGATAAATTTGGTTCTGGTTAAAGAACAAAACTTATAATTTATTAGAATTTTTTATTAGCATAAGTTATTTTATGTAAAAAAATAATATTTGAATAAATTTAATTAAGTAATTTATTAATTTTTAAAAAATTATTTTAAACTTATTTTATAAAGTTAAATTTTCAAGTTTCTTAAAACAATCTCATTTGCAAATTCAAATCTACATTATTTTGCACTTTTTTTTTTGTAAACAATCATTCAGTGTCTGATTACTAAATCACAGGTATCGATTAATCTAAATTCGAATTAGGTAAAACCACAATGAGCGCTAAAACTCTCCTTACCAAATTAAGTTAAGATAATTTCTCATCAGTTGACCTACATATTTAATGGTTATTTTGTACTTTTACAATACAAGTATATCTTTAATAATAACTTAAAATTATATGATAATCAAACCTCTCACCTCTCTCATTTTCTGATTATAATTTAAAATTGTTTTATTCAAGTATGTATCCAAATATTAAATAACTTAATTTAAAAAAAATTTATAATTTAAAATTTTTTCACATAATGTCTTTTTTTATAAATATTTAAAATGAGTTGTTTATCCAAATAGAACATAAATAATATATAAAATTATGTATTACAAATTTATAAGTCAGGATTTGTGACTCCTTGTAATTAAAAAAATAAATATATTAAAAATTAACTAACATTTGAGTTTATATATATAGACAACGGATGCCAATTTTTATTTTTAAAAATAAAAATAAAAATAATTATTTTTATTATATTTTAAAAATAAAATTAATTAACTTCTCATTATTTAATATATGTATATATACACACCCACATATATGATTTTTAGGATATAATTTACTTTTTTATTGGATTATATATGAATTATCATAGGATTTATGTTTCTTTCCCGTCCAAAATTGTGGCACACCTATTTCCCATATCAACTCATTTATAAAGTAGGAATATAGCCACCCATTTAATAATACTTTAAACAATGTAAGCACTTATAAAGTCGACACAAAATATCTTAGAGTCAGGTATATAAATATTTAATAGAAATATGGAAACAGCTGTATTTACTATTTAGTTGATTTATTTTTCAAAACATAGAATTAATACTTTATTATAGAAGGAATATAAAGATAGAAACAAAACTAGGTATATCGATGGATCCAAATAAATGAATTTGCTTTCTCAATTGAACAAACAATTTTTCTTGTGATCAAGCAACCATTCGCCGTTTTCAAATCATATTTAATATAAATTCATATTTTGTTATTTTGATATTCACTAATATATTATTCACATTGTTTTCAAATATATTTCGTAAGTACTTCAAATATATTTCGTAAGTACTCAGTCAAAAGATTACAAAATATCCTCTGAAAGTTTATTCTCGTAAATATTTCATATTATTAATTTGTTTCAATTTAATCTTTTTTTTATTAAATTTTATTTTTTATTGCTTAAAGTCACTTTGATAAAAAGATAAACTAAATTAAAATAAAAACAATATTTCAAAAATTAGATTCAGACGCTTAATTTTTTAGAAACTAAATTAAGATGACAATAATATTTTAAAGACTAAATTAATAACTTACACTTAAATTTATAATTTGATATTTGATATATGTTACTAGATTCCTCAGTGTGTGTTTTGTAACACATATATGCATATGCTCTTAATAAGTTGTCTTAATATGGAGCTACTTTTTAAACGTTGATAAGTATAATTTCAACCCATTTAAAAAGTATATAATTAATAACATGTAGCTATGGATTGCAATGTATAGGGGGGAAATAAAAAAGAAAACTAGAGATGGTGTATATATATATATATAATAATATACAATTAATTAATATACTTTATTTGACTAGTCAAGGCATCAAAGAAAGGGAGATGTACGAATTGGATTATAATTTTCATCTCTAAATTTATATTTAGCAAGGTTTTGACCTATTTAACGATCAATAGTTAGATCTTAGTTAAATTAGTCTACTTTAAAATATTTAATAAATAATATACATAATTAAAGATTAAATATAAATTTACAAAATCAATTAAAAATGAGATTTGATATCAAATTACACAAAACTACATTTACAATCAAAACTTCAACTCAAAAATTAACTAAATAATAAAGAAATATTATTAATCAATAAAATATTCATTTACATCAAATTTATAAAATACCAATATAATGACATCTGTACTAAAATTGGTTGACATGTAATATTAATTTCTTCATTACCTAATTATAAGATAAGAAAAATAAAAAAAAAACAAAAACAAAAAAAAGAGAAAAAAGATTCAAGGAGACTAGTTTATTTAGCATCGGTTTTTATCCAATTCAATCAATTTTTTGTTGATCCTTCGATCACTCACTAGTTTTAAAAGTTATTCTCGATCTGGTTATTATAATAGTGAATATTTAGCATAAAAAATTAATCCTCATTGAATATTTTAATTATCAAACTATCAATTTACTTTAAAAAATGTAGAATAAACAATGTTTTAAAAGTTAAAACCCATTTATATATATATATATATATACACACACACACACACACACATAAAATTTGTTCATATAAAATCATAACAAACATTAAAATACCTAAACTGACTATTAATTATGTATTCATACATATTAGTATCATACTAGTAAAGCTCGAGGTGGATCTAGTAAAAAACATACAAAATTGCCCATAACTGAGTCCATAGTTATCTATAAAACTTGAGCATTTTACCCATTCCTAATCTAAACTGTACAATATAGATCAATGAATGCATTCTTAATTAACTAAGTTAAATTACCTCAAATTTTGGCTATTTAAGCAAGTAGTATTATTACTTTATTTGCATACAATAAATGTAATTAATGATGAGTCATTAATGCTATGCATATCAATTCTTTGTTAGTTAATATTCTACATCACTCCTTGATTAATGATCATTTTCAACTAGATTGATTTCCACTGTTATAGCATCTGATTTTGACGAAGTAGTATTAATTCTGAACGTTTTAGGGAAAAAAATACTTTTCTTCTTAAATCAAACCACATAGTTTCATGTTAAAATTAATTAATTGTTATGTGATATTACACTTTTTGTGATAGTTCAGGGAGTAAGGAGTTACATTTAAAGTATAAACTAAATTTGTAATTAGATTATAGTTCATGAAATTATGTATAATTTTTTATTAATTAATTAAATACGGAGTAGATATATGAATTTGAATTGTTTACAGTAGTGTCAAAACTTATCTCTGTAGTTTTAGAATCGAGATTGAAGGAATGAAATAAATCAATGCAAGTGATTAATTTATTATTAATGATTAAGGAATTGGACTAGACAGACCAGTTCGACCGGAAACTAGCCACTAGTCTGGTCTGGTTAACCTAAAAAATCGATCAACTAAAATTCGGTGAACCAGTTGAATCGGTTTCTAAAAAAAATATTTATAAAATATAATTATTTCAGACACTATGTGAGACTTAACATTTTTTTCTATCATGTTATGTTTTTTTTCTTCTTAATTAATTTTTTATAATAATAATATTTATTACAATTAAACCTCCATAAATTAATAACCTCCATAAAATAATTTTTTTTGGTCCCTACTTGGGCCAATTTACAAAATTAGTAATTTCGATAAATTAATAAAATAATAATTTTTAGGAAGATCATTATATAAATCTATAGTACTTTCAACATCATAAATTAATAATTCTCTAAAATTACAAACATAATTAAGACAATCTAATAAAATATGAATATGTTGTTATTTGTTTATCTATGAAATTTAAATTTAGGTGAATTTCATCTTTAACTTTTCTCATTGCATTCAAAAGCTTTAGTGTTGTTGTGAGGCCCGAGGCCGACGAGGGCGAAGAGTGATTGCCGGTGCAGAGAAAAAACACGAACAAGGAGCTAGCAAGTTTCTAGGTGAACGGACATATAAATGAACGAACTCCACATCAAAATAAAAGATATTATGAGACTATACAGGTATGGAACAGTACAGTTAAGGGATTCTAAGACTGTGCAGGTATGAGTGAGACTGTATAGTTGATGATAGCTTAAAGGATTTGATAGGTACTATTTATACCAACAAGGTGCACCTTCCTTCTTCGAGAGTCCATTTCATAAGTACTTCACAGTTAAACGTGGTTAATTTGGGATAATTTTGGGTGGGTAACCCCTAAGAAGTTTTCTCATAAAGTATGCGAGTGAAGACAATGCATGTTGTAAGGACCTATGTTGACTTGTAAGATCAGTTGTCAATTTGAAAAAACAACCTTGTCGTTACAAGAATAATTGGGAAAATGGACTAGATATGGTAATGTTAGATATGCTTATGGTGGCACGGGATTCACACTATCGTGTCGATCATGTACTTGGAATTGGGGCGTTATGTTCTATAACTACAACAAAAAAATGTGAAGAGTTGATGTCGCTATGAGTACTTCATTCTGCATTATTGATTCCAAAAGTACTGAATCATTCTCAACTTCATACTCAATAGGATTTTCAATGATACTAGCCACAGTGAACCATAGATGCAAGTGACTTGTATTGAACTTTATGTAATTAATAAATACAACGAAATATTGTTTAAATACTAAAAACAATTAATATCATTTACTTATTTTCATAAATATATATGTAAAATAATTTTTTTTAAAAAAATTATATAATTCACAAAATATGATACATATACATTATATATTAGTGATATATACAACAATTTTTTATGTAATTAAATTTATATTCGCTACATTGAGAAAACACTCTTTAAATTAATAAATTATTAATTTATCAATAAATTAATACCTCTCTAAATTAATAAAATTTCACGGTCCCAACATTATTAATTTACAGATATTTTACTATATTCCTTCAACAGTTACTATCTAATCTTAACGAACAACCATAGTTTTAAGATTGTAGAGTCTAATTTAAACGTTAATTGCAAACAATTCAATTTTTTTTTGTAAATAATCATATGATATCCAAACACTAAATTACAAATGTCGACTAATCAAGATTTAAACTGAGTAAGACCACAATAAGAATTAAAGCTATCTCTACTAAATTTTATTGCACCTAAATTTTCAATGAGTAGAATCCGAGACATTTAATTAAATTATAATAACTCCTTGTGAATTGACTACGCGTTCTGTGGTAAACAATTCAAATTTTAAAAAGTGGTTAACGTGTAGGTTTCAGTAGTTGCAGGCAAAGACATGCACTTGCAAGAGGACTATTAATAAAAATAAAGAGAATTAATTAATGAAGGTGGTCCAATGGTCCATCTCCTCATAGCGTGGAACTATTTCCTCCTCCCATCTTCCTTTCCCTTTATCCCCCTACCTATTCTTCTCTTTTATTCTTACCACCTTACTACATTAATTCATTACTAGTTTATTTTAGGATTTATTTTATTTTAAATTAATAAAATTAATATTAACGTTATTAAGAGGGTGCTGCCGACTTTCCTCGATAATTAATAATGTATATTCTCTTCTCACATTTATATTTCTATAGGAAAAATATAGCTCTCCAAATGTGATTTTGGAAATCATGGACCAAAAGGTGTCAAGATCATACACAATAGTATAGATCTAATTCTTCACATTGATTAACTGAATACATTTAGAATTTTAGAATTTTTCTCCCTAGAAGTGTGCCCCTAATAATGTGCTAATATTTTAGTTAGGGCACTTAATAATGTGCTTTACGTGTTATACAAGGTATGTTACTGCCATATGTAAATTATGAATATCATGTTCTAGGACTTTGGATAGCACTACAAGAAAATCATATATCAAATATGAAAATTTCATCTCTAATTAATCAGAGACAGAAAATATTTTGTCTTTGACCCTGGCGTCGCAAAAAATTTGAAATGGAAAAGAAATTTTGTATCAAAATTAGATACGAAATTAGATGCAAAATTTTTCAGTCTGAAATCAGGAACATATATTTTTTTTCCTTAATTTCATTTCAAATTCTCTAAACATGTAGGAAAAAAAATTTGGCTAGTAGATTGTTGAATCAATCAAATTTAGTCACTCAAAAATATTTTAGTCATATTAAATAATACTAAATTAGAAGACACGTTCATTCATTAGTCTTCTCAAATCAATAATATCAAATGAAGCAATGTAGAAAAATGTGGGAGATAACACTGTATATAGGCAAAGATGAGAGACTCATTTTCTGATTTGGTTGATGTGAGACTAACAAAATATGAGATGGAAGAATCCGTCTCAAATTTTCAGACTAAATTTTGAGACGAATTTCTAACATTTTAGAAATGGAATTTGAGACGAAATTTGTTCCGTCTCCAATAAAAAAAAATTTAAATAATATATTAGAGACATAATAAATTTCATCTCAAAATCTGTCTAAGATTTTCAAACAAGATTTTGAGACAGATTTCTAACATTTCAGAGATGAAATTTATTCCGTCTTTAATTTTTGTTACTAATTTTACTTTTTTTTGTAATGTAGGATACTTGATCCAATATGGACCCTTAATTTTTACAACCAACAACTAATTTTATAATGTTGTTTTCTTTTTTAAATTATTTTTTAGAAAATAATGTTAAAATATGAGTCATTAATTTTAAAAATTAATGATCTAAATTAGACCAACATCCTCGTGGCATGCGTCAGGGGATTGATCCGCTTTCCATGTTCTAGTTGCCAGTTGAGAATCATTTTTCTAAAAGATTATGGTTCTCTCTCTTTTTCCCATGCTCTATATATCTAAAACTTTTTGTGAGGCACTAATTGCGTTTAATATTTGATCCGCTAATTTAAAGGGAATATTTAAAAGACGACATCTCGATAAAGTTTTGACTACGTGATGAGTGATTTTATAACTAAAATGTCTAGAGCAATTTAATTGAACCGCATCACATTTTATAAGTCATTATATTTTCTCTTTAGCCACCAATGTGGGATTTCTCTCCTACACTCCAAGTCCAACTAATTCATTTGTGAATTGCATGCCTTCGTTGCCTTTATTTCTCATCCTGGGCTTGTATTCCATGAGTCTCGGAGGTCACAGGTCACTCTCTTTTTTCTTTTGCCTAGGTTAGTATTATTTAAACTTCAAACGTTACAGGCTCTTCAAAAATTTCCCTAACCCTAGGTCTCCAGGTTTTTCTTTCAATCATGGTATAGAGAGTTGGATTGGACTAATTTAGTCAATCGAAAAATTAATAAATCAGTAAAGTCTCTATTTTGATTTGGACTTGAAAACTAAAAAGCATTTAAATCGATATCGAACTGATAAAACCGATCAGTTCGACAATTCAATCAATTCATTTTTTTTTATTTGAATTTTAGAATTTTTTTATTTTTACTTGATATTGTTATGTATTTATAAGAAATCTTCAAAATTTTAAATTATTAGAAGAATATCTAAGACTAATATAAATACATATATACGACATATTTTAAATATTATATAATATATATTTTAAGTACCACCAGTTCGACCATTAACCCTTGAATCGATATCTCGATTAATTTAATAATTAGTTTAATTTTCTGAATCATTGAGCTTTCTCTTTATTTTTGATGTAAGATTTTTGTCAACCACGTGATTATTAGATTCTAATACCATATTAAAGTTTTGATTGAATATGATAAATCGTCTTGTAACCCGAATTCACTAGGCAATTTGGTTTAAGGCTACTCCAAATTTTGAAATTAAAATGAATGAAATAATTGCTATATATGCTTATATTATAGAAACCATGGGCATGGAGAGGGTAATCACGGTGGTTGATACTTTAGAGCTTCAATTGAATGCTGCAAATTGAAAAGCATAATGGGCCGTCAAGTTTAGGCACGGCCATGCACGCACCCTCTCTTGTGGTCCATTCCCTTCAATCCTTAGGTGACGTGGGTCTACTTCAAATTGTCCTTTTCTTTTCTTTTTCTTTTTAATTAATTTTATTTTTTTAAAATAAATGTACCATAGAATTAATGCCACCTATGAAGCGCACTAACAATAATTAGCGTAGAAAAAAATTTATATGTAATATTTTCTATCTTTACTATTAAGTTATGTATTAAAAATAAAACATGTATACAAAAATATACAATTAATTTTAAAAACCATATACACGTTGCATTTTGATCAAAAAATCATATATTTATCATGTTATAATTAAAGAATCTAGTAGCAAATATATAATAAATTGTATATAAGTTTTTTTATTATTGAATCAATAAATTTTTATTAACTTTCTACATAAATTTTAAATGTTACCAGTGAATTTAGTTTTTTTTGTTATCACTTAAAAAGACAAAACAAAAAATAAAATGCTATTACGCATATATTACAGAATAGTACCAAACCTACAGTTCGATTAAGGACTGATCATTGGTTTAATTCATTTGATACAAAAAAAATATTATTTATAAAATATAATTATTTCTTAAATTATATGGAATTTAACGAGTTTTTTTAATTTTTATTATTCTTTTTTATCATGTAATATCTCTTTTTTCTTAGTTATTTTTTTTTAATAATTTTTTTTGCCACAAAAACAAATAAGAAAAAAAATTAGAAAACCAATTATATATATATATAATATAAGTTTACTAAAACTAAATATAAAAATATTTATTAATTTATTATATTATATATTTTTAATATGTAAAATTTAAAAAATATATATATAATTATTATCAATTAGACTATAATATATTTGATAAATAATAAATTAATATTTTTATAATTTAATAGCCAATCTAATTTTTAGAACACTGTGGGTGCGTAGAATATGCTAAGAAGAGAGAAGAGAGTGGGGTTTCATTCATTGTAGTGTGATTCGAATCTCTATAATGAAATAAGCTAACTTGGTGCTGAAGCAACCACTCCATTATTCAAATGCTTAACAAAAGCTGAAATTATTACATTAAATCAAACCACGTCATTTTCATCAACTAAATCATTATTAAATAAATTAATATCTATACATAATTAGATTAGATAGGAGAACATGATCATGTAGATCGCGGTCCACTCTACATCTTACTTAAAGGAGCAATTGGATTGGTTGAAAAAAACTAAATACTAAATTGAAAAATTAACTTGACAAGAAGATACTTTGAGAATTAAATTAAAACATGTCATCTTTTAAGAATGAGTTAATTATTAATTTATACATTAAAGTATTAAGTATTTTAATTTAATTTTTATAATATCCACTGTCTTATAATTTAGTTGTTTAAAAATTATATTTATTTTAATTTAATATTTTTTAATTAAAAAATCGTTAAATTTATTATCAAGAACTTTCAAATATGACATTACTAAAATGCATTGTTGTAAGAATTAGATCGGATCGACCGATTCGATTAGTTAAACTGAAAATCAGTATGGAATAACTTTTAAAATCGATAAGTAATTGAATTAGTTAAACCGATACTAAATGAACCAGTCAAACTGATGCAAAATGAACTGGTTAAAACAACGCTAAATGATCTAGTTGAATTAGTCCACTTGAATTTTTTTATTTTATTTTATTTTTTTAATTTTGCTTATTCTATAATTAGATAATGAAAAAGTTAATATTATAGATCAATCAATTTTAATAGAAATATCAATATATTAGTATTTTATAAATTTGATATGAATAAATATTATATTAATTAATAATATTTCTTTATTATTTGATCAATTTTTGTTATAAGCTTTTGATTGTAAATATTGTTTTGTATAATTTGATATCAAATATTATTTTTAAATTAAATTTATAAATTTATATTTATAGTATTTAATTAAAATATTATCTTTTAAATATTTTTAAACAAATCGATTCAACCGTAGTCTAAACATTAACTTTAAACTCATAGAGACACTACTAGTTTGGTTTTCTGAATTTTGATAAAATGATACCTTTGAGAAGAGGCCAACTATTTGAAGATTAAACCGACTCAAAATAATTATAATATTTCGGAACAACTGATTAATAATTTACTTTTAAAATATTAAATTAAAATGATTAAAGTTAATATACAATTTAGACCTTCAAAGTAAAAGTCAGACTTTAGAAGTTTCGAGCTTCGAATAAATTAATTCTTCTTGAGGATCAAATTATACATTTACTAATCTATAATATTTAAAGAAAAAATAATTAATCCATATATCTTTTAAAACTCGATAACTATCATATCAAAAAAAATAAAATAAAAGAGAAGTTCTTTGACTGAGTAAATTATTAATTTACTTTACTAGTGTCTAGTGACTAGTGATGCAGGATTGAAGAGCACGTGTGGGATTGGAAGAGGGTGGTGGGGCCCGACGACGTCGTGTCAGGAGATCTCTCTCAGATTTAAACAATCCCGCTAGTGGCTCCCATCTCTTCGCATCTAACGGTCTCTGATTATCTATGGATTCGTCTGAATCGTGCAATTCCATTTGGGTGTGGGACCCACGGTCTATAATTTTTAAATATATAATTAAGAATTATATTTTTTATTAATTTTGAGATCAATTTTTTTAAAATATAAAAGAAAATTTTATTGTCATTATAATCTTACCTTACTCAAATTTATATTAGTCAATGTTTGTGTTAGTATTCAAAAATTAAATAATTGTTCACAATATATATATATATATATATATATATATATTTGTGTGTTTTATTTTTATTTAAAATTAGAAACAAACGCCTAAAAAGATTAAAGGGTTTGTTTGGTATTAAAAAAATAAAAATAAAAATAAAATATTTTATTAAACTATTTTTATTTAAAAATAAAAAATTAATATTTTTTTAAAAATAATTTAAATTCCTTAATTTTATCCATCAAATCATACCAAACGTACAAATAGTAAAAAGTAAAAAACTTATTTTTAATGCTAGTTAATGAAGGATACTGACATGCTAGTAGTTACATAACATTATGTGGAACAATCGAATTCCTTTTTTGGTTGGTGCAGCTAAATCAAATAATTAAGTTAACTTTTTTTTTTGGGGGTTCAGGTAGCAATTTTGTATATAAGATAGGCTTTTTCTTTTTTAATTTAACTGTTTGCCCAGTGTAAACAGGGAAGATAATGAACAATATATTTAATTATAAAAAAATCTGCAATCAAAAGAAACCTCAATTAATTTTTAATTAAAAATCCAATTAACACATTATATTAATTTGTTTGACTAGTCTAAACAAGAATATATGAGAAATTAATTGAGACTGTCAAAATCGAATAATAATAATAATAAAATAGTCAAGTCTATGGTTTGGATCATTTTAAAATAATTTTTCTTGTTTTCTTGTTTTCATAATTTATTTAAATATTTATACATTTCAATTACAAACTAATTAAATTCGTGATTAAATTAATTTATTTTAAAATATTAAAAAATAATATATATAATTAAATATTATAAATATAAATTTACAAATTTAATTAAAAATAATATTTGATTTCAAATACACAAAACAACATGTATTATCAAACATTTTTTGTAAAAAATAACCAAATAATAAGTAAATATTATTAATTAATATAATATTTATAAAATATTAATATATTGACATCTCAAATAAAATTAGTTGATATATAATATTAATTTTTGTATTAATTGATTATAGAATAATAAAAGATTAAAAATTAAGTAAACCAATTCATTTATTTAATATTAATTTTTATTTTTTATTTGATTTAATTACTTATCAACTTTAAAAATTATTTTAGATCGGCTCTCATTCTCTATGGACAAATCAATTAGTCTGATTCAATTATGAAATCAGTGTAAAACAGTCACCTATATAATATCTCCAATCAATCCTTTGGAAATTGTGTGTGCGCGTGTGTTTTTTAAATGGCATTTAGGGAAGTTCACGTTGGGAATTGCGGTTACGTTTGATGAACACAAAATAAAATGGAGCAATTGAGGAAGGGAATCAAATAGGCTTGGGGATTGGGGTTTCAGTTTCATCCTGAGATCTTACAGTGTGGACCCCACGCATTTATCAGTTTTCCTTCCCTATTATTTGTCCATTAATTATTTTTTATAATTCTAAGTTTATTAAATATATAAACCTTGTCATAATCATCATAAATACAATATATAGTTGATGTAATCCCTGAAAGCAACATCTACAGTCACCAACCTACATATCCTTAGGGCGGAGCTTTACTGATTAAGCAATGTGTAATTGGTGGATCCCCACCCATCACTTATAAATCTAGAAACTAGCCTTTAATTGACCCCAAAAATTTAATGAGTCTGACTCTTCTACATGATTAATAACTTGTTCGGCCAAAGATTGAAGGGAAATTTATATGGATATCACCGATTAATTTTAATTATTCCGTCTCGTTTGTCAAATAAAAAATTTAAAAGTGAAATTCATTGTTATAGTGATTGTTTGAAAATTTTGGCTAAAAGGGTTTAAATTGATTAATTATATAGTTAATGTTTAGTTGAGCTCTTAACCTATAAAACTGATCTCTTAAAAAATTACTTCAAAAAAATCATAAACCAGAAAGAGAGAGAGAGATAGGAAGAGGAATATAAATGTTTTATATATTTATGCGTGGTCTAAAGGGAGTTACACCTTTTTCTTTTCTCCCATTTACGGGTAATTAGGTATTAAGAGTGTGTTTGGATAAATAATTTAATTAAATATTTATATATAAGTTATTTTTATAGTTGAAGAGTTCATAAGGACAAATTTCACATAAATTAAAAATATTTTATGAGTATGTTATAAATTATTTTTATAACTTCTTTAAAACACGTACATAAACGCTTATACTATCAGATAAGTTCAAATTAATTTAAAATAAGTTTTTTTAAATATATCCTAAACGCATGCACATCTTCAAACAAGAATTCGAATATAGGTTCATTATTTTGTAAGAAACTAATCTCTTTCATTAAACTCAATTTTATTAATGACCGTTTGATTTATTTAATATTACTGAAAAGTTTTATTTTTGAGAGAAGGGCACATTCACATGCATATGTTGATATGATGATTTCTATTTTTTTCCCCACAAAAAGTTATAAAAGTATTATTTAATTTAAATAATAATATTATTGTATGCCGTTTCTTTAATTAAAAGAAGAAGTTTTTTTATTAACAAAGTCTGAGGTAAGTGGAAAGATTGGAGATGACCTCAAGCTGTCATAGTTTGAATCACACTTGTTTTTTTTTTTACGCTTAAAAAAACTTAAAAAGGAAAGTAGGAGGATGAAAGGAAAACAAATATTTAAATTAAAATTGATTTGGCTATTTTCGTTTGATTCTTTATAAAACGAGCCACAACTAATTAATACATAATTATTTTTTTAAAAGAACGAGTTGAGATTTTGGAATAATATTTTTTAATGGATTTTTTTTTGTTGATCTTATAATTTTAAAGTGTAGAAGAAAATTATTTTATTCTTGATTTTAATAATGGGCCGTCCTCATTTTATGATGCTATTGATTAGATGGTGCTATCCTCATTAAGATAGTTAATGAAATAAAATTTTAGAACCTTATATATTATTTTGTGTGTGTGTATATATATATATATATATATATATATATATAAAATAAAGTATAAATTATAGACAAAAGACTTTTAAGTTCATAGTATTTACACTAAATTTTAATTTTGTCCATAATATATTTTTTTTATAAGTTATGTATTACCTATTTTATTTTTGTTTTAAATCTACTTTTTTTACTAACGTTGTTTATTCTATTGATAAAAAACGTTCATTGAACAGTTAGTAAAAAAAGTATATTTGAAACAAAAATGACATAACTGTCAAAAAAATTAAGGATGTAAAAATGGTAGATTTGAGTCATACATATTTTATTTTGTTTCAAATTTACCATTTTTAATGACCACTTAATCATCATTTTTTTATTAGTAGAATAGACAGAGTTAGTAAAAAAATGTATATTTAAAACAAAAATAAAACATGTAAGAAATAACTGACGTAAAAAAACTCTTAGGAATAAAATTAAAATTTGATGCAAAAGTTAACAATGTAAAAAGTAATTTACTAATAACAATTAATATAATTTAAATTTATATTTAACATTATATTAAGAAAATTAGCATGCACTTTAGTGAATGCCAAGTCACTAATGCCATAATTGACTTTTGTTTCATTAATATGGTAATGTCATGCTTCAAACATCTGCAAGTACACTTTTACCATTCACTCTTTCCTTTCATTTTCTCATTAGTTTTTATCTAATTATCTATGTCCAAAATCTCATTCTTATTTTGATGGTCAATCATAATATTATTTTTTTTCCTGGAGGTTTTGACTAATTAAAACTACTCTTTCAAATCAAGTTGATAAAAAAAATTAGTTCATCTAATTAATGAGCTAATTAGTTCAAGTACACTACTTCAATGTTTTGAGTTTTAAATCAACAAAATGTTCATTTTTATATTTTATATATTATTCTATATATTTTTAATAGTTAAAAACAAGTTTACAGTTGTGTTCAAATACTCTAAACGATATTTTTTTTCTGGGTAAAAATATGTATTTTAATGGTTAAGATTTAAAAATATTTAATGTTCTGTTTTTTAAAATTTTATGAAAAGTCAACATTCAATTTAATTCAAATTGGATTATGTTAGCTTAATTATGACTAAAATAAATAAAACGATTAAATTTTCTTTTTATGTTGCGCAAATTCACAGAGAAAATAGAGAAGAATACAATAAGAAATCACATAACATATACAAATTTATTATGGATCGGTCAATGTGATATGCATCAACCAAAAAAGAAAAATATCTTATTCACTAGCAAGATTGTTACACTCCTGATGAGACCGGAAAAAAAAATCATATATCATAACCTAAATCCCAAACTCAAATTTGCAGATAAAGTCATAATTTAATTCACTAAATAATTTAAGATACTCAACAATTTAATTATATTGATTCAAGTGCTCGAATTGAATAAATTGAACTTATTGCTTATGTATATTTATATTAATTCATTTATATATAAATAAATAATATGTAGATAATATTTCAATGAATTCGCTTTTTCATTGTAACAAAATTTATTTTATTTTCTGGACCGTAAGGGTTAGAAAGAGTCATTAATAAGGATCATAAAAATATTTGGGTTGGATTTGTCCCATCAATATAGAAACCATTGTCTCACCTCTTATACAAGCAAGGCCCAACCATCTGCCCTTTTTTATTTGAATTAATTAAGTAATTTTAAATATGACTAATATATATATATATATATATATATTAAATTTTAATATTTGTGATGGGTAGTTTAGTACTTATTTATGCATGATTTTAATTTTAACAATACCAAATTTTGTCTTAATTAATAGTTTAATTGAAATATCTTTCTTTTTATAATTTTTAATTAATTGGGAAGTTTAGTATTTATTTGATATTATTTTAATAAGAATAATGCCAATAATTAAAATGTTAAGTTAAACAATTTTCTACTATAAAATAAAGAAAAAGTTATATTGACTAAATAAACGGATATCTAAACAAGTAAGTTTAGATTTTACCTTTAGGCTTTTATTTTCTCTTATTGACAAACATTAATAGATTTATGGTAATAATACAAAATAATTACTGACTATGATTACATAGAAGTAAAGCATAAAATACAATTTCAAATACAAGTTTAGCAATCTCACTAGTATATCTATATATATAGAAATAAAAATTTGTCAAAGTTAACGTAATTTACTATATTGTGAGAGAATCATAAGAAATTGACTAAAGAAAAGGGATTCCATAAAGAATACAAGATATCAAATAATCTCAGATACTATGTATTTGGTGGAATAATCACGCACGAACTATCGTTTTCAAATTATATATAAGGCTAACTATTCCAACTATTGTTACTTTTTCTTACAAATTAGGAATCAAGTCAATCAAGTTTTGAATTTTTATATATATATTTTTTATTAAAATTCAAATAGTTAATGATGAATATACATAAATCAACTGAAGATTGAGCTAGAAAGCACTTAACCGACACCGACTAAATAGTACAATAACGATAACATAAAAGTGGGTCACATTGTCTCAAAACGAATATATCATAATCAATATATATATATATATATATATAGATCTACATTGGGCCATTAGTTTTTATAGCTAATGGTCCAAATTTTATTACCTTGTTTAAAAAAAATTATGAAATTTAGATAATTAATTATGAAAACTAACAATTTAAATTAGACAAAGTACGTATCTATATTATCTCAAAAGGAATATATCACAATTAATATATATATATATATATATATATAATCAGATTTTCTGTTTAGTCCAAAATCAAACAAAATATTTGATCTAAATTGGATCATTAGTTTTTATAACTAATGGTCCAAATTTTATTATGTTGTTTAAAAAAAATTATAAAATTTCGATCATTAGTTATAAAAATTAACAATTCAAATTAAGTCAAGTACCTATATTATCTCAAAAGGAATATACCATAATCAATATATATATCAAATCAGATTCTCTATTTGATCTCAAAACCAAACAAAATGTTTGATCTAAATTGGGCCATTAGTTTTTATAACTAATGGTCCAAATTTTATTATGTTGCTTAAAAAAATTATAAAAATTTGATCATTAGTTATGAAAACTAATAATTCAAATTGGGTCAAGTACTTATATTGTCATAAAAGTAATATACCGTAATCAATATATATATATATATATCAAATCATATTCTCTATTTATCCTTAAAACCAAACAAGATGTTTGGCCCAATTTGAACTATTAGTTTTTATAACTAATGGCCCAAATTTCAAAATGCACTATAAAATTTAGGTTATTAATTGTGAAAACCAACGATCCACGTTAGGCCAACTACCCAGATTGTCTCAAATGGAATATACCATAATCAATATATATATATAGGAAAATTTTTTTTATGTCTCTAATACTTACTCAAAGTTTCAATTTCATCATAACATTTTTTGTATCAGTTATGTCCTATATGTTTTATTTTTGTTTTAAACCTACTATTCGTACTAATGTTGTCTATTCCATTAACAAAAAATGCTGAGTTGGAATTATCTGAAGTGTGCCACATGGACCATTCAGTCAACATTTTTTGTCAGTAGAATAAATGACTTTAGTTAAAAAAGATAAATTTAAAACAAAAATAAAATATATAAAACATAGTTGACATAAAAAAATATTAGAGACAAAATTAAAATTTAATGTAAACGTTAGAGAAGTAAAAAATACTTTACCTATATATATAATTACAAGTAAAACGAACCGAAACATTGAACCTGGATGAGATTATCATAATATTAATTTCCCACAATGAACATCTCTTAGGAGTAATATATAATGATTAGAGACAAAGAAAAGGTCAAGAATCTTGAAAGAGCATGTTGTGTTCCCTTTGTGGAAGGCCTAAGTGAATATGACATTTGCTTCAAGAAAGAGATGTTTGCAAATTGCACCACATCACATTCATTCCCACAAGAGCACGAATATTTATTTGGCAAAAATTAGGATTAAAAAAATTGAATTATCTGATCATTGAGTCATATTTCCAGATATTTGATTTGAGTGTTTTATAAAACCACAGTGAAGGGAAAACACACAGAATAAAAAAGACAAAAAAAATAAAAAATAAAACCACAAAACACACATATTTTTATGAGCAAAGAAAGAAGACAGAAAATATAATAAAAATCATAGAATACAAACATATTTACATGATTCGTTTGATGTGACATGCTACAGATAGGAAATTTTTTTTTTATTTTTTAGACAAAATTATTATAAGTACATCAGATTGAAGAACATTTTATAAAATATATAACCACCAAGATAAAATATATAAAATCGGGTTCAGTCTATGCCTATCGACTCTCACTCTACTTGCACCACATACATCCTATTTTTTTTTTTTTAGGTCACATTTTCAAAATTCTGAATTAAGTCATAAATTTAATTTACTAAAAAAATCAAGGCATTCAACAATTACATTTATCATCCCAAACCGGTTTTAGCTCTCCATGATCAAGCTTGAACTACATAATTCTTTTAATTTTTATGAATAATTTGTTGAAAATCATACTTGAATTTTTTCTTTTTACGAATCTTAACTATGATAAATAATAAAGTGCATATTTAATTAATATTTAAAGGGATGCTATTTTTATGATACTGTATACATTTTAAGATTTTTGTTGAAAACAAAGATAGACCGCACACCTCAAAAGTTGTAAGGCTTTTTTGTTGCAAATAATTGAAGGATAAGTTCTCAGGGGAGCACTACGAGATTCATCACCCACTAGTGTTATTTGTTTCACACACAAATATATACATATATATATATATTGAGATGCCAAAAATTAACAATTAAGTTATTAGGGTTTGAGATTAATTATTTACAACCATTAATATTAATCAGGTTAAGAGTCATAACCGAATTATAGGTCTAGGGTCTAGCGCATGCATGCATATATATTTTTTTTCTTCATATATATATATATATAAAGAAACTTTGATATATTATGAGGAATATATTTATAGACTGATGCATTAAATATAGGTTGTAATTACCGATGATGCCAAAGCCAAACTCTATGTATAGGTTCGCCAACTTTTTAGTTCATTGTTTCTCAATGTGTTTCACTCCCTTCAATATTGCTTGCTTCATTGGTTTATAGTGCAAATTCACCAAACTCTGCCCCACACACACATACACGCACACTCACTCACTCTCTCTCGCTCACTCACTCTCACTCTCTCTCTCTCTCTCTCACTCACACACTCGTTCTCTCTCTCTCTCTCTCAAAAGTTATATTTTCTCACTTTAATCCATTTTATCGTTAAATCCAAAAATTTTAATATTGTTAAATATTAATTTTTTTATTAAAAGTTATTTTATCCAAAAGTACTTTTATGTTCATAATGATTAAACTAAATTTTAATTTTATTCTTAATTTTTTTATGTTAATTATATTCTATATATTTTATTTTTATTTTAAATATATTTTTTTACAAAGTTGTCTACTTCACTAATAGAGAATATTGATTGAGCAATTAGTAAAAAAGATATATTTAAAACAAAAAAAATATATATATATATAGGACATAACTAATTACGCAAAAAAAATGTTAAAAACTTTAAAATGATAGATTTGAGTTTTATGTTTTTTATTTTTGTTTGAAATCACTAACAAAAAATACTGATTAGATAGCTAGTAAAAATGATAGATTTAGAACAAAAATGAAACATGTAGAATTCAAACCTACTATTTTTAAGTTCTTATCATTTTTTTTTGCATTAGTTATTTTCTATATATTTAATTTTTGTTTCAAATCTATCTTTTTTACTAACTACTTGTTAATATTTTCTGTCAGGTGAATATAAAACGATAGTAAAAAAAAGTAGATTTATAACAAAAATAAAATATAATTAACGTAAAAAATATTAAAAACGAAATTAAAATTTAGTATAAAAATTAATAATATAAAACATATTTTTATTTATAATTTTTAAAAAATTAAATTTAAATATTTATTTCTTTTAGGGGGGAAATTAATAATTTATTATTTAACTGACATCTAGCTAGGTAGCTAACAAGGAAGAGGTCTAGATACCCCATAAGAATCCATATACACAATACAAGTGACAATAATCGAAGCTTTAAAGTGGGGAATGTGAGTGTTGAGTGTAGAGACTACTCTAGCTAGCTATGTGATGGTTGAGATGTTGATGTCAAGGTGACACTTGTGATGCAAAAGTGATATGAATAAATCTATGATATCAACTTTTTTTTATACCAAATAAAAAAAACAATAAGAATTGAGTTCTAAAGCAAGCAAGCGATAATATTCTTTTACGGCATCCTCTTGGAATGGTAGGCGAAAGCCGAAAGGAATATTAATACGGCACATATATTGACCTATATATTTGTTTTGGAATTTGTGTATCTTCCCTCGTCTTCATATATATATATATATATATATATATAATGTCTTAGGTTGCCAACTTACATAAATTATTAGATCGGACTGATTAGTTTAATAATAAATTAGTCACTAATTTAATTTGATTGATTTTTAAAATAATCAAGAATTGATTGAACTAGTTGAAAATTAATAAAAACTAATAAAATTAGTGAATCAGTAAATTAGTTGAATCAATTTTTGTAAAATTAAAAAATTTATTATTTATAAAATATAATTATTTTTCACCTATATGATATTTAGCAAACTTTTTATTTTTTTTATTCTTTTCTATTATATTATATTTTCTTTTTTCTTCTCAATTATTTTTTATAATAATATTATTTTTGCTATAAAAACAAATAAGAGAACAAGAAATAAATAGAAAAACAATTACACACACAAATATATATATATATATTATAATATAAATTTATTAATATTAAATATGAAAATACTTATTAATTTATTATATTATATATTTTTATATAAAATTAAAAATATATATTTAATTATTATCATAATATGATGAATGGACCATGAATTAATATTTTTACCAATACAATTACCGAGTTGTTTTTAAAATATTACTAATTTATGAAACATACTTGATTTCCAAAACGTGAGTACTTAATAAAAGAATTAAAAAGGATGAGTTTGTAGGTTAAATGTCCCAATTTAATGATGTTGATATGATGATTGTAGCATATGACATGTGATGAATAAAAGAAAGTAAAGTAAAAGAGCAAAAGTGGAAGTTACCTAACAATATGGTAAAAAAGAGAGAAGGAAGCTATATTGATATTGAAAGTAGGAAAATGATAGAAAAGAAGAAAGAGAGTCCATAAATAACACTCAAATCAAATCTCAAAAGCATGATTGAAGTTCAAAAGAATCTGTGGATTGGTCAGTTCCGGAGGCTATCGCTTTTGTTTCCACCACTGCCACGTGGCACAATTCCATGCCCATTATTTTGTACAAGGATTGATCGGAAGAAATTAATAAGGGGTTACTATCAACCTCTCCTCCATTTTAAAAATGCTCAACATAATGCCATGTGAATTATCAGTTTATCCACAAATTAGATAAAGTTCTAAAAAACATAATTCAAAGAGGATAAGATGAAATTAGACAATTGGACTTAAAAATTGGTGAAATAATTAGATATTCAGCCTAATTTAAACTTAAAAATTAGTAAGTATTTAAATTGATAAAAAAATCAATTAAAGCAGTAAAATTGTTTGATTCAATCAATTTTTTTTAATTGAATATTATGTCTCTGGTTTTATTTGAATTTAAGAATTGATAAGTGTTTAAATCAATAGAAAATTGATCAAATTAGTACAATAGTCAGTTTAACTGGTTTTTTTAATAATTTTTTAAAAATTTTTACTGAATATTATTATGTATTTTTAAGATATCTCTAAAACTTTAAGTTGTTAGGAAAAGATCTAGCACTAATATAAATATATATCTGTGAAATGCCTTGAATATTTTAATATATGTAACATATACATTAATTATATATTTTATTATTTTTAATATATTTTAACTACCACTTATTTGACCGCGGTTTAATTACAATTTGACTATTGACCTTTGAACCAGTGCTTCGATCATTTTAATGACTTATCTGATTTTCTAAACCTTGTAAAAAGATGAGAGGTGGAGTTTTTATAGACAAATTTTAACCTAATGAAAGGTTGGATTTTTCATAGCAATACTTATTTTAGAAGGAATTTTATTTAGGTAGATATGTCTAGCACTTCATTTATGGACCGCATTTTACAAGTGAGTGAGAGTTAATTATAAAATATAAATGTAATTAAGTACTCTAAGTGTTGTCTATAAATAATATAGTAAGTATTAGGTAAAATTCACTCAAAATAGATATATCAATTTAATAATGAGTACATAATTATATGTTTTTACCAGACAACATTACATGATTGATTCTTTATTATTATTTTTTATTCACGTTATATTTTAGTAAAAAAAAATCTGATGCCAAAATATAAGAAACTATATCTAAATCTAGTTAATGTTAAAAATGGGCTTGAAATGAGTCATATAAGCCCATGGACTTGGGAGGGAGGCTTGGAACCTTACATGATATTGGGCTCAGCCCATGGGCTTTTAACTTGGGTGGATCGCTATTTCTCACAACGGGAATAGCTTTTGTTGATCGAAAGGTAACTATTATATTTGAATAATATTAACAGATTCAAAATAAATTGAATATATAGATTTCATGTCTAAAAAATAAAATAAAAAATACATTGAAATTTTTTATAAATATGTAGAATAAAAGTAACATTAAAAAAACATAATACAAAAATAAACCCCTAAACTTATCTCTTTATTACAATTCATATTAACAGGCTTAAATAATTATTATTTAGTGCTCAGACGTTATGTTTCTTCAAACTCCCAATTGTCTATTATGTCTAACACTTGTTTAAATTCCAATCGTTTTTCAATCATTTAAAAAAAAAACTTTAACAGCATTAAATAAGAAAAGTAATTAATATCATTGCAAAATATTAATGCTCTTAATTGCATCATATCATCATTCTCTATAATATGATTATAGTTGTTTTATTAAAAATATTCAAAATATACGAGCTTGGATTCACGGTATAGTAAAATTGGGCTGTCCAAGTAAAATTGTTAAATGGATCAAGTTAAGTTATTTAGGCTCCACCTGTTTATTAAACGGACCATATTTTAATGTTTAAGTCCACCTATTACATATCGTCGGCCTAAACAAGTCGACATGCAGGTCACTTGATCTTTTTTTTAAATAAATATATTTAAATAATATAATATATTAAAAAATTTAGTAAAAAATAAATTTTTAAATATAATTTATAAATGTAAAACATTATTTCTTTAATGTTTTTAAAAAATTAACAACTTTAATTTTTCATATTTTTTTTTAAATTAATTATATTATATTTAACTTTGAAAATTTTGTATGTATTTTAAAAAATTACAAAAATTTTCATATCTAAAATCAATATATTTATTGAATATAATTTTATAAAATATAAAAATGTAATAAAATTGAATTATTTATACTAAATAATATATTTTAAAAAAATAATAATAAACGGGCCTGCTCATTTAGAGCTGTTTTTAAACAGGCATAATTTTAAAAACTCAAGTTTGTTCATTTATGGGCTAGCCCACGAACCACAATCTATTTTGACACAACCACGTCTTAACAGATGGTCAAACGACCTTGTTTAGCTAAGTAAAGAATTTATGGATAAAATATACTAGTTCCTCCATTTTCCTTTTTCTCATCTCATGTACCAAGATAAAAAAAATTAAAACATTATTTGAGTATCGAATTAATAAATTTCTAACAAAAGATAAGAAAAGAAAATAAAAAAAGAAAAGAAAAGAAAATGTAATTCCAAAAAAGGACAAAGCTTTGGCAAGAGTCTTAATTTGTCAAAGAGTCAAATTATAGGAATGGTTTGGAAAAATTTGCGCAACTCCTTCTCTATCTTTAAATCCATTTCAATTTTGTTGCCCATCGCCTTCTTCCCTCAGATTCCAGGTACCCTCTTCTTTTTCTGCATTTGTGTTTTGTAAGTTTCTTAATTGCTTCTTTTCCATTGTTTTTATAGTTGTTTCCTCCCATCCGATCAAGTTCTGAGCAGGACGAGTTATTTGGCCAAGTAGAAGATCCAAATTTATCATTAATTATATTTATAATTCAAAAATAAACTCCTAATTTTACCGTTCATTTTGTCATTTTAGTATGTTTTTTACGTTTTTGTTTTGTTGGAAAAAAATATATTTTTATCCCTAACGTTTATTTTGAGTTTAAATTTTGTTCTTAATTTTTTTATGTTAATTTCGTCCTACGTGTTCCTTTTTTATTTTAATTTTGTCTATGAGGTTAATGCCGTTAACAAAGTTAACAAAAAATGCTAACGAAAACTTCTCTAAGTGGCATTTATATAGATTTTTCCAAATAACATGTAGACTTTTTTATGACGAAATTAAAGTTTAATCAAATATTTAGAGCAAAATTAAAAATAAAATCAATTAGTATGATACCATTAGTAGTAGATAAATCGTCACACGGAGAAGTTCACGTCAACATTTTTTAATAATTATGTTAATAATATTAGTCTTATGAACAAAATTAAAATAAAAAAAAAAAGACAACGCGATAAAATCAACACAAAAAAAGTTATGGATAAAATTAAAACACAGATAAAAACGTTAGGAAAGAAAAATGTAATTTTGCCTACTTTGTTAATATCACTATCTCATACTACCCAAAACCAAAAGTAAAACTTTCAATTTTTCATGATGGTTGAATCGCAGGTTTACAGAAGAGAACACATTGTCGTTCTGTCTGTATCACTGTCGTGAGAAATGTTTGGGTTATGGAAAGCAGCCCCAAAGGAGGAGGCCCAAGCTGCCTTACCACAGCCTCAAGCTTCTGTAACGACCACACCTTCACATTCACCGACGCCGGAGAAGGCAGTCTCAGCAGCACCGAAGCCCAAGGCGAACTATGTCGACGACGACGACGACGACGACGACTGGGGAAGAGGAAGAAAGACTTCGACTTACTTTTCGTCTACGTCGGCGGCTGCAAAGAGCAGGTACAAGAACGACTTTGCAGACTCAGGAGGGTTTGAGAAGCAGAGTGTGCAGGAGCTGGAGAAGTATGCTGCGTACAAGTCGGAGGAGACAACCAAGGATGTCAACAATTGTCTCAGGATCGCTGAGGACATCAAAGAAGATGCCACTAGGACACTTGACATGTTGCATGAGCAGGGCGAGCAAATCAACCGGACACACAACATGGTTGTTCAGACCGAAAAAGATTTGAGCCGGGTACGTGCCTTCTTTGAGGATTTGTTATCAAGTTCTCGAATCAACTTAAATACAGATAGGAGGAGTGTGTATTAGATTGGGTCAATTTATTAATTCGTTTAACTCAAATTAACATGTAAGATTGTGTTGGGTTGACGAGTTGGTTCGAGTAATGAATTTATAAATTTTTAATTCGAATCAAATCAATTCATTTGACAATAGGTTGAGTTGAGTAAATGAAAATATTTCAACATACCCCTTTTTGGTTGGTTGATTAGGGTTGTTCAAACAAAAAAAGATTTGAGTCGTGTATGTGCATGCTTAGAGTATTTGTTATTAAGTTCTCTAATAAACATACAACATGTGAAAGGTTCTCTTCCAAACAACATAATACTATCAAATACGAGTATTTTTAGAGTTGTCAAAATGGGCTTGACTTAATCGGCTAGTCCATCAAAACCTTGTAAATGGAATGAGGTGAACCAATAATTTAATAGTCTATTTTGAATAAAGACTTTTAGCCCGACTCATCAAAGCCTTTGTGACTTAGGTGAGTTGGGGTGGGCCGGTCTTTGTAAGTTTTTTTAATTTTATTTTATTTATATTTTAAGTTTTAGTCTATATTTTTTGGAAGTTTAGTCTTATTTTTTAAAGTTTCATAGTTCTTAATTCTAATTTTTGTCTCAAAATAATTAAAATTATATTTTAAAAAAAGAAAATAACCTATTTTAGTGTTTAATTTAATTTTTTTTAATTTAATTATTCAAATATCTAATTTTTGTCATTAAAATAATTAAAAATTATTTTTTAAGCGAGTACCCAAGATGGATCGGGATGAGCTATAATTTTAAATAATGAATTATATAAGGCTCAATCTGGTCCAAGCCCATACTCATCATTAGCCTTGTAAAACTTGTGATTTGGGCTAAGGTGGATCGACTCGACCTATTTAACAATTTATGTTGTGAAACACTTATTGCTAAACCCAAATAATACATTTTTCTTTTGATGTTGGACACTGAAGAGTTGAGTATTCAAGTATGGTGTTTCATTGGAGAATCTAGTTGTAAACAAATAAAAGTTATATCTTTGTTCACTTATAGAAAAGCTTGTATGTAGTTTTTTAAGTTTTTGTTTGTTGGTTTTTTTCTTGAGAGAAGTCAAGAGTTTCATTGGTCATTAAGGCTAGTTTTAAAGCTATATGATATTATTCAAAATATAAGTGAAACATGCTCATGCATGGTTTATCATTTGATACATGTGTGATTAATTGTTTCTATTCAAATTTGAATAAAGAAAAATCAAAGAGTAATTTGATTTTGAGTCAAACTACAAGAGGGTACACAATAATTCAACCATTATATTCTGATTAGCACTTTGCATAGTTTTGCTCCTTCATTTCATGGTTTTCTTTCCAGTGAATTATATTATTATTATTTAGACTTACAATGCAATGATTGATTAGGGTGAAAAACTGCTAAGTGGTCTTGGAGGCATGTTCTCTATGCCCTGGAAGCCAAAGAAGACCAAAGAGATTAAAGGCCCTGTAATTACACCAGGTGATTCCAAACCTTCATGAGTGTTATATAATATCAAAACATGAAAGAATCGAGATTGGATTCCTTCTTGCATGCATGAGGGAGTCTGAATCATTGGACGCGTTTCATCTAACGGTCTAGATGATCTCTTCTTTGGCTTTCAAATTTTGGACCGTTGGATGCCATATTGCACACAGGAGGGAATTCACTCCCGAATGAATCTGGATCCCTCAGTTATTATGTGATTTTGCTAATGTGATGGAATGCAATGTGTGCAACAGATAAACCGACCAAGACGGATGAGAAGCAAAATAAGGAAGAGAGGGCAAAATTAGGGCTTGATGGTAAGGGAAAGGCTTCTAAAACACCTCCTCCTGAACCAGAAAATGCCTATCAGAAAATAGAGTTAGAGAAGAACAAGCAAGATGATGCACTCTCAGATCTCAGTAATATCTTGGGCGATTTGAAGGGTATAGCCGTTGACATGGGATCTGAAATTGACAAGTAAGTAAAAATTATATTACATGATTGCTTTTTGTCTCGTGAGAGATCCCGTTACTGTTATTTAAAAACTGACTGACGTATGCTATAAACGCTGAATGATTGTTGCAGGCAAAATAAAGCTCTTGATCATCTGAGTGATGACGTAGATACGATGAATACTCGAGTTAAAGGTGCTAACCAGCGTGCACGTAAAATCTTAGGATCGTGAGAGTTCAGATGTAGGCTTCTTCTCCAGTTCTGACATTCGCTTCTGATCAAGTTATTCAGTTTTCTTTTGCCATTGTAATGCTGCTTTTGCTTCTGTTTTTGTTCTTGGTTTTTAACCCCTTTGATTGTGATTTTGTTGTTGATGTTAAATCTGCCACTCCTCCAAGTTTGGATATATTGCAGCAGAGTGGATTCTGTACAGTTTACTAACATACGATGCAATACAAAGTGCCAATTTCCTTTTTAAGTTAAAGATACAGAATTGATGTTGTTCTCTATGTGCTTAGATTATGAAGTCCTTCAATTTAATGATTAAACCATGAAAAAGAAAGTCTTTTCTAAAGGCTGTATGTTGTATGATGTATTGTGCTGAATTAAAGGAAATGGAAACTCACATATTATAATTTTAGGCAGAATTACATTTATGGTCCTTAATATTTATTGTGAGTTTTAATTTCATCTCTATAATTTTTTTTGTATCAATTTCGTTTCATATGCTTCTTTTTTTTTTGTTTTAATTTTATCCATAAGATTAACACTATTAATAAAGTTGACACAAATTGCTAATGTGAAAGACTTTTTTCATATGACACATTGAACATTTAATCATTAATATGAAACAACTGAAAAAAAATATTATTTTAGGGGAAAATAAAGCATAGTCAAATGCTTGTGATAAAATTAAAACTAAAATCAATTTGTATGACACGTTGATAGCGGACAAGTTACATGAAAAAGTACACGTCAATATTTTTCATCAATTATGTTAACAATGTTAACCTTAGGAACAAAATCAAAACAACAAAAGAAAAATGAGACAAAATCACCACAAAAAAAGAGTTAGAGACGAAATTGAAACTCGAGATAAAGAGGCCAAAAAAAAAAACTTTTTGCCTATAATTTTATTAAAAGAACTTAAGAGTATGTTTAGAATGTAATAAAAAGAAGAAAGAATGATAAGAAAAACATATTTGTTTTAATCCAAATTAAACATACATTTAAATCAATCTTATCAGGCCAAACTTACGCTAAAATAAATTACATGTTACTCTTGTCCAGAGGAACATTCTGCTAGCTCTGATCAGATTGACATTTCAAGTAGATTCAATATGAAACCAATGAACAGAAGGTGCTGAATCAAGTTCATTAAGCCTGATTTCAAGCAGGATACATAACATTTACATAACGTAAGTATCATCACATTAGATGCATTTGAAACATAAATCTTACAAGGCAATGTATCTAAATTACATATGGCACAACTGGCATAAATTCCCTGTGAAAATGTTTATTTACAAAGGTGATTTTGCCTAAACAAACAGCAGGAGGACACCATCCCACAAAGGCTTACCTGCATGCCCCGTGTCATGAACAGTATACAGAAGAAATTTTTGTATAGACCCAGTTTATAAAAAATAATTGTAAACCAAACCAATCATAAATAGATATATAAGCAATTTTACAATAAGAGTACTGTAGAATTTCTCATAGCACAGTAATGTGGACCGGTTGCCTCTACTTGGCGTACCCACGTCATTCGATCAGCGTGGGCCTCACCTGCTCGTGTGGGGTCTATGCCGATCGAACGGCACACGTACGCTAAGCAGAAGATCAATAAGCTAGTAATGTACTTTATTACAGTTCCTCAGTCTTCACAGGAGTCCAGTTACCTCTCGCCTCAGGCTTCTTCCTGGCTTGTGTAATGAAACCAAGAAAGTAGCCTATGACGGCTCCAAGCACCAATACACTTCCTCCCTCAACATACCATGAAAATGAAAATGTTGATTCAACTCCAGCTTTGGCATCACCATTGACGACTTCTCCAGATGCCAGAATTTCCACCATATCATGCACCTCACCATCATGGTTCCCAACATACGAAAGCACAAGCTTCTCCTTTGTAGCAACCAGTCTAGTGTACCCAAATTCACCCCCACGATATAAAGACCGTTCTGGTTGGGGATAGATTGGGTCCGTAGGGTGGTCAGACCTGGGTTCCCAAATGGGTTGCCAGTCTTGCCCTGCCATGCCAATCACGAGATGAACGGTATATGATTCTGTTTTCTCCCCTTTCTGACTGACACTATCACTACTACAAGTGAAGTTATTCAGTGGACAAAATCTCTCATATCTATGAACATGACCCCACAAAGCTAAGGTCACTTTGTTTTTCACCAACAATGGTTCCAAGTGCTCCAGCATCTTTTCTCTTAATCCAGCATCTCTGAGTTCGTTGCTGGTTGTGTACATGGGTCGGTGCCCTTGGACTACAACGAAAGGAGTCTTGTTCCTATCAACTGATTCCAAATCATGCTTTAGAAAGTTATACTGGCTGCTCCCACGAAGGAAATTGGTCTCAGTTGACATGTACACAAAATGTACTGCTCCCATATCAAATGAGTAGTAAAGGTTCCGAGTTGCTGGGGCCTCAGTTCCGGTGGGTTCTGCAGAGTTTCCAGGCATATTGAACCTTAAACTGTAGGGTACACCGCACTCACCACCCCCATCTTTTCCATAACTAGCCCAATCAGGTTTCCATGGCTGTAAAGGCCAGTTATACTCGTGATTACCGATGCAAACATGGTATGCCACTTTGGCTGCAACAGGTTCAATCTGAGTGAAAAAATGGTCCCACAACCACGCATATCCTCTTGCATAGCTAATGTCTCCAATATGTGAGATAAATGCAGGCTTTTCACCTAGAGCTTTAACATCACGAAGGATCCACTTCATGGTTGATATGCTTTCCTCTTGTGTTCGCAGAAATGTTGAGTATGGAGTAGCAGTTCCCATGTCACCAAAGAGGAAAGCTATTGTTTCATCCGAATCACTATTCCTTGACACGAAGCTGTGAGTTTCACTCCAACCTCCATAATCATTTCCAACCTGTTAAACACAGATTATGACCTCAAGAGTATATGACAGAGGATACTATCTACATTATCAAGGCCATATTAAGTATGCAATTAAACTAATTCTGAGCAAAAGTTCAAATATTTGACAGCAAAAGTTAAGGAACACGTCAGGCAAACTAATAATGTAAAACAGAAGTAAATCATTACTACAGAGGGAGAATCAGCAGCGGATATAATGGTGCAGCTTTTGGAAATACCTCATAAAAATGGAAAACTTTCAGAAGGGAATCGAAAGGATACACCTCATAGAGATTAGCTTTCTGAGTAACACCACTTTATTGATTAAGTCACAAAATAAAGGAAAAATATAAACATGTATTAAAATAAGAGAAAATAAAGCTCGAACACAGCAGCTTTGCAGTACATTGGTCCAAAAATACCATTGGAGAATCACCGCCATCAACTAGAAGAACTATCAATCTACTTCTCAACGAAGGAAAAGGGTTAACTCTATAAAAGCTCAAATGCAGTAGCTTTGCAATACGAGCCAAGAAAAAGTCAATGAGTCTATCGAAGTAATAAATCAAAAAGGAAGTCACTCCACTTGGCGAGAAGAAATAACCAATTTAGCATATAATGAAATATGTAACGCTCAGGAATCCCCCGAAAAAAAAAAGGTGGAAATTTTAATAGGAAAAGTTTATGGAGAGTTCAACAGTATAAAACTCAATCTCTTTAGACTTATCCAACTTTATAAAAGAATGAGAAATGATGCATACAAGCTTTTTGAGTAAAATTACTAACTTAGCAATTAGGAGGTAACCAGTTAGAGTAAAATTAATAACTTAATTACATAACAAAAAATAGAAACAAAATATATTCGATTAGGAAGATAAGACAAAGTAAAGCTCAAAATAGCAGCTTTCCAGTATCATGTTCAAAGACCACATATGAAACAGAAACAGAACAACCAAGTAATCAACACCAAAACCCATCACCCTACTCCTCAACTCAATTGAAATCAGACAATCAGACAACGATACAGTAACTAACCCATTTGCGGCCTGTAATGTAATCATTTTGGTAACCGATAAATACAGTGAATGCAACATCAAAATCCTTAGAAGACCATATACATCTAATTCAACAAACACATCATGAAAATACCTTATAATAATACTTCACTCCTTTCTTCAAATTCGTCATAAGCCCATCGTGGATATACCCGGGATCCCTCCAACCGATGCTTCCGTTGGCCGGCGCGTCGCACATATGCTCTCTCTCATACCTTCGAATACGCGCCACCGCCACACTATCCAGCTTGCCATCTCTCTCCCCATACCTCACATACGTCTCCCTCAGATCCGCCGTGACGTACACGACCCGCATCTCATCATCATTGTCCGTGAAGGCCAAATGGATCTGCTCCGGCCCGCGACCCGACTCGAACGAGAGCACCCCGGAGGATGCCAGGAGGTGCGCAGTGCCTGGCAAGGGGTTGTGGTCCTCGTCCTGGCGGCTCCGGTCGACCTCGGATCGGGTCCAACGGAAGATCCGGAAGGAGTAGCCGGACCGGAGGTTGACTGGAGGGAGCGAAATGGAGCCCGAACCGGACTGCCATGTGGGTGATTTGGAGAGGAAAACGTAGCCGATGAAGTGATCGTCGGGGGAGTCCGGTGGGGAGTATATACCGAGCCAGTCAAGATCGGAGGGGGAGTCGATGCCGGACCACCGAACAAGGACGGAGTCACCTGATTTGGAAAGGGTGGTGGAGTTGAGAGAGATAGAAGCTTGGGATTGGAAGGAGGGTTTGAAGAAGATGAAGAAGAAGAAGATAAAGATGAAGAGAAAGTGGGAAGGTACCGTGAGAGGACCCATCCTCGGCGATCACATGGAACTGAAGCAAGAGATCGGAGATAGACGAAGGTTTATTTTTTATTTTCTAATAAATGGTATTTGAGAAAAGTATTTTTTTTGTTTGTTTATATAAACAAGTTTTCTTATTTTAAAAAATTCTAATGTTCTTCGATTAACGTTGTCTTCTAAATTTATACTATAATTACATGTAACTATTTTTAATATTATATTGTCAAGTTTTTATTAATTAAATACTAGATTAATGATTACACAATTAACAAATCAGTTAATTTTTTAATAATTTAAATGATATTATTTATTAAAAAATATTCAAGTTTTTTTGTATGAACACGTGGACACGATAAGATCGAAGGTACCGTTTAAAAAGCTAAAGGCATATTCTTCAAAGTCATTGCATCATTTGACAGTAATGCATTTTGACCTTACCCACGACGTTTGACAAAAATATATCTCAGAAGTGCATAATTGTAAAATAACTCTCTTGACTTAAGAGGTATACTATTTATTTTTTAATTTAAAAATTTGATAATAAATCTATTTCCACTTTTAATTTTGTGCAATATAACTTGTTTATCAATTATAATCTTAACATCGCTTGTTGATATAAGCTTAAAAATGTCAAATCAACCAAACAAATAATTTATTTTGGTCATTTTCTCTTACTTTTTGCGACAAATAACCTCCTACGACGATAGCTTGATGATTTTAGGTTAAATTGAACTTTTTCCAACTTACAAAGATAAGTATTATTCAACAATGGCTTTAATTATTTGAAGCGAATAGGATACGAAATGCTCTTAATAGTCAAGATCGTTTATTGAGTACTTTACTTGTTAACGCAAGTATAATCTCATAAGATGCATCTGAATCCTAAACCTTAACAACAGTATATATAAAGCAATATTGTATCTAAATTACATATGGCAAAACTGGGTTAAATTCCGTGAAAAAATGGTTATTAATTACAAAGAAAAGTTTGCTTAAACAAACAACAGGAAGGTATCGTTCTACAAAAAATTGTAATTACGTCAAGCTTTTTTTGAATAGAAGCGGATGCACAAGAGACTCTAACTCTAACATAGACAGTTAGATATATCAAATATAACAGGTCATATTTTTTAAAATATATTTTTATTTTTAAAATTATTAATTATCTGATGTCGATTATAAATTTATTTAGAGTTTAAGCTCAAACAACAAAATAGAGCCCAACACGAATGAGAGGTGCAGGAGTTTATATATAAAATTTTACTCTTTAAAAAAAAAATATAATATTCTTCCGTTAAAGATGTCATTTAAACTTACATTAAAATTACACCTAACTAACTTGAATATAATATTATCAAGTTTAAGTTTATTAATTAAAATATTATATTAATGATTATTTATTTAACAAATCAGTTATTTTTTATAATTTAAATGATATTATTTATTAAAAAATATTCAAAATTTTGTGTGCATAGCATTTTTTATCTCATCCATAACATTTGACAAAAATACATTTTTCTATCTCAAAATTCTTAAAGTGCATAACTTAAAATAAATATCTTAACTTAGAGGTATACAATTTATTTTTTATTTTAAAAATTTATATTAATTTTAGTTGAACTTTAACTTTGTGCGACATAAACTGTTTTTGTCAATTTCTTTATTTAAAATCTTAATATTACGCGTCTGTATAAATTTAAAAATATCAAATAAAAAATTATATCAATACAAATGACAAAACAATTTTTTAAAAATCATTTTCTTACTTTTTGCAACAAAAAGCCTCTTATAAATAATAATTTAGTGCTTCTTTGGAAAATTAAAATTAGGTTTGGGTTTTTAAATTTCCTTGTTTGGATATGGTGGATGAAAAATAAAACAAAATCACTTTTCTATTCTTAGGTTTGCATTAAAGCTATTTGAACTTTTTTTTTTGTTTCATCAAATCTCAATTTGCGTTAACTCAAAACTTTCTTATCTTTTTTGCCTCTCAAGTAGTCTGGATGAGAAGGGTAGAAAAATAAAGAAAGAAGGGGATATTTCACTTTTATGTTTGTCTTTTCATTTTAGTCTTTGATTATTTACTTTTTGATTAGTTAAACTTTAACCTTTCATTTTAGTCATCAACTTTAACTGAAATCTAAATAATTAGACATGTACGTTTATTGAAAGTTAACATATGTATATTTTAAACCGAATATTAGTACCGATATATAATTGAAAAGAATATTAATAGAACATACAGTTAAAAATGAGTTAAATTAAATATTAAAAATAAATAAAATAAGACAATATAAAATTCATAAAATATCTGATAATTATACATTTATCCAAAAATAATTAATAATAATATTAGAATTAATATTATTTATATAATTATTATTTTAAAAATGAGACTATATATGTACATTGCAATATTTCCAAATTCATTATAGAGATTATAAAGTCTAAACAATTCTAATTGCATAAATATTTTTGATCTAGAAACAAGTAAAATTAAATAATAAAAGTAAATAAAAAAGACTATATAAAATTTATATATTTTTTTATAATTACACATATACATTTAAAAATAATTTTGTTAATCAACATTCATATAAAATTTATTTTTTAAATTTACTTTCGTAATATTAAATTCTAATTATAAATCAAGTTCATTCAAATTCTAATTTATCCAAAATCTAATTTTTTTTTTTAAAATACACACTTACATGACTACTTGCTAATTTAACGTTTTTCAACTTACATATAAAAGTATTATTCACAAACAGCTTTATTCCAAGCCAATAAGTCACGCACCTCCTCGCAACCTAACATTTATGTCAGGATCGTTTATTTAGTACTTTTAAGAATCAAGTCATCATATGCTTGTGAAACTTAAGTGCTTAACCATCAAACACAAAAGTTAATTGATAAGGGTCGGGTTGTTCTAATTTAATTAAAAATTAAGAGTTTAATTTTTTGAGAAAGTGAAATTGCGCATTAAAATTTTATTGCTTATTATAGTTTAACTTGACTCAAATATATGATGTTACGAACGTTAGATAGTTGTTTAAAAAAAAATTAACAATTTAACAACAGTAGAAATTGCATATGGCAAAACTCACTTGAATTCCGTGTAAAAATGTTTATTTACAAATAAGATTTTTCTCCCAAAAAAACAGCAAGAGGGTACCATCCCAAAACTTCAGACCTGCAAGCCTCATTAAAAACAGCATACAGGAGAAATTTTTAGATCAACAAGGTCTATAAAAAATTGTAAACCAAGCTAATCACAAGTAGATAGTTACTCGTGTCAAACGCGCTAACAGTATAACTCTAAGCAATGACATGCTTATGTATCTGGTTGTAATTAGCTTGATTTATTAGCTATTATTAGGTAAGTTGTCTACTTTAGGGATTTAGATATTTTGACGTAGATGATCTAAAGTCATGACGACGTTGAATTTGAACTATTTAACCAGTAAACATGAATAATTTAAATTAATCTTCGTTCATTGAAAAAAAAAGATATAAACGTAAATGCGCAAAATGTCATACATATACTTTTTGATCAAACAGCTCAAATTCAATGTTACCCTAACTTTGCATCCTCAACGTTAGAGGATCCAAATCCCTACTTTAGAATATCTGATCGCATAGCAATGCACTTTTCTAGGGTTCCTCGGTGTTCAAAGGAGTCCAGTTACCTCCTACCTCAGGCTTCTTCCGAGCTTGTGAAATGAAACCAAGAATGTATCCTATGAGGGCTCCAAACACCAACAAACTTCCTCCCTTAACATACCATGAAGATGTGGATTCATCACCTCCACCATTGACAACTTCTCCAGACGCCAGAATTTCCACCGTATCATGCACCTCACCATCGTGGTTCCCAACATACGAAAGCACAAGCTTCTTCTTCGTAGCAACCAGTCTGGTGTACCCGAATTCACTCCCACGATACAGAGACCGTTCTGGTTGGGGAAATACTGGGTCCGTAGGGTGGTCCGGTCTGGGTTCCCAAAGATGTTGCCAGTCTTGCCCTCCCATGCCAATCACGATATGAACAGTATATGATTCTGCATGATCCTCTCCTTTTTGACTCACACTATCAGATTCACCTCTACAAGTAAAGTTATTCAGTGGACAGAATCTCTCGTATTTATGAACATGAGCCCACAAAGCTAAGCTCACTTTGTTTTTCACAAACAGAGGTTCCAAGTGCTCAAGCATCCTTACTCTTAATCCAGCGTCTCTGAATTCATTGCTGGTTGTGTACATGGGTCGGTGCCCTTGGACTATAACGAAAGGAGTCTTCTTCCTGTCAACTGATTCAAGATCATGCTTCAGAAAGTTATACTGGTTGCTCCCAGGAAGGAAATTGGTCTCTGTTGACATGTACACAAAATGTACTGCTCCCATATCGAATGAGTAGTAAAGGTTTCGAGTCGCAGGGGCCTTCGTTCCAGTGGGTTCTGAAGAGTTTCCAGGCATGATGAACCTCAAACTGTAGGGTACGCCACACTCACCACCTCCATCTTGTCTGTAACTAGCCCAATGAGGCTTCCATGGCTGTAAAGGCCAGTCATACTCATGATTACCGATGCAAACATGGTATGCCACTTGGGTTGCAGCAGGTTCAATCTGATTGAAGAAAAGGTCCCACAGCCATGCATATCCTCTTGCGTAGCTGATGTCTCCAACGTGTGAAATAAACGCAGGCTTTTCGCCTAGAGCTTCAACATCACGGAGGATCCACTTCATGGTTGATATGCCTTCCTGTTGTGTTCGCAGAAATGTCGAGTATGGAGTAGCAGTTCCCATGTCACCAAAGAGGAAAGCTATGGTTTCATCCGAGTCATTATTTCTTGACACAAAGCTGTGAGTCTCACTCCAACCTCCATGATCATTTCCAACCTGTTAAACAGTAGATTATGACCTCAAGAATATTTGAAAAAGGCTTTTAGCCATACTATATATATGTATGCAAATAAACTAATTCTGAGCAAGATTTCGAATATTTGCTAATAGAAGTTGAAGAACACACCAGGCAAACTAATAATGAATGACAGAAATAAATCAACAGAGGGAGAATTTGCAACGGATAAAATGTTGCAGCTTTTGGAAACACCAAGCAACCTACAACTTACAAAAAGGAATAAAAAGGATTATATGAAATATAGGCAAGCTGTTTGAGTAACACTACTTTATTGACTAAGTCACAAAACAAAGGACAAATGTTTAACAAGTGTCAAATTAAGAGGAAATAAAGCTAGAACTAGTAGTGTTAAAATAATTCGAAGTCTACGAGCTAACATATAACTGTCTGTAAATGAATAAGTTTGGACATGTTATTTTAGATCAGTATAAAAATGAGTCTAATAAGTTGGTTGGCTAAACGGTCAAAACCTGCATATCGATCTATTTAAATTTTTTTATTTTTTCATGAAAATTATATTATTTAATATAAATAACTTTATTTTATCACATTTTTATATTTTATAACATTATATTCAATAAATATAATAATTTTGAATATGAAAACTTTTGAATTTTTTTAAAAATAAATATAAAATTTTTAAATTTAAATATAATATAGTTGATTTAAAAAAATATGAAAAATTAAAATTTGGTTATTTAAAAACATTAAACAAGTCATATTTTATATGTGTAAATTGTATTTTAATAAAAAATTATTTAATTTTTTTACTAAGAAAATTTAAAATTAAAATATTTAACTGTATTTTTTTTAAAAAAATAATAACCTACAATTTAGGCCCGCAATCCACAACCAGCATTCTTACAGATATAATTTTAGACTCATTTATTTTTGACGGGCCACTTTATTTGACATGGCTAGCTCCAACACACTTTGGATTATTTTGTTAAAAATAATACCATTGAAGAATCATAAACAAGTGGGAATAAAAACCATCCAGATCATATGTAGTAACTAACCCATTTGCATAACGAAGGAATTGGCAATGTAATAATTTTTCTCCAATAAGTAGAACAGAGAAGAATGGTAACCTAAAAACGCAGTGAATGCAACATCAAAATCCTAAGAACACCATATATATCCAATTCAAGTATTTTCAATAAACACATCATGAAAATACCTCATAATAATATCTCACACCTTTCTTCAATTTCGTCATAACCCCGTCATGTATATACCCGGGATCCCTCCAACCAAGGCTTCCGTTGGCCGGCGCGTCGCACATATGCTCTCTCTCATACCTCCGAACACGCGCCGCCGCCACACTATCCAACTTACCCTTTCTCTCCCCATACCTCACATACGTCTCCCTCCGATTCCCCGTGACGTACATGACCCGCATCTCATCATCATTGTCCGTGAAGGCCAAATGGATCTGTTCCGGCCCACGACCCGGCTCAAACGACAGCTCCTCGGAGGATGCCAGTAGGTGCGCGGTGCCCGGCAAGGGGTTGTGGTCCCTGTCCAGGCGGCTCCAGTCGATCTCGGATCGGGTCCAATGGAAGATCCGGAAGGAGTATCTGGCCCGGATGTTGACAATAGGGAGCGAAATGTTGCCCGACCCGGATTCCCATGTGGGTGATTGGGAGAGGAAGACGTAGCCGATGAAGTGATCGTCGGGGGAGTCGTGTGGGGAGTATATGCCGAGCCAGTCAAGATCGGAGGGGGAGTCGATGCCTGACCACTGAATGAGGACGGAGTCGCCAGATTTGGAAAGCGTGGTCGAGTTGAGGGAGATTGAGACTTGGGATTGGAAGGAGGTCTTGAAGAAGAAGAAGAAGAAGATGAAGATAAAGGAAAAGTGGAACAGTACTGTGAGAGGAACCATATTCGGCTTCTCCAACCACGTGAATGGTTGTGAAAAATATTTTTGTTCGTCTATGTATAAAGTTTTACTTATTCAAAAAATTCTATTATTTTTTTAATTAACGTTTTCATCTAAATTTAGATAACAATTCATGTAACTAACTTGAATAAGCGAACTCATCTGCTCCATCAATAATTTATCTTGTAATTTAGAAAACGTAAATAGATTGCCATATTCATTCAAAATCTTTTGAGCCGCACGATGATTTTTGATGAATTGTTAGTATTTGTATAAGGTCTTTTGAATTGCATAATAAATCTCAATAAATTATCAAAATTCACTCAAAAAATTTTAATACTAGAGCAAATACGATTTTGAATATTACATGGTCAAGATTAATTTATTAATTAAAATATTAGATTGATAATTATATATTTACTAAATCAGTTAATTTTTTAATAATTGAACTGATATTACTTACTAAAAATATTTATTTATTTTTCTATGTGTAAATGGAGAGGATAAAATCGAATGTAGCGTTCAAAAGGCTTGAGACATATTCTTCGCTGGTCAATTGCTTCATGTGCTATGATTGTGTATAACATTCGACAAAAATAATATCACAAAGTGTCAATAGAATAACAATTTAAATCTCAAGTGACTCAAATGTTAATTTTTTGTTTGGATCTTTTATCTTGACTATATGTTTTTTACGGTCATCTAATTAAGTTTCAATGTTTCATATCGATTTTTAATGTTATAAATTTACATTATTTTAGTCATTTTATGTCAAAATTATTAGCTACTTTATCAAAATTGACACCTTATATCACTTTTTTTTAATAGGCAAAAGTTTTTTTTTTCATCTCTAACATTTATCATAAGTTTTAATTTTATCCCTAATATTTATTTTGTGTCAATTTTATACCCATATATTTCTTTTTTGTTTCAATTTTGTCCCTAGGGCTATCATTATTAACAAAGCTAACAAAAAATGCTAACATAGGCTCCTTCAAATGACATGTGGACTATTCCAAATGATATGTGAATTCTTTCATGTGACACACAAACGTTTAAATGTTAATTCGGAAGAAAATAGAAAAAATGAAAAAAGTATCATTTGGATCAAAATTAAAATATAATAAAATATTTGAGACAAAATTAAAACTAAAAGTAATTAGTATGACTTATTCTTAGTTGACGTGTCACGTAAAAAGTCTATGTTAATATTTTCTGTCAACTATGTTAATAGCATTAGTTTTAGGGAGAAAATCGAAACAAAAAAATGTGGGACAAAATTGGTACAAAACAAAAGTTAGGGATAAAATTAAAATTTAAGGCAAACATTTTGGATGAAAAAGATACTTTTACCTTTTTTTATAAGCCAACGTCATGTTATGTCAACATTAGGATGATAAGGTGTCAACTCTGTTAAAATGACTAATAATTTTGATAAAAAATAAATAAAATAATATAAATTTACAACATATAATGTTGAACATAAATAACTAAAATGGAACATAAAATAAAGATAAATAATTAAAATACTATTTTTGACTTTTCTTTTTGAAGGTGCATTTAATTGAGTAATGCCTAGTATTGTGGGCAATTATATCAGCTCGAGTCTCTCGGTGTCATATTAATGCCTCTCACTTCCTCAACTCTTTCTTCTCATTCTTCTTCTTCTTCTTCTTTTTCTATTCCTTCTTTTGTGCCTCCTCTGTTTAAAAAATGAAGATCTCTCTATTTTCTCTCTCCTCTTGTTCCTCCTCTCTCTCTCTCTTCCTCTCCTTCTTCTTACTTCCCAACACCAGTTCACATTCTTCTTCTTCTTTTTCTTCTTCAAATAAGTCACTGCACAACCTGATCCTTCACTGTGATTCTTTCTCTAATGAAAAACCACGCTCTTTGTGTCTTCACCTTCAAAGAATGCACCATAGCCAACAAGTTCATGTTGCAGAGAATCAAGTGATTCCTTCTGGACCCAACCCTCTTCATAACTGATTCTAACTCAGATTCACAAAACCCATTTTGCTTCTTCATTGTTTGCTGTTTATGCTTCTTCATTTCTTGGTTTCCTGCTCTGTTTTTCTCTTTTCTCTTATATGGTGTTCAATTTCAACCTTCTTATTTTCCTTTTAGTCATGGGCAATTACCGTTTCCAATGTTATCAAAATCGGTTCAACCAGTTGTACCAGAAATAAGTTTGGAATAATTTTTTAAAATTTGTGAGTGATTAAATCAGTTAAAAATTGATTGAACTGGATAAAAATCGATAATAAACCCTAAATAAATCGATGGAACCGGTCAACTTAATTTATTTTATTTTATTTATTTTTTTAAACTTTTACTTATTATATAATCATGTAATAAAAAAATTAATATTACATATCAGCTGATTTTAGTTGAGACGCTAATATATTAGTATTTTATGGATTTAATATTATTGAATATTATATTGATTAACAATGTTTCCTTATTATTTAGTCAATTTTTACTGTGAGCTTTTGATTATGAATGTTATTTTGTATAATTTGATATCAAATCTTAGTTTTTATTGAATTTGTAAATTTATATTCATAATATTTAATTATGTATATTATTTTTTTAATATTTTAAACTAAAACGGTTCAACCACGGTCTAATCATTAATCATTGAATTGTTACCTTTACCCATTCAATAACCGGTCGATTTCCAGAACCTTGACTATTTCCATGTTTTCTTTCCTGCAGCTGGATTATACAGTGTGAGAGGGTTGAAAAGTTTTGTAGACGGAAGAATATGTAAACAAGCATGGAGTGTTTGTTTTTTTCCCTAAGTTATTTATTACTATATTTTTAATTCTCAAGAGTTTATTATCAACAATTTAATTTTAATGTTTTAGAAATTACAATACACAGTCCTGGCTCTAACACAAAAGTTAATGGTGATAAACTCGTAGATGAAGACACACATATATAATCTTTGTTATAGTTGGACTTCATCCAAAATTTAAACTTTGAAATAATAATCTTAAGATGTGCTCATATATTAGTAGTCATTTATTTAACTCATAAAATGACTAGTACAGGTTTGAAGAGAATATGGTTTGGAGTTGGAGGAGGATGTGGAGTTGAGTGAGTTTTATTTAGTGTATTATGATCGGATTGGCCCATCGAGTCGACCCAAAACCCCGTGACATAGGAGATTGGATTAGTTCGGGTCACTATTTCAAACCGGCCAGCATGCGGACCAGCTAAGACCTGGTCAACCTAGTTGGGTCACAAACAGCTCGTTGACTCGTCATTCTAGGTTGGCCTAGCTTTCCTTTTAAAAAAAAAAATTTCAACTTCAACTTTAGGTGAAGTAAAAGTGCGCCACCATCGGCTTTGCCTTCACATAGATCATACAACAAAACGACAAAAGCAAAAGTGCAGTAGCAACATAACATAATCGCCTTCGAGTTTTGCCTTTGACCATGGCCAGCTTTGCCCTTCTCCTTCATGTACCACTAACTTCGCCTTCGAAACTTTCCATTCTTTTCTAATTTGTACTCTTTGCAAATGAATATGAAAAGGGAGGAAATATTAATATGAAGATTGAAGAGGGATGTAGATTCACTCTAGGGTGATTTCCCTCCAGGTTCCTCCAACAAAGACTAAAAGTGATATTGAAAAAGAAAATTGACCTTTTTGTTTTGGATCTACATATCCAATGAGTAAAAATTTCCTCTAATACTCCTGCAGCTAGAGGGAATCTTCATTCAACTGAAGAGGGAGGAAAGCATTGAAGAAATAAGGAAAAGACAAAAGTGTTATGGGCTGCATCTACTCTAGGCTCTAGTTGGTCATGTTACTTTCATATTATATATATATATAATTATATATGTATGATATTTTAATATTTTTAATTATATATTTTATTTTTAAATATTTTAAAAGTATCACAAGTTCAACCACGATTTGATCATTGACTCTTGAACCAGTAGTTTGGTACTTCTACTAGTTCAATGATCGGTTCGGTTTTCAAAACATTGGTTTTGAATTTATTTATGACTTCATGAATTATTATGAATATTTATTACTTTATGTTTGAATTATTATAGATGTTTATGATTTTAAAGTGTGAAATATGTATACAAATTATTTATTTTCCTTGTTTTTTAAATTTATTTATAAAGATATATAAATATATATATATATATATTAATTTTTTTAATTTATTTACTCGGGTCAACAATTGACTTAGTGACCTGGTGACTCAGAGATCAACCCAGATCAATAACCGGGTCAATTCAAAAAAACATTAGTTTTATTAATATTAAAGCCATCATGTCAGTCACACAAAATTGGGGCTAGTTTGTATGCTGATTGAGCAGGAGCCATTCGATTGGAGTGGGGGCTCATGTGGTGCCTCATTGAACGACATGTTGACCCAATATGATATTGTGCCCAATAAGCAATTTGAGCTCTATCACACCACAACACACGTTTGCATCATTTTCTTGTGGGCTTTTTGTGAAGGCCACTTTGTTGTTTAATGCATCAATGTTAATTGGGTCCATGGCCCGCGGGCTAGCCCGTTTAAGGGCGAGCTTGGGTCTCCTGGTTCAACCTCGTTTAAAGATAGGATGGTTCATGGGTCATCTTAATATATATTTTTTATATAATATATAAATATAGATGTTTATATACTTATTTATTTGTAATTAAATTGATTTATTATTTATAAGTATAGATGTTTACATATTTATTTATTTGTTATTAAATTTACTTATTTATATTTTATAAACATAATCAAATAAAGAATATACAAAATTTACATAATTTATTTTTATTTCAATAAAATAAGTATAAAATATATCTTCAACTAAGTAAATTATAGCTTAGGCATATAAAAAAATATTTATTTGTACCTAAGTAAAAAATGTTTAAAAAAATTAGAACAAATAAAAAATTGCACACGGACCAAGTACGAGGGTTTGGGCATCATGTTATAAGCCAATTTATAAATGACCCAACTAGTTTAAGTGCTAGTCCTTTGCAGATCAAGTTGAGCCATTTAATAGTACTAATTTTTTGGGATGCAAAATGCAGTTTATAATTAAATACAAGCCAATGATTTATTACTTACAACATTATTATTTTTTTTATCAAACAATTCTCCAATTTATTCAATTAAAAAAAGTGACTATTTTATATCAGGTAAATATATGCTTAATATATATTATATATATAATAAATATAAGAGATTTTGATTTAGGGAAAAAATGCAAACTTTTTAACTATATGACATTTGCAAATATAAGAGTATTTCAGTCTTTTCTTATAGTTTTTTCCCCTTTCAAAAGCACAATATTTATGCTTTTAGTCACTTGAAATAATAATAATTAAAAAAAAACTTGTACCAGAACACTTCCACCATCCCTAATAAAATAGGTTTTGTACATAAGAGGAAGCATATCGGACTAAGGTCTCATTTAGATAATATACCTTATAATTTATTAAAATTTTTTCACTAGAATAAGCACTTTTAAGTGAAAAAATAGTGGTCGGATAAATTTAAATAAGTAACTTATTAATTTTAAACAAGTTATTTTTAACTTATTTTATAAAATTAATTTTTTAAACTTCTTGAAAAGAACCTTGTGCTAAAGTTCAAATTCACGAGGCTGGCAAACTGTTTTACACTTTTTAAGACAAGTATATCCCCAATTATAATTTAAAATTTCATAAAAACTAAATTATTCACCTTCCTCCTTCCCCAATCATAAGTTAAAATATTTATTTAAGTATGTATTTAAATACTAAATAATTTAATTTAAAATGAGTTTATAGTATAAAAATTTTCACATAAGACATTTTTTTAAAAGTGTTTAAATAAGTTGTTTACTTAAACAAAGTATAAACTATTTATTATTTTTATTATTTTTTTGTATGTTGGAGGGGTTGGGGGGGTGTCTCGGTACCTTAAAAATTTATATGGAGCGAAAAAAAAAAGAAATAAAAGCAATATATGTTACCTGGTTTTGAATGAAATAAAATAGAGAAATAAACGGAAAATGAAATAATTACCTTTTGATCACAGTGGACATTAATGTAAAAATCATTGCAAACATCTTTATTAATTTATATTGTAATTTAAGAGTTTTTTTTCTTATTAAATAAATTACTGATAATAATAATAATAATAATAATAATGACAACAATAGACAACAATATTTGCATTAAAAATATATATTGAAACCCATGTATTTTAGTTAAAGTCCACCTGTTTTTTATAATGCAACTCATTTGTATTTTAGGCCTAATATGATCATTATCTTGGCTTAGTTGAGTTTTTTTCTCTTCAAGGTCACATGCTTATATATTTATCTACTTTTGAGAAAATTTGACATTTGTCTTATGTGCAAAATCATTTTTTTGTAGTCAAATGTGTAGAATACAACATGAGTATATGTTAGGAGAATTAAATGCTGAGCATTAATGGAGAAATAAATGGTAATTTATAAGCATTTAAGTTTCTATATGTTGGGGATCATTAGTAAGAGACAAAAGGAATATATTTTAGGAGAATTAAATGATGAGCATTAATGGATAATAAATCGTTATTCAAAAGCATTTAAGTTTTTATTTATTGGAGAATCATTAGCAATAACGACTAGTTCTCCTCCTCGCAGCTCCATATCTAATCTTCATTTTCTATTATGAGCTATGTGTGAGCCTGCCTTTATTGTGTTGGGTGGTTGAAAGAGTTTGTTTATCTTATATTATTCTCTTGTATTTGTGTTTAAATATTTAGATTCGTTTGAAGGATTGTGAAAGCTTTGATAGCTGAGCCATGTGTACAAAGTTGTAAAAGTGTCTATGATTTTTTTTTTCGGTAGAAAACAGGGAAAACAAAAGAAAAAAAACAAAGAAAGAAGACTAAACACGTGGAAAAGCCATGCCAACGCTGTTAGCAAGCAAAAAAGAGCTAATGCCTTTGGGAGAGTCTTCATGAATCCTTAGAACGTCATCATTGGAAGCTCCTATTTTTGCTAAAAAGTCAGCCCATTGATTTCCTTCTCTGAGAGTATGCCTAAGAACCATGATCTAATTCCTCTGAAGATAATCACAAATGTCTTGCACCAAAACAACATACTTATGAAAAGGAGGCATCGGTTCTCTAATAAGTGTAAGCACATTCAAGGAATCAGAATAGTAGAAAAAACTCCGAAGTCCCCTATTTCAAGCCAATCTCAGCCCATATAGCAAAGCATACAGTTTGACATGTAAAATGTCAAAAGTGCCAATGAAGCCCAAAAAGCCTAACAACCAAGAGCTATCTGATATGCGAAAAAGCCCACCAAAACCAGCCCTTCAAGGATTACTAAGACAGCTACCATCCACATTTATAATGGTTGAAAGTTCACCTGAAGGATGCCACTTGATCCACTTCTCTTGATGGTTTTCGTTAAAACAAGTAGGAAAACAAGCTTTTAGCTCACAAAACAAGGTATTAACCAAAAAAAGAAGCTTCTGGTGAGGTAAATTATCCTTTCCAAGACATTTGATATTTCTAGCTCTTCAAGCCCACCACAAACCTGCCATGAATAGCTGATTTTTAGTCCCAGATAGACCATCTCTAAGAAACTTTCTCACATCCGTCAACTAAAAGAAATTTTGATTCCTGAAACCAAGATCAAGCCACATCTGCTTGGAAGTGTGACAACCCATCACATAATGAATAAAAGATTCTTCCTCCAAATTACACCTTTGACAAACACTTGATTGAAGCATGCCTCGGTGATGGAGAAGACTACCAGTCAACACTGCATTGTGGCAAGCAAGCCAAATTAAGAATTGAATGTTCGCATAAGCCTTAGTCATCCAAATCCAAGACCAAGACGTATCCTGAGAGCCAATCTCCTCCCTCTTCAACAACCAAGAATAACTAGATTTAGCAAAACAATTACCCCTTGCACTATCCTCCCAAATATAAACATTTTGAATTTGCGAGTTAAGATGAAGCTGTATAGTTTGGAGCATCTCTTTTAATTTAGCAGGAATTTGCGTTATCAGTTAGTGGAAGTTAACACCACACTCCATGTACACATTTTTAACTTTAATATCAATGTCATGGATAGCCACAAAATCAACAAGTTTACATAAAGGACCCAAACCCGACCAGGGCTCATACCAAAAAGAGATATTACCAGTCTATGGTTTGAAACCTATCTAAGTCTATAATGTAAAGGTTTATGAGATTTGTCATTGAATGGTTCTCTTGTAAATCTTTATTTGTTTATCAAAATTATAAAAAATTCATTTTGTATTGTGCATAGAGAGAATGACGATGATCCAAGTGATTAGAATATAAATCTCGTGTCATTCTTTTAACTTTCTAGTTTATTAAAAACTTTGATCTACAAAATCCAGTTTCCTGAAATGAAAGTTTACATTAAAAAAGACACAATTTAAATTACACATTTTAACCCCTTCTTGTGTACTTCATGCACTAACAAATATACAAATAATTCAGTTATATAATCATATTTTTAGTACAACTAAAATATTTGCTTGTGAAACCCTAATATTTTCGCTCTGTTATGAAAAAGGAACGGGCAGTTTTATAAATCTGCGGTGCACAGTGCACGCGAGAAGGAGAAATTTAAATAATTTGATATTTTTAATTGTTAATGGAGAAAGCCTGACAGTTAATAATCCAATAATAAAAATAAACATATAAAAATCTCTGTGCCGACGAAAATGAGTGAGGTGATTTTCAACGATGATGCCGCGTTCGCATAAGTTCTACTTCCATTAATCAATGGTAAGTCTCGCTGCTTTCCTCACTCAAATGCTAAATTACCAAATCTGAATTTCAGAGCCAAAGAGGTTTCAACTCTGATTCTTTGAGATCATATATAGAGAGAGAGAGAGAGGGACATCTCAGCGATAACGCTTCAGATCTACAAAGATTGCTGCCAAATTTGCGGAGTCTTTTTTTGAGAGTGATTGAGAGATAAGGATCTCTGTGGTCACCCTCAAAATGGGGCGAATTCCCTTTACTTCACTCTCTATGATCCTCATTTTCACTTTGTTGATGCTCCACCTTGCTCACTGCAAAACCCTTAAGCGTGATGGTAACGTGTTCCTCCTCAGATCTTTCTTTTCCGTAGCTTTCTCTGATTTGGCACGTGGGGTTTTCGTATTTTGCGTAAAGGGTTGGAAATTTAGGAGTTTTATGGTTTTGCGATTTTTCAGTTAAAGCTTTGAACGAGATCAAGGCGTCTCTTGGTTGGAGGGTTGTATATGCGTGGGTTGGAGACGATCCCTGTGGAGATGGTGATCTGCCTCCGTGGTCTGGTGTCACCTGCTCCACTGTCGGTGATTATCGAGTTGTTACGGAACTGTAAGCATCGTATACTGAAGCTTCTCAATAGATTTTCTGACACTAATTTAATTTCCCCCTTTCGAGCTTGTTAAATTGTCCCAAAGAGTTATTAACTTGGGGGGACTTGAAATTCGAAGTTTCTAGATGAATTTCAAGTTTTTCAAGGGGGTTCAGTTGAAGTTCGCGTATCATAATAAACTGAGAATTATGCAGTTCATTTATGGATTCGCTTTTTTTTTTTTTATTTGCAGCGAGGTTTATGCTGTGTCTATTGTCGGACCTTTTCCTACTGCTGTAACAAGCTTGCTGGATCTTACACGGCTGTAAGCATCTTTTACCTATTCTAAATCTTGATCCCCAGAAGCTCTCCAGTAATATGCATTGCTGCTTATCATAGTGTTCATTGGCGGATCGGCCAAATTAATATTAAAAGCTTTTCATGTTTTTCCAGAATGTACGGGACTCTTAATTGGTCAGTCAAATATGATATACGTTCACAATGGAAAATAAAATTTGTATTGTTAGACTGCATATTGGAATAATCGTTGTGGTAAACTATGACCTTATGCTGTATGAAGTTAGAGTACTTTGTTACGCTGATTTGTTGTGCATGGATAACTGTGAATGATTTAAGAGATAGGGAATACATGCACTGGTGGAAGATTACTTATAGCTATAGTAACTGTGCAAAATGCATTGATTTGTAAGTTATGAAAACTGGAAGCTAAGAGTTGCATGCTGAAATGATATGTTGTAACTCTATTGTTTATCTGTAGCCTCCAATTTTGTCTCTTCTTTTTGATATCTTTTGGAGATCTTGACTGTGTGCTTATGGCAGGGATCTCCACAATAACAAGTTGACAGGGCCTATTCCTCCTCAAATTGGACGATTGAAGCGGCTTAAAATACTGTATTATTCTCTGATCCCTCTTCAATGGATTAACCTCTTCATTTTGTTTTGATACTTTTTACATAATGCATAATGATATCTCACTTGTATATAAATTATCGTCTCTGTTTATAAAGTAGGACCAGAAAGAACTGTGTGCTAATAACCATTGTTGTTTTATGGAGACTATCCTTTTTATGATGATGTTGAGCAACCAATCATTGATCTTTGAACTATTTTGGTTCAGTTCTTCAAAGCTTTGTTCCCTGATCCACCTTTGTTTCCTTCCAGAAATTTGAGGTGGAACAAACTACAGGATGCAATTCCTCCTGAAATTGGTGAGCTTAAGAGTTTAACACATTTGTGAGTAACTTGATCTTACTGGCAATTTGGAATTTTTTTTAATTATTTTGTTTATATTAATTATTTATAAGTAAGATTCTGTATCCTTTTGCAGATACCTGAGCTTCAATAATTTCAAGGGAGAAATCCCCAAGGAAATAGCAAACCTTCCAGAGCTTCGCTACCTCTATCTTCATGAAAACCGTTTTAGTGGAAGAATTCCACCAGAATTGGGCACTCTACAAAATCTTCGGCAACTGTAATATTCAAATTAATTTAAGGATATTGTACTGCAGAGTTAAATTTATTTTTGTTTTTTTTTTTTCAAAAAAATCTCGTACTTAATGTGCCTCATCATGTTAATCATGTTGTGTTGATAGGGATGTTGGAAACAATCATTTGGTGGGTACCATAAGGGAACTCATTCGCATTGAAGGTTGCTTTCCTGCACTTCGCAATCTGTAAGTTATTTCCTGCTCATAAATTATTTTCATTCTAATGCTACCTTTGGTCTTAAGTGCAGTGCCGTGGTCTAAATGTTTTTCCATTTGTGTTTTGGTACCCAGATATCTAAACAATAATTATTTCACTGGAGGAATACCCGCACAACTTGCTAACTTGACTAATCTTGAAATTTTGTGAGTATTGCATTTGCTGCTGTCTAATTGTTTAGCTTGTATTCCTTGGAGAATTTTTATAAAGTGCTGATTGTTTGTTGAGACAGGTTCCTATCCTACAACAAAATGTCAGGAGTTATACCATCAAGCCTTGCTCATATCCCTAAATTGACTTACTTGTAAGTTTGTCTTTTCACTTCATTACTCTTGTTTAGTTGCGGTGGACTGGTTGCTAAAAGTATTCGTTCTGTAGAATACCAGTTGATGAACGTGTATTTTACTAGAAGTTCTGTGCGCCAACTTGGGATTTAGGACTCCGGATTTTCTAGAAATACTTTTTTTGATAAACAATTTAGTATTTTGCTTCCATATTGTGGTCTCTTGATTGTTATCGTGCATTTGCTTTCTTTTATAGTTTGTAGAATATTTTTGAGTGGTATTTGCAAGCTATTACTGAGATTTTTTAAGGCTTTAAGAGAGGTCATACGGAATTAGATGTGAGTTTCAACCTGCCCTTCATGGTCTTGAGACCTTACAAGTACAGCTTACACTGATAAAACTGAGTATGGATGCGCCGTAATGAACTGGAGCCACCGGGGCTCATGTGAGCTGTTGGATGCTGCTTCCTTTTTATTTTTTTATTTTTAATCTAGGCTGCGGCACATCCAACTGTTCACATGAGCCCCGGTGGACCGAGGTCTTAATGTGCTACTATGAGAACTATTACTTTTGCTCATATATTCTTTTGCATGTTTAAAATGGAGATGGTATTTTGCTATTTTCCTTGCTGACCTTCCCTCGTGCTTGTGAGCTAAGAAAATGTTCTCATATACTGGCAACAAACAATTTTGAATATGTTAATTATATGTATTCTTTAATCCTGATTTCAGGTACTTGGATCACAACCAGTTTTCCGGTAGAATTCCAGATGCCTTTTATAAACATCCATTCTTGAAAGAAATGTAAGTTCCCGTCACCAGCAGAGTTGAGGAAACAAAAAATTCTTAAATTAGATCTGGTTTACAAAAATTAATGGACTAAATGATAAATAGACATATAAACATATTAGAAGTGGCTTCCACTGAAAAGTCTTTTGACATGGTTATACTTCTATATTCATTCATGATTAGTTTGGTCTACTAATTTTTTGGCAGGCAAGTCTTCCTAAGAAATTTTCTGGATAAATTATCCATTATTTCTTGGTCTAATTGAGTAATCATGTACTCTTTGCAGGTATATTGAAGGAAATGCGTTCCGACCTGGCGTAAATGCCATTGGTGTGCACAAAGTGCTTGAAGTTACTGATTCTGACTTCCTCGTTTAATGAACTCAAAATATTCTTTATTTTTTTTCCAGGAAGTTTGCTTGTATAATTATCGAAACAATAGATCATTTAAAAATCTCAATGAAATGGCAAGTTAGGATATCCAATTTTTGTTTATTCTGTAATATACATATTTATATTTTATATAGATAAATGTTCCACGTCAATAAGAATTTGACTGTGCTATAGATGGTTTTGGAATTGACTCTTGTGGAAGTATCAAATAAGTTTACACTAAATGGTATTCGGTATTTAGGGATGAAAACTATAGCCCTCAAGCGCTGAATTGTATGTTAGAAAGTTGATGGGAGAAAAAAATAAAAAACAAAAAACCATCAAAGAAGGGGGTTTAAAAGGGAGGGTAGTAAAAAAGTTGAATAATAATTTTTCCCCTTATTTTTGGATGCTTAAAATTAGCACACAAAGTGAAATTAGTTAATTAAAAAACTTTGAGCAAATTGATAAATTTGGCCTTTTAATTTTCAGAAAAATAGAACCTCATGGTAGAGTAAAATATTAATACTCCCTAAAAGAAATAAGATCTAGGTCGTTAAAATAATATTTACCATCTTCTCATACCAAATGAATTATTATTATTTTTTTGATAAATAATTATCCAGTATTCAAATACTATTTTTGTGTCAACTAATCTAAATTCGAGTTTGGTAGAATCACAATGAGTGACAAAGTTCTACCTATTAAATTTTAGTATAATTACATTTTTAGAAAATCAAACTTAAGATTTCTAGTTAAATTAAAATAACTCCTTACTGGTTAATCTGAGAATTTGGTGGTCTGAATGAAATTGACTTGGATGAATGACCTTTTTCTTTGTGTATGTTGTATTAATCAACCATAAGAATTGTTGTAATACATTTGTGTCAAGGATCCAAGAGAATGGGGATGAGGGTGTGTGAGCCCTGTACAATCTAATCCAAATGTAGATGCATTTTCTTCAAAACAGAGTGTATTTCTTCCATTTCTGGATGTGTTTCCTCACCAGCAACAAACTCATTCACCACTCCATCAATCTCCACCGAGCTGCAACCAGGTGCCTTGTTTGCTCCTTTCCTCTTCATCCTCTCTCTCATCTTTCTCGCATCACTTCCCTTCCCTCCTGCTGCATATACATTAGAAAGCAAAACATACAGCCCACTATTATTCTCTAGCGCCACTGAGTCGGAGCTTATTGTTCTATGATTCTCTATCTGAAAGAGTCTTTCAGCAGCAGCTTCAGCCATTTGAGCTTGTCCATGGTTGCAACAAGCACTCAGAAATGCCCTCCAAGCCAATGCCTCTTCTTCAGAGCCACGCCTTGAAGAATGGCTTATTCTTCTTATCATCACCTTAGCTTCTTCAAACAGCCCTGCTCTGCTGAGTAAATCAACCAGACACCCATGATGCTCAACTTTAGGCTCAACATTGTACTCGTTACACATTCTGTCCAACAGTCTCAGACCTTCTTGTGCCATTCCTGCATAGCTACAAGCAGTGAAAACAGCCAGGAATGTTATGTCATCAGGCCTGATCTTGGCCTCTTCCATTTCAGAAAACAGCTTCACTGCATTTTCTGCTTCTCCATGCATTGCCATCCCTGAGATCATAGCATTATAACAAACTGTGTCTCTCTCTGATTCTGATATCGAATCGAATAATCTTTTTGCCATGTCCAAACGTCCACATTTAGCATACATGTCTAGCAGGCTTGTGCTCAAGCGAACACTCACTGGAAAACCTGTTTGATTCCAGTATCTATGGATCCAAATACCAACATCTAAAGCTCCAAGATGTGCACAAGCAGGAAGAATACTGACAAATATGGATTCATCAGGGACTATATCAGTCATCTGCATCAAACGAAACAAATAGAGACCCTCTTTGAAGCAATTGTTCTGCACATACCCAGAAATCATAGCACCCCATATCCCCCTATCCTTCTCAAATGCTTCATCAAAGAAAAATCTCGCCGTTTCAAGATCACCCACCTTTGCGTAACCTGATATCATTACAGTCCAAGACACAGAACATAGCCTAGGCATTTCATCAAACACGTGGCGTGCAGCTTCCATATTACCACACGCACAGTACATGGAAATCAAAGAATTACCCACAAAAATATCAAACACAAACCCCAATTTTAAACTATACCCATGAATGGATTCTCCCAGAGGATAACTTCTCATGCCTGCACAAGCCTTCAATGCATAAGGGATGGTGTAGTTATCAGGAAGCAAGCCATTCTGTAGCATCTTGGTGAACATATGAATGGTGTTTGTGAGTTTATCGTTGAGCAGGAAGGCTTTGATGATGGTGTTGCAGATGCAGATCGTGGGTTGGTGAATGCGTTCAAAAATTTTCCAGGCGTAGCTGAGGCTGCTATGATGTGGGTTTGAAGAGAAGAAAGCTAAAACTCTGCTTAGAGCAAAGGTGTTGTTTTCAAGTCCAGAGGTGATTACTTGGGCATGAGCTTGCCTTATGTGCTTCATGTTCTTGCATCTCTCCAATAGTTGGAGACATCTCTTGCTGTAATTTGACATGGAAATTGATTCCAATTACTACATTCCTTAGCATCTCTATCTGGTTTTTCATTGGGGATTATTGCTGTCAATATGAAATTTTATCACATTTCGATCTGTTTTAAAGAAGACTCAAATCACCTTTTCCTTTTTTTTTTTGGTTAAAGTAGTTTTTACCTATTTAATGTTTACACTAAATTTTAATTTTATTTCTAATATTTTTTTTACATTAATTATGTTTTATATATTTTATTTTTATTTTAAATTTATTATTTTTTATTAACATTGTCTATTTTACTGATAAAAAATACTAACTGGACGTTTAGTAAAAACGATAGACTTGAAATAAATGAAACATATAAGACATAACTGATGCAAACAAATGTTAGGAATGTAAAAATTATAGGTTTAAGTCATACATATTTTATTTTTGTTTTAAATATACTTTTTTTATTAATCACTTAGTCAACATTTTTTTATTAGTAGAATAAAAAATGTTAGTAAAAATAAAATATTTGAAACAAAAATAAAACATATAACATATAACTGATATAAAAAAAATATTATTGACAAATTAAAATTTAATATAAACCTTAAAAACGTAAAAAAATACTTTCATTTTTTTTTTGGAGGTATTAAGCATCCAACTTTTTCTAACATTTAGTGTAAGTGACTTAGGCTAGGGATGGCAATGGGGACCCGAACTAGGAGAAATTCGCAGGGATCCTCGCATTCGGGACCCAGTTGGCAAGAAATTTTTTTGCGCGGGGACCGGGGCGGGGGCGGGGGAAAATTTTCTCCGAAAGTTAAACGGGGATGGGGACATGGATCACACTCCTCGCCCCGCAAGGTCCCCGTCCCTGAAGGGTATTTTAGTAAATTTACAAAATACCCCAAATATATATATATAAAATATATTAGGGATCTTTTGGTCATTTTATATTCAAAATAATTAAAATAAATTTAATAAAAAATAAAACCCTAATCTCATTCCCCCAAAAATGATTTCCAATTCACCATTTGACTGAAATTGAATGTCCTCTCAGGTATGGCTTCTTCTTGTCGTTGCACTCGCTCTCCCCATCCTTCAATTCATCGTCGTGGTCTCCTCTGTTTGTTGTGATTTCTATTCCCATCCTTCAATTCTCGTTCTCTCCCACACAGCCTCTCTATAGAAATCCACGGTCTTCTCTGTCTGAATTTTTCCAATTATCCCCCAACCTAGAAGAGAAAAGAGAAGATTTTTGATTAAAATATGTACTATTGATTTTTTTTTTTTACATTTTTAATTTTTTTAAAAAACCCCGCGGGGTCCCCACGGGTCCCCGCTCACCGCGGGAAATGGGGATGGGGAAGATTTTTTCTCTTCCACGGGAATCGGGAGCGGGGACAGGGGTAGATTTTGGGGGCAGGGACGGGGACGGGGGAGGCACTCCCCGCCCCCGCCCCATCCCGTTGCCATCCCTAACTTAGGTTGAATCATTTCAAATTTAAATCATTGTTTCATCATGTAAAAAACAAAATTGACTCGGGTCTTTTTTTTTTTTTTAAATTGACAACACTTTTTTGAATTTAATATTTTTTAAAAATTTTTTCATAAATATATTTCATGCAAAACAATCATATTTGAGACATTGTCAGTCGAACATTAAATATGAACACATTTTTTAACAAAGATTCAAACTTTAATTTATCACCTTATAAAAAACTAATTCCTTTAATTAGTCTCATCTCCAATTAGTTAAACTTAACATGTTCTTTTTATAAATGACAAGTTCATTTTGGTTAATTCTTTGGCAACAATGTTGTGAATGTATTTTTTTGACTCGATCATGAAATTGTTAGTTCTTTTGGATAGACTATTGACTCCTTTTGCGAAATATATTTGAGCTATTGGGGAATTCTTTCTTATGACTTTGTCAACAATGTTGTGAATTGTAATTTCTATTATCAAATTTAAGATAAATTAATTGGTCTAAGAAGCATTGATATGTCAATGTAAACAGTGATTCAAGATTGTCAAAATCAAGATTTTATTTAAGATTAATTAATGGATAAAATAGATCGAATTGTAGGATTAAATCGAAAATCGTAAGATCATACCTTAAAGAAATATAATACTTAAAAATTTATTTACGTATATATAAATTACAGATAAGTATAATATGATATTAAAAATAATCACTCAATGTACAATTTCAATAAATAAGACCTAAAATATGATAATAGTTTGCAAAAATAGGAAGAAATATTATTATACAATATTTGAAAACATTAGTAAGGGTTTAAGTTAATTTAATGACTTTTTTCATCTTAATTAATCTAATATATAGAGCCGTATCAACAAATAAGAAAAATAAAAAAATCTAAAATGTTATAAAAGTGATAAAAGCATAAAATTATAAGATCTTAAAATTTAAATCAAATCCTTAATAACCTTGTATTCATCCATGGGGCCACTAAATCAAGCTAACTTTTGTACAAAGACACATATATAACTCCATTTGGGAAGTATATATGATTTCTTAAGAAATTGGGAAAATCAGAAAAGTTAGATAGAATATTTATGTATCGCATAAACATGATTAGGTGTTAAAAAAACTATATATTATTTTTATTAGGAAATTAAAACTCCCAAAAAAAACTTATCTCAAGTTCATTGAAAAAAGATTTTGTGATTTCAATTATCAAATTTAAAGATAGGTGAAAAAAGTATGGATATGTACCAATTGGGCATCCAAAATCTATTACACCAATCAAAATTAATAGTAAAGAAGCGATTTGAATCAATTTAACCTATTCTTTTAAATGAAAATGGGAGTTTAATTTATTTTCTCACACACACACACACACACACAATTTTTTTTTCTTTATCTAGTTTAAGTTCAGAAAAAAAAAAACGAAAACCGAAATTGAAGTAGTTTACTTGGTTGAATCAACCACTTTACAAGTTTCACATTTTCTAAATGTATAATGCATCTATTTGTCGAAGTCCATTTGATGCAAAAGCGACACCTATGTCTTTCAATATAAGATATGACACTTCTGTTTTTAATTCGTTCTTAAGACACATTGTTCAATCAGCATCTGACAGAAAAAGTTACCAGTAAGAGCAGATGCTCAAGGCATCTTGAAAAACTGAAAAACATAAAAGAGTTGAATCTAACCTTTTCAATTCCTTTTTTTTTTTTTGGTTAGAATCTTGAAACAGTTGGTAAAAAACAAATAAAAATCTGCTATATTTTTATTCTCAATTTAAAGATTCCATCAGCACAAGAAAATGTGGTGAAACATGTCAAAAGGTAAAATTCCTACATCCAAAGGGCATGCCTCTGGAGGAAGGATAAAAATAATACCTATCTTCACCCAAAAGGCACTTTCAGAGTTCCAAACCAGACAACACATGCAAGGAATATATCTAACCTTGCTTGCCTTCTTCTTATGACAATACCTAGAAAGGTTTCACCTTTTCTAGGTTTCTTTTCATAAACGCCTCCTAGTTTATAACAACGCCATTGATCACAAAAGGGTTTGAAACTCAGAACAAGTTCTGGATGCAGAATATGGAAAATTGGATGAAGCAGATGAGGTTAGTAGTTCTGGCTTCTCAGCCCCAAAGTCCTGTAATTTGCATGATTTTCTAGCGCACAGATATCTCAGTAGAGAAATAGTTTTTTTCTTTGTACACTATAAGATTTGCATAATCTGTGTTTTCAAGGCTGGTTTCCACTTTCCAACCAGATTTCTGATCAAGAATACCATTCCCTGTAGCTAATAAAAGTGACATAAAGTGATTTTCCTTCTACAAAATTGGGGTTAAATATAGTGTAAAACTCCCACTGATATAAGATTCATAACTGTCATCCATTTACGCTGGACACTTCGACCAGGATAAAATTTGCTGGTGCTGGCACAGAGCCGGAGAACGAAGCCAATCCCAGTAGCAGCAGAGATCAGAAAATATCAATACAGAAAACTCAATCTTTCAAAGGTGATGCACAATTCTTTTCTTCTACAAAGCTTAATAATTTGTCTAAGGAACAAACTCAATCTTTAGGGGCCATTCTTTGTCTTTTCTTTTTCTGGCTGAAAAACTGGTGAGGCTCGTTTTAACATACCATGGTGGGGAATTTTTGCAGAGAAGAAGAGGGGTCAGAATTGGTTCCAGAGGCCGTTTATACGGAAAACGAGTCAGGATTATGACTCCAGAGACATAGAACATACCACTGCTGTGGCAGCTGCTACCTTTGCAATTAGGTCACAAGAGAGGAACAGAGGTGAGGGCCCTGAGAGGTCATTGAGCAAAACCAGAAGCAAAGTGGATGGCACAAAATCTCCAATTTTCCAATCTAGTGGATCCAAGCGATCCTCAGGTATGGACATGAATATAGAACTCTGGAATCTTGAGGGGAAATAAATTAGACTAACCAGTTTGGTAAACTGCTTGAACCATATGCAGACAAAAAGCAGCCTGAAAAGGCCATCACACCTGCACCACCAAAGAAAAAGACATCAAGTTTTAGAGAGCTCTTGAATACAACACCAGAAATTGCTCCACCATTTTCGTCTGCACCCTTCAGGCCACCAACACCTACACCGTTTGGGCAGACTTCGACAACACCGGCCACTGGAGAAACAAAAGCAGATGCCTGGAAGAAAGCGGAGCTTGAAAAGATTGAAGAAAAGTACTTTGGCAGTAGTTTCACCTTGAAGTTCCTTGGATATACACTGCAAATCCCTTGCTTCATGCATTGCATGCATTTTAATATCTCATACTCTAATGATTTCAATTGTCAGGTACAAGAACCTGAAAGAGACGATAGATGCCTGGGAAAACAAGAAGAGGAAAAATGCCAAAAGCAAGATGAATAAGCAAGAGGTTTTATTCATTCCTTCTTTATGCTTAACATAAAGATATTTTGTAGTGTGTGCTTATGATCTTTCTGAAACATCAGAGTGAGCTGGACCAAGAACGGGTGGAAGCCGTTCAGAAATATCAAAATGATATCAAACGGATTGATAAGATTGCAGGGGGGGCAAGAGCACAAGCAGATGCAAGACGAAGGAATGAGGAGCTTAGAGTGGAAGAAAAGGCAAATAGAATCAGAACAACTGGAAGGCTTCCAAGGCCATGCTTCTGTTTCTAAGATAACCAATCATGTAAAATCACTATGTTTAGGGAACAACAAGCCATCTATAAATATTTCTTTCAATAATTGTATCTAAAATTTATTTTCTCCTTTTCTTTTTTGGGGGGTGAGGTGGGGGAGGGGGATAGTTTTCCATTCAACACTACAATAGAAAAAACATGGAATAAAAACAATAAATTTGCACTTATCTTGCATCAATTTTAGTTTTCAACTGTTCTTAGAGAATTTCATTGGCAAGAAGGCCATATATAATTGAGGTCAATATAAATTCTTTCTTCTCTTAAGAAAAGCATGAACGTGACCTGTGTTAAGTAGGAAGTTCGACTACAATTATCTTCACTGCCATCACCACTCATCCAAGGTGCAATGGAAAAATATCTCGAGGACAAGTGCGAAAATGAAAAAATGTTAATCATTACCTGTTATCTAGTTTAATAGCAAGGCCGTGATAAGAAACACTGCAGCAAATGGCCAATCCAAAGCTTAGAAAGTTAGTGAGCTTAAACCACAGAAAGAAGCATCTAGAAATTTTTCATAGCATCAATGGGAAGGAAGGGGGGAAAATGTGGAATCCAACACATAACATGCATTTATGCACAACACATTAACACATCAAATAAATTTCTGAACTACATGGATATAATTCTTCAGTACATAAAAATTTTCATCACTCCTCTTCAGTACATAATCAATTTCCAAGTTCCACATAAGTGATTTGCACGCGGAATTTTCAACTTGTAGTTGATTTGAAGGGAAAATTAGTTAAAAAGAAAAACCACGTAAAGATACAAAAACCTTCAAATGAAGAAAATAACATGAAGCTACATCTCAAGAAATAATTTCCCTGAGCAGCCACTTTAGAGTAGGATATGCAAAGTACATTACAAGGAATGAAGGGGTAGCAAAAAGAATAGTGACTAACAAGTATAGGGATAAAATAGCAGCACAGGCTGGAACAGCAAAAAAGGCAATCAGAAGAAAAATGATGACCAATGGGAACTTGGATATAACTTGAATGAAGAAATCCAAAGATTTATGAAGGGAAAAATGGTATCTATTTCCATCCCAACCACCATAATTACCATCAGATTCCCTTTGTCCAGAACCGAGACTTGTTGAGGCCCTTCTAAGGTTGCAACTAGTAGCCTGGTTTCCTGGAAGAGAGTTGCTCATGGGATAGCATGTTGGTTGGCTGTCCATGCTGGAGGAAAAAATCTTATGCCTGTCACCATTCCGGCTTTCAACCATCCAAAGAAGGAAGAAGTTCTTGCGAGGAAACTTGAGATTTCCTCTATAAACCAATCGAAATGATAATAGGTGGCACCAGGGACAAGTAACAAAGAAGGGGATCTTGATTTGTTGGGTGGAAAGTTTCAAAGTGGCCCACTGGAGTCCAAGAACGCAATTTTTGCAGAGGGTGTGTCCACACCATAAGACATAAGGCACGTTCTCAACTATGTTGAAAGATTCACAGCATATTGGGCATTCCAGCCCTTCTCCTTTGCTGGAATTGGAACAGATCTCATCATCTGAGGATTCCGAACAAGTTTGGCTGGCCTCTCTAAAGCTTCTTTTCACTCTAATACTTGAATTCGAAGCAAAACTCCACATTGTGGAAGACAAGCAATTTTGATATATGGAAAGGGCAGGGTTGATTAAAATATCAGTACATAAGTCACTGTCCAATGGTCACTTGGTCATGAAACTGAGTCTTGGCAATCAGTCTTCTGCTGTTTACAATCTAGAATTGTCAAACAAGGTCACCTGAAGATATAATAATATCCAAAAAAAAAAAAAAGAAATTATTCTCCAACCACTGTCATTGTAGATGTTAAATCACAAACAGCACATCTAATCGAAACAGTATATTAAGCACTGCCTTTAGACATCCAATGATCCAAGGCATGTAGAACTATTAATGTAAACAGAAGATTCAGTTTCAAAATAAATAGGCCGCAAATTCATGTGAATTCTATAGTGCATTACCAAACAGGAAATATAAATTGTGGGGGAAATACACGTGCTGATGCAGTTAGTGAGTGTTGTCTATCCGTCACTCTTAAAATGTATCTTCCGTGGGAAAATATACTATGAGATATATTCTGAAATTCTGAGAAGCCAGGCTGAAGTCTTAAACAGAATAAGTTGCCTAGTAAAGAAAAGAATGTCATATTGTACCACCCTTCAAAAGCTGAAAAGCCGGATATTACTATCAGATATTGACTTTGCCTTCTTGAATATTTGACTAACGGCTCCTCAACTTAACGAGAGTTATACCCTTTCTCTAATGCATACTCAAAGGAATAAGCCTGGCTCAACTATCATTCTGCCCAGTGAATGCCAGAAATGGAATCAAATTAAACCACGATATAACATCATCAGCTTCTCCACACATGTTGGAACTCATAACGATGATCATTGTAAAGAAATCTTGCGACTAATAAACGAAATCACAATTGGTTTTAAACGCAGATCAAATGAAAAAACCGATAACATAGAGCAAAAGCAAATCAACGGGAAAAATCTCACCTCTAAATATCAGTAGCACGAGGATCTAAAACCCCAATCTAATGTGGTTTTACTTTCAATTTCAGAACCAATCAAAATATAGGAAGAGGAGAGATTGATAGAGGAGAGATCCGTTATCTCTCTCTCTCCCTCACGGAGACCGTGCAGTGCATATAAATTGATGCAAAAATCATTTATACATAAAATTCCGATGAATTTCGTGGACTTAAAAACTAATATATGTTGCTTAAATGTTTGTTACGAGTTTTTTTTAATTAAAAATAGAGCATAATTTATTGATGAATTCGATAACAAAAATATAAATAATTTCACTTAATTTTTTTGTTAAAAATGCAGTTATTTATATTTTTATTGTTAAGTCAAATCCAGTGGCGGAGCCACATTCTGCACCCTTGAAATTTATAAATTTTTATGTAAATTTTTTTTTGTATTTTGCCCCCTTCTTATTTTTTTTGAACTCCTTTGATATTTTTTTGAACTCTTTTGATATTTTTTTGAACCCCAGTAATTCATTTCTTCTTTACTGCTTATAGTCATAAGATCCCCACTCCCCAAAGTTACAAAATTTTTTCTTGATAATAGTTAATTTTTCATTCTATTATTAGGGACCTCTTTGTAAAAGTTTAAAATTTAGAGTTTTTGTACATAGGTCTAATTCTATTAAATTGATTAATTGATTATGTAATTAGGATAATGAGTAACATATTTGTGAAGTCAATTTCATAAATTTTTTTTTATGATGGTTAATTTCTCATTTTATTGTTAAGAACCTCTTTGTAAAAGTTTGAAATTTGAGATTTTTGTATATAGATCTAATTCTATCAAATTGATTGATTGATTATATAATGAAGATCATGAGTAACATATTTGTGAAGTCAATTTCATGAAATTTTTTTTTTATGATGGTTAATTTATCATTCCATTATTAGGGACCTCTTTGTAAAAGTTAAAAATTTGGAGTTTTTGTACATAGGTTTAATTCTATCAAATTGGTTGATTGATTATACAATTATGATCCTGAGTAACATATTTGTGAAGTCAGTTTCATGAAATTTTTTTCTTGATGAAAGTTAATTTATCATTCCATTATTAGAGACCTTTTTGTAAAAACTTGAAATTTGTGGTTTTTGTAAGTAAGTCTAATTCTATCAAATTGGTTGATTGATTATACAATTAAAATTTAGAAGAAAAACGATTTTTTTGTAATGAAAATATTTAAGAGGAAATTGTCACGACCCGTTTTCTAGGCACATGACCGGCACAATGATGAATCTCTCATCACTGTAAGCCTTCCGATAAATATATCAAATTTTCTTATCTGAAAATCATAGAGATGATTTGCATGTAATCATAGATTATCAATTTAAAATACATTATTATACTGACATACAAGCCAAATGTCAAACCCCTGAACTAGATGTCCTAGACGATTACAGAGCAACATAATCTATAACAAAAGAGGGGTCTACCCGACAACGGGAAGGTCCAAAGTGATCTACTCCTCTAGCAGATATTCTTCGATGGCAACCTGATCTGAACAAAAAGGTTGTACAAACAATGTGAGCTTTTAAACTCAATGAGCGAATCGGCCTCGAATTAATAAAATTTAAATACATTACCAGTCATGCAAGCATATCCAAAGGCTCATACTCAACCAATAGACAGAAGATAAAAATTTATCCAATTCAACAAACGTTACTAGTACTCGTCAATGGCAATATATCTCGGAGAGCGCACACAGGCCGGCTCACCAATTATGTATATTTCCGCCATGACGCACAACATCATCCTCTTACATACAAGATAAAAATTCATCCAATTCAACAAACGTTACTAGTACTCGTCAATGGCAATATATCCCGGAGAGCGCACACAGGCCGGCTCACCAATTATGTATATTTCTGCCATGACGCACAACCTCATCCTCTTAGCTAGGGCGCCTCACGGATTTATCACCAATCCGGGCTATATCCCTACTGAGGGAATCGTTGTCTCCACACTCATTGGTCAAGACACCCTGTCAACCGGGTTTTCCGCCTTGCCGTGAGAGGGGGTACTGTCCCGCTCAATCACAATCAATAGCATTTCATATCATAATCAGAAGCTTAATATAATATTCATCCATATAACAAGTATAGTATATAACTATATTATAGCTTTATAAACCACAATTCAAGAGATTCAATCTTCACATCATCATGAGATACTTACTTTTTCTTATCCATACTTCTGGATTAATTATCTCATTATATTCGTCATTCTGAATCCAATTTCCCCCTATGAATCTTGGGAGTGTCCTACGACATACTTTTTATCACCAGTAATGCTAAAACTTTATTAAAACAGGGTCGTTTCACTCACCTGGATTCCGTACGAACATCGCTTCTCTAAGTCATTACAGACAAGAGTTCTCAAGTGAATTTCGGTGTTCTGCTACGGAGATTTTCATGAAAGATTAGAGAAAATACGTCAGGATTGTTTTCGTACAGATACTGTTCATATGTACGGTTACTATTCATACGGTCACTATTCATACGTACGGTCACTATTCATACACACGGTCACTATTCATACGTACGATCACTATTCATACCAGAAATAGAGAATACAATCTGTAAAAGAGTACACCAGGTAAGTTCCCAGGAAAGCGTGGAGGGTCACACTGGACACACTTAAAAACCAGGTCTTTCCTTAGCCAGAACTTTCCTAGACATGTATTCTTCACAGTTTACATTCTATTTCGGTAATCAGAGAATCAAAATAACATATAAACAGCTAAGGACAGTTTTTCTGATGTGGAAGATCAGCCAAGGCCGCAACCACAGAGCATACTTAAGAAAATAACTTCTAAAATTTAAAAGACATAGAAAGGGCATAGTATCCTTACCTAAGCTGAAAAGGAAAGGCCCAAAATCTCATAGGCCTAGCATTGAAGTAAGAGAAACTTAAGGAGAGAAGAAGAGAAGTTGAAGGTGTGAGTTTAGAAGTGAAATGGAAGGGCCTATTTATAGCAAAAGTCAAGGGTACTATTTGACACTATGCGCTAATAAAATATTCAATTTACTATTCATGAAAATGACATTTCTAATAATGCAGTTACTGTGCAAATAGCGGCAACAGCCGAAAATTTTTCTATTATTACTATTGAAAACTTAAAGGAAAAACTATCCTTTTACCTTAAACCTTTAAGTTTCTTTTTCAAATTAGTCCTTTCAATTTAGTCCCTGAGGATATTTTTACACATAAAACGTCATTTTCTCCTACAAACTTCTTTCTAGTTTTCTCTTATGACCAAACCACATCTAGTACTTGACATTTCGATTGTATAATGAACAGTATCGTATACGTAAATAGTATTATACGGGTGAATAGTATCGTATACTGAAATAGTAACAGTAGTTTGTAAACAAATATTTATATTTTATTTTTCTTGGGTATTACATTATCACCCCCTTAAGAGAATTCGGTCCCCCGAATTCAAAACTCATCTCAAGACTGAAATAAATGTGATTACTTCGTCTATATCTCATTCTTTGTATCTCTTTTTTCCAAAACCTCATCACACCCTTGGTGAGATTTACAAGAACATTATACCATTGACTGTGAACTCTAAACCACATTATCAATAATTTGCATAAGACTTTTGCCTTTTCTAGACAGCAAGTAATCTCTTCCTCATCAGTTTAATCTTCTCCACAACCTTTTGTACCATAAAGTGTCTCATCCTCATAACCTTTACCAAACTCAAACCACCTAATCAGAGACGAACTCTGTCTCTATGTAAAACCTCAAATAGGTGTCATCTCAAAAGTGGCACGTGGTCTTTCCAGTTCACATTGAATATCAGAACACATGTTTCCACACACATAGCTTATAACTTTTACGAATACAAGCACCCTACCCGAAGGCATCATTTTGGCCATAAGCAATACTCTTGCCCGAAGGCGATCCTTCTACCTTAAGGCGATACTCTCAGCTGAACGCGTTATATGAAATCATTACATAAATCTCTAAGAAGAACAATTCTAGAAAATGTGTTAAGTAAATAACATATTCCTCACGCATAATTATAAAATAAATATATATAGAAATTCCTCTCACCTCAATGACTCATATAGAGTCGTATCCCTTCAATGCTTAGGGCAAACCCATAGTTCTCTATGTATAGGTTCATAAAATACTTATTTAGCATTTCTCCATAGCTCAGAAGTGCAATGAAATATCATTTTAGTAACTCTGCTCAGTCAAAAAGATATTACTATACTATGCTTTAGAATCAAGTATGAAATATAACAAGTCCAATATCTTCTCATTCCTCAAGTTCTTTCAGTAAAATGAATCACTTCAACAAAGAAGATCTAGATACTAACTTAAATTTTATTTCTAGTACATAGATAATTTTAATACGTGAAGCTTACACCAAATGTAGCTTTAGCTACAAACAAAAGAAAGAATAAATTAAGGACGAGGAGACTTTTGAAATGTAAAAGGTGCTCCAGGTCTAGAAGAGGAAGGTGCTTCAGACCTTAAGGAGGAAGCTAATCGTTGCAGCCTAGAAAGGGTTTCTGGAGGAAGCGCCTGAGAAATTTGGCGAAGAGCATAAGTCACTCCGTTCATACAGTCAATACACCTTGCTTGTTGGTCACGAAAATTTTGAGTTGCAAATATTGAATGTCTATCAACTCGATTAGCCAGTTCCCCGAAACGACGATTTATCAGTTTCTCTTGGTTTTCAAAGAGACGATTTATTAGTCGCTTCTGGTCCTCTGTCTTGTATTCCAGGCTCTCTATCTTACGCTCCAGATTTTCGATCTTACGCTCCAGGAATGCAAGCTTATTTTCTGAGGATGTTGCAGTACTGTCCTCCTCCAACTCTATTACATCCCTCTTTCTTTTCTTAATTTCTGGTGACCTGTCTACATTAATTTCATATTAGCACTTCTTCGCTAATTATTATGATGCACTAATGCAATCAGTTATTAAGAAATTATTCATTGCTCCGATATAAGATAAAATTAATATAAACTACAATATTTATATATAAAACTTAAGGGATAAAAAGAGTATTTATGTTTTATTCTACAAATAAGAACAGTATATTCTTAAAAATATCAGTGTTTAATTTTACCCCAAAAAAAGACAAAATTATATTTTTCATCTACAGTGTTTACCTAGATTTTCAATTTTGTTTTTGATATTTTTTGTATCAATTTCGTTTTACATATTTTTTTTGTTTTAATTTTATCTTTAGGATTAACGTCATTAACAAAGTTGACAAAAAATATTAATGCGATTCATCTAAGTGACATGTGAACTCATCCAAATAACATAGAAATTATATTTCATATAACACATTATATGTTTAATTGTTAATATGAGACAAATAAAATAAATGAAAAAAATCATTTGGGGCAAAAATAAAATTTAGTCAAATATTTAGAATAAAATTAAAATTAAAATAAATTAATATAACATGTTGGTTATAGATAGGTTACGTGAGAAAATCAACTTCAATATTTTTTATTAATTATATTAACGATGTTAGTATTAAAAATAAAATCGAAACAAAAAAAAATATGTGTGGCAAATTCAACATAAAAATAAACGTTATGATAGAATTGAAAATTAAGGTAAACGCTAGGGTGAAAAAAGTATTTTTGTCAAAAAATGAAAACTAAATTCCAATTTTGCCACATTAAAAGGACCTGCTTTTAATTATAGTCCCTAAAACTCGAGGAGGCTAAAGCCCTGAAACAGAATAATCGAGAGATACAGTAAGTGCATCTGATAGTGACGAATGGACATGGAAGTTGATCCTCCAAATCCAGAGCAGCAACAAGTCAAAGAAGGAGACCTCTTCAAAGCCGCTGAAAACGGCGACGTTTCATTCTTCCGAGCTCTCTCTCCGGAGAATCTCGCCAAGTCTCTCTCTCTGAGAAATGAGGATCGACGTTCCCTTCTTCACGTCTCCGTTTCCTCCTGTCATTCTCAGGTCTTTCTTCTGTCTTATTACTCAATTAGTAAATTTTGTCTTTACAATTTCCAATAAAATGTGGTGAAATTACTGGTGCTAACCTTATTGACAAGTTTCCGAATAGTTTTTGGCGTTTCATTCAGTAAGTAATTGGTTTTGAGAAGTTGGGTACTTGTGGTTGTTAGCTTCGTTTTTGCCCTAGATCCTTACTTTTTTAGCAACCAATTTTAGCGGTTTTCTTTTTATCTCAATTGAAATCAGGTTGTGAAGATTCTATCATCTGCTGATGGATCGAAAAGTGTGATAAATAGTGTCGATGAAGAAGGGTGGGCACCAATTCATTCCGCGGCTAGTATTGGGAATTTGGAAATATTCGAGGCATTATTGGACAAAGGTCGATATTTCCATAAGTGTTTGCTATTTTGTTTCTGATCTCAAGCTTCACATTTTCTTATCTTGTCTAGATATTAGGGAGAGAATCTTTGGGTTTATTTTCAATTACTTATTAAGTGCGTTTGAAATATATATTCTCCACTGAAATAATATTAAGGCCCGCTCCTTCAACGTAAAAAAAACCTACGCCGAATATGTATGTAGTTTCTGAACTCCGAAGTTATAAATTCTGCGGTCTTTCTAGAGTATAGACTATGGACCAACTATAGGAGTATGATACAGTACCATTACCCTATGTCTTTCATGAATCTTGATTATACTTGGTCGAGGTGAGAGGGAGAGTATAGTGCGGGAGAAAAGGAAGGGACACCAAACATTGTAAGCCAGGGTCCTGTACAAGTAACTATATCTTATGGTAACTCTTTTCTTAACTACTGAACCTTCCTAAATTCTAAACATCTCTTAATGCTTTCTCTTACTTTGTAATACTTATACTAGATTTCTCAATTTTTCAATTACAATGTAGAAAATATGCATAAATTATTTCAAATGTTCCAATTCTCAAATTCTTAACAGGAGCTGATGTTAATTTGCAAAATAATGGGGGTCGTACTGCTCTTCACTATGCTGCCAGCAAAGGTTGGCTGAAGATCGCTGAAATTCTTATCTCTCACAGTGCCAAGCTCAATGTTAAGGACAAGGTTATAACAATGATAGCCTTGATATAATTGTGAATTTTGGTATTTGTTTTACCTTCATAAGTACATTGTCTAGGAGTACTTGTATGATAGGTACCAGGAGTGTTTGTTATAGTTATTATGCGGTTAAGGGATAATTAGGGAATTGTTAATAGGTGAGTCTATTATAAATAGGAGAGGGGAGTGTGAGAAGGGCAGGAAGATATTGTAATAGAATTTGGGTTAGAGCATTGTGCTCTGGCATTGGGGCAGAATACTTATTAGGAGTTATTCTGTAGGAGCTTTGCTTTGTGGGAATCTTAGGACTCTAGGAGACTTAGTCTCTGTTTATTCTTTTTTGGCTATTCTTGCTGTTCTTGATAATCTTTTACTGTTATTCCTTTTCCAAATAATAAAATCTTAGTTCTTTTCTTTAATTCAAGTCTTGGGTTTGCATCATTTGGTCCGACCTGCCGGATCTCCATCCCACCCAAAATATCTGATCAGATTGATGCAGTGGAGGCTCGTATTGATTGGCTGTAAGGTGGTTTGGAAGAAGTAAAGAAAGAGGTCAAAAGAGGCTTTGAACAGGGTTTTGAAACCATGAAGCAGATTCTTATGGTAGAGATAGCAAGATTAATGAGTAAGGGGGCGGATGAGAATCCTTCCAAATACGTTTTGGATGAAAATGGTGAGAGTTCGGAAGTTATTTCGGTGTCCAACTCAGTAATCGTAAGGAACGATAAATGGGATGGATTTCGGCTCTTGGCAAAGAAAGTAGAATTACCGGCGTTTGATGGGAACGATTCGGTGGCTTGGATCACACAAGTAGAAACCTATTTCGAAGTGCAAAGAATTTTTGAGGGAGTGCGTATTCAGCTTGCGAAATTGAGCATGGAAGGGGCTACTATCCACTGGTTTAATCTGTGGAAAGAATCGATAGAAGAAGTTTCTTGGGAGAATTTTAAGGATTCTATGGTAGCCAGGTTTAGAAGAAGGAGGTTAGATAATCCTTATGAAGAATTAAAAGTGTTACAGCAAAGGGGGACTGTCGATGAATATATCTCTGAATTTGAGCTATATTCATCTCAATGTGGAAAACTACTAGAATCGTAGTATCTTGGATACTTCGTGGGAGGATTACGGTCTGAAATCAAGAACTGAGTGAGAACATTAAGGCCTAAGAATCACTATCTTGCTATGCAACTGGCAAGGGACATCGAGGGAGGAAGATGAGCTTGGAGGATCGAATGAGATTAGGCCTCTGACTCGACAGCCAAGGGCTCAATCAGGGACGACATACACACTGGGCCTCAGGTTTAACCAAACGGGTTAGAACCTGTTTTCTAGCCAGGCGAGTTTGGGTTGAACAGGTTTTTGGAGTTCTGCCATTGGAACGGATAACGGATATCGCAGCACAGTCGGATCAAGCTCTGGGTCTTCGAACACTTCGTCCGCATAGAGTGGTTGCGTGAGGGGGTCCTCTGCGCAATTGACGTTGAAGACAGATGAAGGGGAAAGATGAAATGGGTTGGATAAAAGCAGAGGTGTGCGACACTTGACTTTCTCGGAATTGATGGAAAGGAAATCGAGGGGCTTGTGTTTCAGGTGTGGTGAAAGGTTCCATCCTCTCCATAAGCGTGTTGATCATCATCTTAGAGTGATGATATTGGGAGAAGATAAAGAATCAGAGAAATCCCACAATGGAAAAGGTCGAGAAGAAAACATATGACAGAAGGAAGGGAATGGGCTGAAATAGGAAAAAAATAAAAATGAATTTCGGACAGCCTTGGGGACAAGGCTGATCTTCAGGAGGGAGTAATGATAGGTATCGGGAGTGTTTGTTATAGTTGTTATGCAGTTAAGGTATAATTAGGGAATTGTTAATAAGTGAGTCTATTATAAATAGGAGAGGGGAGTCTGAGAAGGGCAGGAAGATATTGTAATAGAATTTGGGTCAGGGCATTGTGCTCTGGCATTGGGGCAGAATACTTCTTAGGAATTATTCTGTAGGAACTTTGCTCTGTGGAGAGTCTTAAGACTCTAGAAGACTTAGTCTATTCTTGCTGTTCTTTTTAATCTTTTACTGTTATTCCTTTTCCAAATAATAAAATTTTAGTTCTTTTCTTTAATTCAAGTCTTGGGTTCACATCATTGTATTAGTATTCATTGCATAACTTAACTCTTATCAGGTTGGTTGTACCCCATTGCACCGGGCAGCAAGCACTGGGAATTCTGAATTGTGTGAACTTTTGATTGAGGAAGGAGCAGAGGTTGATGCCGTTGATAGAGCTGGTCAAACTCCTCTAATGAATGCTGTTATTTGCCAAAATAAAGAGGTATGCTTGTTAACAATTGTAATTATGACTTTATGAGTATTATTAGTAGTAATAAAACATTTATTGGGATTTGTATTGTGGTATAATATGTCTTAGATCGTCCTTTTCTGATTTCTTTAACTGGCATGTAGCTCTATGTAGTTTTTTTTTTTGGTTGACACATTGGTGTACAGTGTAGAGTTCGTAAGATGAACTAACTGATGTTGTAAAAACATTGTATTAGAAGGATTAGTTCAACAACGTCCTTGCAATGAATATATATTTTAGCATGGTCGCTTATCCCTATCAACCATAATCTTCTCCAAGCAAGAATTTTTCATGAATACTTTCTGATCATCAGATGCCTGTGAAGATTCTGCTAATTTGATTTAGTCATCATCAATAATGGCTTGCAGTCCTCTCCTTATCTTTTTAGAAATTTTGTGATCTCCGTATAACAGGTTATTATGTCTAGTATGCTTTACGTCAGTCCTTTGACAAGGTTAATGAATTTGTTGCGACATCCTTTATACTTCTTTAAGTGGACTTTTTGCAACTTGAATCCTGTTTGGCTTTTCTTTCATGTGAAGCTTCCTTGAGGATTTTATTTTGATTTTTCTATAGTATTTGCAAATGTATTTATCTGAGCTTGGAGTCTACATAGTTAAAATAGATTTATTGGAGTCTCACAACCCCAAGGGTTTAAATATAGAATCTGTGTTTGGTTTCCAGGTAGCATTTCTTCTGATAAGACATGGAGCAGATGTAGATGCACAGGACAAGGAAGGATACACGGTGCTTGGTCGAGCTACTGGTGAGTTTAGACCAATACTAGTTGATGCTGCCAAGACCATGCTTGAGGGATAAAACCTTGAAGGTAGGGAATTTGGAAGGAGAGGAGAGTGCATTTTGAATGAAGATGGATGTTGTTGAAGACTGGTTTTCTGTGGACAAGTTCCACATATAAATCCTGGGAAGTGGAAACAGAAAAGACTAGTGTTTTGTTATGTGGATAAACTATGAGCTTCTGAATAGATAAATGGAATTTTGTTCTCCTGATTATAGAAAAGGAAAATATTCATGTTCTCATTATATATATATAATTGTGGTTTTGCTTTGTTTTCTATTCCTCCATTTTGTAGGGTTTAGGAACGTAGACACAAGAGTATTCATGGCGCAGCGTTCTAAATCAACACGAAAGTGCCAATGTAATGAGAAGTTTGTTGACAACTCTTGAAGGTCGTCAACAATCTTCGATGACTTGAAAGTATTTGTAAAAATTGTTTTGGACGCTAATTTCGTGAAAGTAACATTATTCAGTGGGTTCTTTCACTTCTCCTCCAAAGAGTCTTATCAATTATAAAAATCAAATTTCAGTGATTTATTAATTAACTCCCTCCTCTTACTTTGGATGGTCTATATACGTGGAACTGAAGTATTATGTATGGTTAAGTTCTTTTATCATAATATAAGAAATGTGTCACTTTAATTTTATCCGAAGCCTTCAAATACGTGATTGGAATATTAAAAATGTATAATTTTTTAATTAAAATATGATAATATTGTATAGTTTTTAAAAATAATTCTATATCTTTTGCAACTTAACATTATATAATGGATTTGTTTAAAATAGAGGGAGGAGATGCCGCAAGAATGAGAGCTAGAAAGACGAGGCAGTGAAAACCGAAATTGAAAGTGGAAGATGAAGAATATTTTTAAAATTTTAAATTTGAATTCATATAGCAAATAATGTGTCATATAAATTGTTTTTAAGGGGTTAATAAAAAAATATATTTAAAAAGAAATAAAACATGCAAATATAATTGACGAAAACATTAACGATAGTGTTATTTTACTTTAACCTGTACAGAAAGATAAGGGAAGCCATATTTAAGTGGTTCAGCATGAGCAACGTCCGTCTTTGCTCTCTCTTATCTCCTCCTCCTCCCGCTGTTCCTGTGTCTCACTCTGCCTACGAAGGAGAGAGTCCAGGCCAACCATGGCTTCCTCTTCGCTTTCATCTTTCCTTCAGATCTCTTCATCCCCAAACTTCACCCTCTCCGACAACCCCTTCAACCCTCATCACAAATTCCATATCGCCATACCTACCAGAAAAGCCATTCATTGTTCTTGCTTTCTTTCTTCTTCGTCTTCTCGCGGAATTCTTCAGAAATCACTTCCTCTGGCTGCTTCGGTTGCAATTCTTCTCTCCTCAAGCCCTGGTACTCCTAGCCTTTTTTTTCTTGCGCTGTATATATTTTACTCGATTTGTTTGTTAATTATACCTCGACTATTTCTATGGTGCAAATTGTTATCTGTGGGAATCGCTTTAATAAATCAATTCTCCATTTTTATCGAGCTAAGTCTCCTTGGCGAGATCAACTACTGATTACTGTGGTGAGATAGTTGTACTAGCTGTGGCTGTTTCTCCATTTTTATCGAGCCATTTCTATCTTGATGGTGAGATAGTTGTACTAGTTGTGGCTGTGCTGAGTCTCCTTGGCGAGATCAACTACTGATTCTGTACTACTCAAGCACTCAATAATTCTAATAAGCTCTCTTTCCTGATCAGTACTTTAAGGCAGTAGTTACAAGCATCTAAGTTTGATATTTTGGCAGCACAAGCTGGGTTGATGTCAGGATTCTCTGGAATAGAATCTGTTCCGGGTCCTCAGCTACCTCAGATCGACTTTCTCAATCGCCTAAACGGTTTGAAACTCGCTGTGTTTATGGTAGGCATAATGCTGTGATTCTGTGAAGCTTAATATCATGAAATTGAAGTAGGGTCTGCACTTACCTTTCAGAAGAAAACCAGAAGAAATATGCTGCAAATGATGAAAGATTTAAGCAATCTCCATTGCTGAAGAGGCTGCTAGAGCAATCCAAGTTGAACAAAGAAAAGTAATTTCTTTATCCCTCAATCTCTCTCTCTCTCTGTTATTTTGCATACTCAGTATTGTCTCCGGCATCTGCAATGGAGGCTAAGAGACTATTTGGCTTAGAGAAGTCATTGGTTAAGTAACTATACCATACTATTTTGGCAGAGCAAGGACCTTTATTCGCCACTCAATTTTAATTTAGTTTCAATCTCGTCCCTAATATTTTTTTGTGTTAATTTTATTTTATATTTTTTTGTTTCAATTTTATTTTTAGGATTAATGCTGTTAACAAAATTGACGAAAAGTATAAATATCGACTCTTCTAAGTAACACAAACTTTTTTAAATGACATGTAGACTATTTTATGTGACTCATTAAATATTTAAATGTTAATTTGGGACGAATGAGAGAAATGATAAAGTATCATTTCAGACAAAATTAAAGCTTAGTCAAATATTTCATTAGTATGACATATTGATAGTAGATAGGTTACATAGAGAAGTTTATATAATTATTTTCTATCAATTATATTAACAACGTTGGCTTTTGAAACAAAATAAAAAAAAAACATAAAACAAAATTGATAAAAAAAAATATTAAAGATAAAATTGAAATTTAAGATAAAGTTAACAACTAAAAGTATACTTTTGCCTTTTAATCCAATATGAATTAATTTAATACGATTTATCCGCTCACAAACTGCTTTTTAATTTTGTGTAAATGACATTTGTAATTCTAAATCGTAATGGTGCAACATTTGTACTTAAACCTTCAGGAACCGTCGAGAGATTGAAGAAAAATACTGTTTACGTGGAGCAGAATGGGGAGTTGGGGATTGTTCTACACAGGGAATGTCTCCAGATGAAAGGGACGAATTCATATCAATGCTAAAGCAGAAGGCTGCACAAAAGTAGACTTAAAATCATATCATACCCTCAAACTTTGCCTTATATTGTTATGTTTTCACACTAATTGGGCAAAGAAAGTGCAAGGCAGAGTTTCATAGTTTTGTATGTCTATAATTCAGATAGAGCTTATCTATCTCCGAGCTTTTCTTCTTAATTACCAGTCTAGGTGGGTTTTTTCTCCACCTGTATTTTTAGCTTTATTTTTTGTGCAGTTTCACTTCTTCCTCCTCCTCCCCCCCCCCCCCCCCACCTTTTTTTTTATTATATTACACTTAGGTTATGTTCCTACCCAAGTAATTATCAAGGTTTGAAAAATCAGATTAATCATTGAACCGATTGAGACACAAGTTCAATAGTCAATAGTTAGACTATGATCGAATCGCGATCAAATTGGTAGTATTTAAAATATATTATTAATATGTATATTGCATATATTAAAATATATAATATATAATATTAAAATATTTTAGGCATGTTACAAATATATATTTATATCAATTCTAAATTTTCACTTAATAGCTTAAATTTTTGAATATTTCTTTAAAATATATAATAATATTTAGTAAAAATTAAAAAAAAACAGTTGAATTGATCGGTTTTATCGATTCAATTAGTTTTTCATCTATTTAATGGTCCAAAGACTAATTCACCAATCGATTTGGATTGGTTCTCTGAACAATGGTAATTAGTCACTTGTATGTATTTATCAAGGTTGAAAAAATCGAACTGGTCATTAAACCAGTTGAGGCATTGGTTCAAGGGTCAATGGTAAGACTGTGATCGAACCGGTAATACTTAAAATATATTAAAATATATAATTAATATATATGTTATAGTTATTAACATATTAAAATATTTAAGGCATTATATATATATATATATATATATATATATTTGTACCAGTCTTAAATCTTCTCTTAATAACTTAATTTTTTAGAGATTTCTTAAAAATACATAAAGTATTCAATAAAAATTCAAAAAAAAAAGAACTAGTTGAACCATCAAACCAATCGGTTTTACTAGTTCGATAGGTTTTTTTTATTGATTTAAACACTCACTAGTTCTCGTGTCCAAATTAAATCAGAGACTTGACTAGTTCACTGATTTTTCGGTCGAACCAGCCAGTCCGATTTAGTTCAGTTCTCTAAACTATGATATTTATTAATTTATAATTTGGAGTTATTGTGATATTGAACACCAATGCCCATCAAATCATTCAGGATGATTTGTCTAGAAATAGTAATTTTCTAAGAGGAGAAACAATAGTCTAATTATAATTTTAATACTAAAATTTTGAAACATAGCACTTTATTTCTCTTCAATTATCATATAATGTAAAAGATGTTACGTATTAGTCAAAATTAACATAAAAGAACTCACAGCTACATGATTAAAAGATATGCAAATCAATTAAGAAAGATGATAAAAGCACAAGATATTATGTGACAAATTATATGATTTGTACACATTAATTTAAATTTGAACTTTATTTTTGTTTTTCACTCTTGTGATAGTTTAGGTTACACTCAAAAATTTAAAGGCTAAAATTGTAAGTTACAATTTAAGAAGATTATGTATATATATATTAGGAGGAGCATGCACTTTAATATCGTTTCATATGAATTTCTTTTGTTCTTGTGTCTCTCTTCCTTCTTGACTCTTCTGTTTCGTGCTTTGGCTCCAAATGCCCTCTTAATATAATATGCCCAAAAAAACAAAGGTGGTATGAGTTGTTCCACTTGTACTATTATTCAAAGTTGTGAAACTTGAAAAAGGAGAATAAACTCATAACGTAAATTCGTAAGAATATGCTAGGTTCCTAATTCTTAAACTAATTTTAAGAATTATATACATTAGGTATCAACATACTCTTTCTCCTTAAAAATAAAATAATTGAGAACAACCGTTGATTCAGTATATATACAAACAAAAAGGCTTGTAAAACTATATATTATGAGTCATCAGTAATTGGTTAGTATTTAAATCCTTGTATATGTAAAGTTAACTTTGCTTAAAATAGAGTTTAAATGACAAAGTTATAAATATTTAAAATAAATTTGAAAATTACAAGTCAGCTGGTAACACATGAAAATATCTTTTTTTTTTAATCTTTGGTCACTATTTTGATTATATCTCTTAAATTTTTAAATGAAACTTGTCTCAATTGAAATTAGACTCAAATAGAACTTTATAACGATATATCATTTGTTTAAAATAAAGTTCAAATGAAAAAGTTATGATTGTTTAAAATAAAATTAAAAACTACAAGTTGTCTTGTAATATCTGAAAATTGACTATTTCTAACATTTGATCACTCTTTTGATCATATTTCTAAACAAAAAAGAGTTTTTCAACGAAACTTTTTTTTTTAAAAATAGACTCAGAGATCTTTCCTATGGTATGTCATTTGCTTAAAACAGAGTCCAAATGAGAAAGTTATGAGTGTTTAAATTGAATTATACTATACAAACTCGATGAACTCGGTTAAACTCAGTGATTTTGATCGAGTTTGACCAATTTTTGAATTTAAGACTGAATTTACTCAATTTAGATACCTAAGATCATAAAATTAAATGAATTTAAAAGTTAAATCAAGAATAACTATGCTATTATCCACTCCTACATACAAATATTTTTATTGCTGTGTACAATTACAATCTTCATTATCTTCATCTCTAAAATTATCATCACGTGATATAACTATTTCAATACCATTTTGAAAAAGAAAAAGAAAGGAAATATGAATGAAAATAAAGTATTTGTTTGACCTGATTTTAGATGTTCTAACGAAACACATCTAAGAAGAAATCCCTAAGTACATATTTTTTGCAGATGACGTTGTTCTCATAGCAGAGACAATGGAAGAGATTAATTTTAAACTTGAGTTATGGAGAGCTATTTTGGAATCGAAGGGTTTTCGTCTGAGCAGGAGTAAGACCGAATATATGCATTGTAAGTTTAACAAGCGACAAGCTAGGAACGAGATGGAGGTTAAACTTGGTGATCATGTTGTATCACAAGTATCAAAGTTTAGGTATTTGGGATCAATTATACAAGATGACGGCGAAATTATTAGAGATGTGGAACATAGGATACAAGCTAGGTGGTTGAAGTGGAGAATGGTATCAGGGGTTGTTTGTGATCGGAAAGTACCTGATAAATTCAAAGGAAAGTTTTATCGTACTGCTATAAGACCAGCGATTTTATATGGGAGTGAATGTTGGGCAATGAAAGGACAATAAGAACATAAAATTAGAATGGCGGAGATGAGAATGTTGCGTTGGATGTGTGGTCATACAAGAAGAGATAGGATCCGTAATGATCATATACGAGGTAGAGTTGGGGTGGCACCTATTGAGGAAAAAATGATTGAAAACCGTTTAAAATGGTTTGGGCATGTGCAAAGAAGACCGTTGGAAGCGCCAGTTAGGAGAGTTGAGTAGATGATTTGGAGTCCTGTGAAAAAAGGTCGAGGAAGACCAAAAAGGACACTTAAAGAAATTATTGAACGAGACCTTTTAGTAAATGAGATATCTAAAGAGTTGGTCATTGATAGAACTCAATGGCGTCGTGCGATACATGTAGCCGACCCCACTTAGTGCGATAAGGCTATGTTGTTGTTGTTGTTGTAGTTCAATTTTTTATTTAAAAAAATGTTTAGTACTTTTGAAGAGGGATTTCATGAAATGAATTTAGATCCCTGCTTGACTTAATTTAAACTGTTAAATTTCATAATTAACGACTCATATTTTATTTTATTTTTTAAGAAAATACCATCATAAAATTTAAACTGTTAGTTGTAAAATTTAACGACCTAAATTAGACCAAATACCCTATTTGGTTTTGGGGGGAGAAGATCTCCTGCTTGGCTTCAATACTTAGTTCAATTTAAGTCGTTAGATTTCACAACCAACAGTTCAAATTTTAATATACCATTTCTTTTTAAAAAAATGATAAAATATGAGGTGTTAGTTATAAAATCTAACAATTCAAATTAAATCAAACAACCAGGTAGGAGATCCAAATCCTATCCCATGCTACCAAACGCTTTCTCATTTGCTCTAAATACTATATTGTCTAATTTGCCATCAATATTTCTTTTCTTATGAGTGAACATAGATACAAAATGGTGAGTCTGTTACAATGCCACGTCTGTGGAGATCAAAGAGGAAAAAAATTGTGTTACAACAAAAGGAAGAATATGTAACTATTCAAATGCTTAAGAACAGCATCTCAACATTTTTTTTTCATTTTTTCAATAATACTACCTAGTACACATGCAACTCTTTATTCACAACTCTGCATAATTATACAATTGACTCCATTTCAATTTCCATTTGGACAGTTAAGAATGCACATGTTTTGTAGGTAACTTTTCTTTTCTTTTTCCATCCGGAAGCACTAAAGAAAGACGAGAACAGAAACAATCCAAATTTTAGTGTCTTTTTTCTAAAAAAAGAAAAGAAAAGAAAAAACTACTACTTGAAATGTAAACTGTTATATTTTAAATCCGACGACTCCCTGTTTATCTAATTTGGATCCGTTTCGAAGAAAGACAGACCATCATAATTTAGATTTCAGAGTGTTGCACAACAAACATGCAAAGCAAATACTATGTATATAGAGCAAAGCATATGTAGAGGTACAAACAGGATTTCCATCATTTCTAAATGGGGACAAGAAATCAATCCCTCCATGTACAGAACATCATAAATAATTCATTCCCAGAACCCTTTTTTCCATTATAAAAGTAGAAAAAATGGAAACATTTTACTTGAAATATATGTTACTGACCTATATATAAGCTTTACAAGCAACAATGCGGAAGCTTTTACCTCAACGAGTGCCCTCGATAAAAAGTATAGTTACTACATTAGTAATTTAAGCCTCACCTCCATCGTCGTCGTCCAGAGGTACTTCATGCCGTGGTCGATTGTACTTCTCCCGCAGTTGCTTGATTGGGATGAAATCCCCAGCTGTATCCATCCCATAGAACAGAAAGGAGACATAGGGATGATCAAAACTACCCTGCGATTCAACAGCATTACTAAGTGTCAAACAAACCGTCCCGTCGCAGATTAAAAATAAACAGACCTCAAATTATATGTTCAAAACGGCCGTCTTGGATCACAAGTTTTTTTTTAATTTTTTTATATTTAAATAATATAATTTTAAAAATTTTTTAGTCAAAAAATTCAATATTTTTTATTAAAATACAATTTATACATGTAAAACATTACTTCTTTAATTTTTTAAATAATCAATAACTTTAATTTTTTATATTTTTTTTTTAAATTAACTATATTATATTTAAATTTAAAAATTTTATATTTATTTTTAAAAAATTACAAAAGTTTTCATATCTAAAATTACTATATTTATTGAACATAATGTTATAAAATATAAAAATGTGATACAGTTAAATTATTTATACCAAATAATATATTTTTGTAAAAAAATAAAAAAATTTAAATAGACAAATTTTGGCCAGTTTTGACACTACTAAATTATGCATGAAATGATGAAGTTTACAGCACAATGCATGTATGTCGAGAAAAAATTCACTAACCTTGTCTGGTTGGTTAGGGCCTACAAGGTTCTCTTCAGGAACTGCAAAAAAAAAAAAGTAAATTATTATGCAAGTTATTGTTATCTGCAATCAACCAACAACATACAGAAATTCATACTGCAGATAAGAAAAATAAAACAAAAAATTATTTGTAAACAAAAAGCATAAATATATGACAAAGACCATTAAAATTTATACAATCATAGGTATACGAATAAGGAATAAATTAATCTCCAGACCTACCATATGCCACCAATATATTTGGATCAGCATGTACATCAACTAGAACCTGGACAACAAAATGAAAGAAGAATTTATCAAAGACCAACACAATACTTTATAACTGCTGATTAACTATTAATGAAATAAGAAGATATTGCACTACATTAACAAACAACACATCTCCAAACATGTCATTTTGCACACAAGTCATGGAGAAAACCATTGTTATATCCAAAATGCCTGCTCAATAAGAAAGAATAAGGACAATCTGAAGAAGCACACTGTCCTCCAGAACTTTTAATGCAGGCCACCATAGGGTAACAGAAACCATCAGAGACAACTTCATGCTAATATATACATAACAACTGTTTATGTATTATCTAGCCATGCCATCTTTCACTTTCCACTAGTATTTGTTTACTATGCAGTTGCTGTATGACAAGATCTATGGTGCTTTTACTTCATTGTTCCGGCTTATTTATGCAGGTTCATTAACAAATGACAATAAATAAAATATGAAAAGTACATGAAGAATCAACTGCTAAGAAGGTCACAATAAAAGGTAAAACTGGTACTAACAGAATAAGAAACAGTTAGGCAAGTTAAGTGTTATAATTAATAAACCTGATAAAATGGCTGAGTAGAACCCCGGGACAACTTCTCAACCTGTGCAGTTTCCATCCATGAACTTGATTCACAGCATACTGGATCCATTCCACAGATCACTGCCCGATAGCCTGAAAAATAGATTGAGTGATTAAGACCCCGTTTGTATAGTATAAATTATAGCTTATTAGAACTTCTCTACTAGTATAAGTGCTTTTATGTTAAAAAAAAAATATTTAAATAAGCTTAAATAAGTAACTTATTAATTCCCTAAAAGTTATTTTTAGCTTATTTTATGAAGTTAATTTTTTAAGCTTCTTGGAAAAGCCTTGTGCAAAAACTCAAATTCACATAATCGAAAAACTGTTTTGCATTTTTACAGGATAAGTATGTCCCCAATCATAATTTGAAATTCTATGAAAACCAAACCCTTCACTTCCTTCCTTCTCCAATCATAATTTAAAAACACTTCTTCAAGTATGTATCCAAAAACTAAATAACTTAATTTAAAAGAAGCTTATAGTATAAAAGCTTTTCACACAAGGCTTTCTTCTATAAACGCTTAAATAAGCTGTTTAGGAAGGGAGGAAGGAAGTCATACTAACAGCTGTGACAGTAATATGCTCCGCTTTTAGGAGATGTTCAGCTGATTAAGGTGGGTTTTGGATGACTACAATTTACTAGCCGCTTCCTAACGGGTTTTTTGCATTCCCCAGTTGGATTTGGAAATTAAAGCAATAAAACTATATTGCTTCTACTGTTTCACTATTTGAACCTTTCAGACAGAGTACAAAGCACCATCAATATAGCTAAAAATCACAGTGCACTAGTGCAGACATAATGCACCACGTGAAATCTGTCATATACAATGGAAAGGGTGACAACTGTGTACCGAATTTTCTATGCCTCACTTTCTGCCCCAAGCGGAATGCATATTGCAAATTTTCATATGCTAACGCTTTAGCTGATGCCGCCAGAGACTCTGCTTCAAGCTTGGAAATTTCATCACGTAGTTCAGCAGCCAAAGCATAATCTTCACTCTTGATTGCATTATGGAGGTCTGACCTGCAAGGAAAACAAAATAAGTCATTATTACTGATCAAGTAGTCTTAACATTATATAGACCCAAAAAAAAAAAAAGGCCACTTAATCATGGGGATCAAGTAGTTAGCAGGACACAAGGATGAAATATACTCACCTAAGAGATATTATTCGCAGAGCTGTATCTTGAGCTTCACTTTTTGAAGACAATCCCCTTTTTGCATCTTGTTGCCTGACGATCTCTGCTTCAACCTTCCAAAAATAATATTTATCAAGCAAGCTGCAAGTCATTTAATGCTCCACTCGAAGAAAATTTATATAACCTGAACACATGTATATAAACAAGACAAACACATCTAAAGTGTTACACTAAAATTTAGATAACAGAAAGACATATTTAGACAAAAAATGAAACTTGTTGTCAGAAAACTGAACAACATAAGTTATATTTCAACTTGAAAACATTTTAACTCACACAATTTAGTATATGATATAAAAACAGGATTAGTAGTTGAGCTATCTAACCTCAGTAAGCTTGTTTCTCAATTCCTGTGCAATGTCATACTGCTCCATGTTTAAAGCATACTGAAATTCAGAAGTTTCAAACAAATAAAAGGTTAAGTGTTCAAGTACAAATTGGGAGACCGCCACACTACCTAACTCTTCCTAAACCAGTAAAAACTAAAAGCAGCCAGACCTGTACGCGAGTGGCTAAGTCTAGCTGGAAAAAGAATATCAAAATACTCTCATTAGCGCTTTCACTACGCTCTATACTTGCATCAAAACCCTGCTCTCCCCCTCCAAACATCCATCCTGCTTCCACCTTAAAATTTCTGTGACTTGATGTATAGGGATCGCGCATTAAGAACCAGCTCTGCACACTTTGATTCCAGACCCAGTGTCTAACATTAACAGAGGTTATCTGGGATTTTCTAAATGGCTTGAAACGTGCCCTCCAAGATGAGGATGATCCATAGAGCATGCTCTTTCCACATGTTGCCAGAGTGCTCAGCGACACACCTTCCACCATGTTTGAAAGCCAACAAATATTCCACAACCAGAAAAGGGACAGCAGAATAAAAAAAGTTACTCTACTCTCTTAGAGCAGTCCTTCCATCTGCAACTTAAACAGAAGGCCTTCATCAATGTCAATACATGTATGCTAACGTATTTAATAAATCTTATGTTAGAAACTATGAAGTTTCAAAAACATAATTTGCATGTTAAAAGAAAAAATTACTTTATGTCTTTACCCTAAAATTAGCAAAATATTCCTCAATTTTAGAGCTGTACGATTTCTTCACTGAGTAAATTAGGAAGACCGAGGATCACAAATGAAAGTAGAAGATAGTGTTCTCATGATTGTAAGCCAGATAAAAAAAAAAAAAAAGCTAAAGCAACAGTCGTAAACAAAATTCCAGTGGTTGAATTGGGGTTCTTGGTCGCCAGAGACAGACAGTGGGTAAATTTGCAGGGGACAAAAGTTTAGATTTTCCCAGGAAACAAAGAGAAAAACAAAACGATGATTTTTTTAACCCAAAAAAATAATAATTACCTAAAATATTAACTAGGATGGAAAGGATTCCGAAAAAAGCGTCGACGGCCTCGCAGTCTGCAGAGACAAATTGGCTGCTTGAAGCAGAACTGAAGAAGTGAGGGAACAAAAATAAAAATAAAAAATAACTAAGGCTGAACAGTGCAACCAAAAGCTTTTGGAGAAGGTTTATCTCCGATTATTTATAATTCTGCTGTCAAATTTTTTATTAAAATTAAAATATGTGTGAAAAATTTTAAAAAAATTAATTATGTAATAATGATTTATAAAAAATATAAAATTATCTTATAAAGATAATACAATTATTGAGTTTTGATTAAAAAATTATATATTGATTATATTCTAAACAAAAAACTTGATGATAAAGATAAAAAATTGTCCGTCAACGTAACCCTTTTTTGGTAAACGAAATAAGTTATTACGAAGAGGCTATGGATTTTTTTATAATAATATTTATATATTATTTTTAATACATTAATTTTATAAATAGTAGAAAATAAAGTACAAATATTATATTTAATTGGGTTTTTTAATATTTTCCTTAAGAATCTAAATTATTTTTGTTATGTCTTTCACTTACACTAATTTATTTAGAGTAACACTAATATTCTGCGCCAAACCTTGCAACTAGAGAATGGTAATTTCTTTTGGGTAAACTTTTATAATCATATATTTTTTATTTTCAACATATATATTTTTGTACACTATCTATAAAATACACTACACTTTAATCGAATTTTATAATTTTCACATCTAAAAGTCCCTACCAATTTCTTTTCTTATACTTAACAACCTAGTGTCACATCCTCAACAGTGAGTCCGATTCACATTATCTCTAAGTTAAAAACATCATTAAGGTCTTAACTTCCGTACAATGAAACCATACATAATATTCATATTTACACATAGTCCGTCCAAAAAAAAAAATCCTAGGAGGCTTATGTGACCACAGAGTTACTTCTAGAGCTTACAAGATATAGAATACAAAGGAACCAACCGAAAATACAAGAGGGTTGGTTTAAGATAAACTCGCTATTCTCCTGGAAAATCCCCAGCGTCAGCCATAGATTCTGAAATGTTGTAAAATAATAGGATGAGTAATGAAATACTCAGTGAATGAATAACATTATCAATCAAAAGTAATTTAGCAAATAGTATCATAAAGATATCATTGAATTAAACTCACATCAGTTACCAATGATATACACAGTATAAATTACTCAGTGCCAACACAAATCTCGTACCAACCGGGTCGTCCACAGTACCAATGGATCGTTGCTCGCGGCCCCCTGGCCGCATCCACCCTTATCTCTCCATGAAAGATATATCTCCACCCTTATAACTCCTGTAACTTATCCCGTGGGGTGCACCACCACGAAAATATTATAACAACGTCATACCATAACGCAAGTATTCACACAACCTCAACATAATAACGGTAATATCAACATTAACTTTACATATTTTATAAGAATTAACATTTAATCAAACAAGATGTTTGAAATCCACAATACCTTTAAATACAAGGAATACAAGTCCTTGATAAATAAATACACAACATACCGTTTAAGTTCACCTTCTCAATTTTCTTTATGATACTTGATGACAAAACTTTTGAAGAAATATAGATGAGATAAGGTTATCACACTCACCTCGAATGTGGCCCTAACTACCTTTCCTTTTGCAGCTAAATTATGAGGTGTTAGGAAATAACTCTCAAAGATTTCCTAAAATGTAAATAAGATGAAAAATAAAGAATACATTAGAATTTTCAAGTGAAACTTGTACTATTAGAAACTAGACTCAAAGAGCTTTCTAACAGTATCTTAGTCCAGAACGCAGCTACAGTAACGTTGACCGAGTCAATGCTACAGTAACGTTGACCAAGTCAATGCTACAGTAAAGTTGACTAAAGTTAATGCTACAGTAACCGAGAAAATCTGTAAAATTTTTCTCACTGAACAGTATTTTCTGGGGAAAATTTTCGAATGTTTTTCGTGTTCTTCATCCAAAAATCCTAAAATCATATCTAAAACAACATTTCTTTTGATTTCTTCCATGTGTTTTGTTTCTCAATGTCTAATGAGTATTTTAACACCAAAACCCCTAATTTTTACCAACAATTCAAGCTCAAATCTCAAATTTTCATCAAGAACACTAACTTTTTCAAATATCCAAATTCTACGAAATTTCTTGTTCTAATAACATCCTAAACCACCTAAGAATGTTTTACATTAACATCCACACTTAAATTCATCCATTAAAACTCAAAATCTTAATTTTCTTCCATAGGTCCGAAAATAGAGAAAAAGAGAAATAGAGCAGATAAAATTTACCTCTTTGCCTCTAGAACTCTTAAGAATCGGAAGTATGGTTAGAAAATATCAGATCACCGGAAGAACTTAAAGAAATGATTGGAGAGGAAGATGAAAATGAAACGAAGAAATGGTGAATGAAGTATCGGGAGGAAGAAGGAGAAGAGAAACTAATAACTGTACATGTGGGCCATACCAATTTCTTTTTCGATAAAATTGTGCATAGCCACCTTAGCTTTTAAGATTTGTTCACTTAGGTCCTTGAAAATTATAAAAAAATTTCTAAATTAAAAATTGAAATTTCTATTCCCAAATTTTCTTTACTAACTCAAAGAAAGAAAACATATTTCACGCAATTAAATTTTTCACTAAACTTCATAATAGATTTTAAATATTCATACAAATTATTGGAGCATTACATTCTTTCCCCCTTAAGAAATTTGGTCCCCAAATTTCATTACCTCATGTTAAAAAGAGGTGTGGGTACGTAGATTTCATCTTTTCTTCCAATTCCCATGTCGCTTCCTTTTGGGTATGATTCCGCCATAAAACTTTCACAGATGGTATTTCTTTAGACCTCAACTTTTTTATTTGTCTATCTAAGACTGCTACTGGAATCTCTTCATAAGATAAATCTTCTTTTAATTGGACTTCTTGTGTTTGAAGAACATGTGAAGGATCATAAAGATATTTTCTTAACATAGAGACATGAAACACCGGGTGGACTCCTTCCAAATCTGGGGGTAACGCTAACTTGTAAGCCACATTGCCAATTTTCTCCAATATTTCAAAAGGTCCAATATACCTTGGACTAAGTTTTCCTTTTAGCACAAACCTTAAACTACCCTTCATGGGAGATACTTTTAAAAAGACCATATCACCTACTGCAAACTGAAGGTCTCGTCTCCGATGGTCAGCATATGCTTTTTGTCTACTATGAGCTGCAAGGAGTCTTTCCCGAATAAGTTTGACTTTTTCCAATGCATCTTGCACTAAATCAGGCCCAATTAATTTATTTTCTCCTGCTTCAAACCAGCCAATAGGGGATCTACATCGTCTTCCGTAAAGTGCTTCAAAGGGTGCCATTTTAATACTTGCTTGATAACTATTATTATATGTAAATTCAATTAGAGGTAAATGTGCATCCCAACTACCTCTGAAATCTATCACACAAGACCTTAACATGTCTTCCAAAATTTGTATAACACGTTCAGACTGGCCATCCGTCTGAGGATGAAAGGCTGTACTTAAATTTACCTGCGTGCCTAAGGCTTCTTGAAAAGTCTTCCAAAAACGAGATGTAAACTGTGTGCCTCTATCAGAAATAATTGAGATAGGCACTCCATGCAATTTAACTATTTCATCAATATACAACTGAGCATACTTATCAGCACCAAATGTTGTCTTTACTGGTAGAAAATGTGCCGCTTTTGTTAAACGATCTACTATTACCCACACAGAATCATATCCTTTATGGGAACGAGGTAGCCCCACTACAAAATCCATTATAATACTTTCCCATTTCCACTCTGGAATATCTATTTGCTGAAGTAATCCAGGAGTTCTACGATGTTCTGCCTTGACTTGTTGACAAGTTAAGTAATGAGAAACATAATCAACAATGTCCCTTTTCATTCTGTCCCACCAATACAATGACTTCAAATCTTGATATATCTTATTAATACCAGGGTGTACAGTATAAGCTGTTCGATGTGCTTCTTCCATGATTCGTCTCCGTAAAGATTCTACATTTGGCACACATAATTGACCTTCAAATCTAATAATTCCATGTTGGTCAAGAGAAAACCCCTTATCTTCGCCCTTATTTACTTTACTCTGTAACTTTCCAAACATTGGATCTTCCTTCTGGGCCAACTTCACATCTTCAATTAAAGATGATTGGGCTGGTATATGTGCCAAGAATGCGCTTGACTCCAAAATTTCATACCACACTCCACTAGCTTCTAGCTCGTGTAACTCACGAATCAATGGCCTCCTACATAAGGTAATATGCGCCAAACTCCCCATAAACTTACGACTAAGAGCATCTACAACAACATTAGCCTTTCCAGGATGATAAAGAATTGTACAATCATAATCCTTGAGAAGTTCCATCCATCTTCTTTGCCTCAAATTCAAATCCCTCTGTTGAAAAATATATTTCAAACTCTTATGATCTGTGTACACTTCGCAAGTTTCCCTGTATAGATAATGGCGCCAGATTTTTAAAGCAAATACTACGGCCGCCATTTCCAAATCATGAGTAGGATAATTCTGTTCATGTCTTTTAAGCTGTCGGGATGCATAAGCTATTACCTTACCATGCTGCATTAAAACACATCCTAATCCCATTCGAGAAGCATCACAATATACAGTGAAACCGCTTGAACCCGAAGGTAAAGCAAGTACGGGGGCGGATGTTAAGCATTCCTTAAGCTTGGTGAAACTCTCCTCACAAGGATCAGTCCAATCAAATCGAGCATTTTTTTGAGTTAATCTTGTAAGAGGGGTAGCTATTTTTGAAAAATTCTTTACAAAGCGGCGATAGTATCCAGCTAACCCTAAGAAACTCCAAATTTCTGTCACCGTCGTGGGTCGAGACCACTTTTGTACTCTTCAATTTTGCTGGGATCGACATGTATCCCTTCCCTTAAGACTATATGTCCCAAGAAAGCTATTTGGTCCAGCCAAAATTCGCACTTTGAAAATTTCGCATAAAGCTGGTGCTTCCTTAAAGTTTGTAATACCATTCTTAAATGTTGTTCATGCTCTTCAAGATTTTTTGAATATATTAGAATATCATCAATAAAAACAATGACAAATTTATCCAGAAACGGTTTAAAAACTCGATTCATAAGATCCATAAAGGCTGCTGGTGCATTTGTTAACCCAAATGACATCACCAAGAATTCATAATGTCCATAACGGGTACGAAAGGCTGTCTTAGGTACATCTTCAGTTTTAATTTTTAATTGATATATCCAGACCTCAAATCAATCTTAGAAAAGCATTGAGCTCCCTGCAACTGGTCGAACAAATCATCAATCCTGGGGAGGGGATATTTATTTCATATTGTCACCTTGTTTAATTGCCGATAATCAATGCATAGTCTTAAGGATCCATCCTTCTTCCTTACAAATAATACTGGTGCACCCCAAGGTGAAGAACTGGACCGAATAAAACCTTTATCTAAAAGATCCTGTAATTGCTCCTTAAGTTCTCTAAGTTCTGCAGCGGCCATACGATAGGGAGGTATGGAAATAGGCTGAGTGCCTGGGATTACCTCAATATTAAATTTTATCTCACGATCAGGAGGTAATCCAGGTAATTATTCAGGAAAAACATCTGAATACTCTCTCACAACCGATACATGATCAAGATTCACCTTGTCTTCTTCAATGTTCCTAACAAAGGCCAAGAAACCTGGACATCCTTTCCTTAACATACGCCTAGCACGGATCATAGAGACAATGTTATTAGGTATATCATTCCTATCTCCTTGAAAAGAGAAGGTAGGCTCACCTGGAATACTGAACTTTACCACTTTATTATAGCAGTCAAGAGTAATATGATAAGAAGCCAACCAGTCCATTCCAAGAATAACATCAAAGTCTGTCATATATAATAGCATTAAATTTGCCTCGGTGTTTTTGCTACCCATTAAAACATGGCAACCATAATAACCTGAATCTACCACTAAAGTCTCACCCATAGGAGTAGCAACAAGAAAAGGTTTATCAATTTTAACAGGATCTTGAATAAACCGATTTGCAAAAATTAGAGATATATAAGAATGGGTAAATCCCGGATCAAACAATACACGAGCTTCGAATAAACATACTAGAAAAATACCTGTTACAACTACATTCGAAGCCTGTACATCCTGGCGTGTGAGAGCATACACTTTGGCTTGGTCGCGTCCAACCGCGGGTTGATTTCGTCCTCCTTGTCCTCTACCCCCTCCTCTCCCTAAGCCACTTCGTCCGGCAGAAGAGGAAGAAGCTCTGTTAACTGATGCTGCCATCTGTTGTACTTGAGGTATATATGTAGATCCTTGCCTTGAGACCTCTACTTGTTGAGGACAATCTCTTCTTATATGACCCACCTGTCCGCAACGAAAACAAATTGAGCCTGCCCCATAACACACACCAGTATGAAATCGCCCACACTCTGAATATTTAGGCTTGTCTCGTCCCTGTTGAGATAACACCTGACCGACTGATGAAGAACCTCCCTTATGGTCTGGTCAAGGCCTAGAGACACTACCTGAAGATGCTACTGGGTGGAATGATACCATAGAAGTAGATTGACCTCTACCTTGAGACCTGACAGTCCTTGATAATCCATCATGCCCTGAGGACCTTCCCTCGTTTTCTCGTTTCCTCTTCCTCTTGAAGTCTTCACTTTCATCCTTTTCATTCATTTCAGCTATTATGGCTGCATCTACCGCAGCCACATAAGAAGGATATAGGTCCATCTGCATACTTACGAACTGACGCAATCGAAGGCGAAGACCAAGAACAAATCGACGAATCTTTTCTTGTTCGTCTGGGATCATATGGGGTGCATACCTAGAAAGTCGTGTAAACTTTATATCATATTCATCAACTGTCATTGAACCCTGTTTAAGGAATTCAAATTCTCTAGCCCTTGCAGTTCTTACACTCCTTGGCATGAATCTTTCAACAAAAACTTGACGAAACTCATCATAACTAACTGAAGGGGCATCTGGAGTTTGACTGCTCTGCCAAGTAACCCACCATTCATGAGACCTTCCTTGAAATTGATAAGTAGCATAATACACCCAGAATCGAGGATCACATTTCAAGGCTTTACATGCTTTTTCTATTCCGTCAAGGAATCGTTGTGGATCCTTGTTTGGGTCTTCTCCAGTGAAAACAGGGGGTTTAAGCTTCAAAAAATCTGTCACCGATACATCCCGTACTACTTCAAATTTATCAGGAAGAGATGGGGGAATTACTGAACGTGCCGGAGGAACTACAGTAGGAGTAGGAGCAACAGGGGCATTTGCAGCAATCATCTGCCTCTCTAGTAGTGTAGTCAAATTGACTAGACTTCCTTGTAACGCGGTCTGACCCTCTAGCAACGCAGTCAAACTAGTTAATAAAGTAGTTGGATCAATTTGTGGTTGTGCCTCATGTCCTCGAGGTAAGCCTCACTCATCCTGTCCTTGCTCACTCTCACCATGTTCCTCCTGCTCTCGTTCACGAGCAGGATGGGCAGGTCGCGACGAGGCACCTTCAAAGCCTGTACGCTCCACTGCCTCTCGAGATCCTCCGGGTTGCATCGTGACCTATCAACAACACCACATAATTTAGTCCCGGAAAGATCAATATTAACCACAAGGAAAGGAACGTAAGAAGAAAAATAAACAACACCTATAGGACCTTTAACTGACCTTCACCTCTATGGTCATGCCGCGGTTCATAATGATAGAAGGAAGCCCAGTCAAGGTTACCCTGCTCTGTGATCCATAAGAGACCTAAGAATTGCTCTGATACCATTTTGTCACATCCTCAACAGTAAGTCTGATTCACATTATCTCTAAGTTAAAAATATCCTTAAGGTCTTAATTACCGTACAATGAAACCATACATAATATTCATATTTACACATAGTCCGTCCAAAAAAGAAAATCTTATGAGGCTTATGTGACCACAGAGCTACTTCTAGAGCTTACAAGATATAGAATACAAAGGAACCAACCGAAAATACAAAAGGGTTGGTTTAAGATAAACTCGCTATTCCCTTGAAAAATCTCCAGCATTAGCCACAGATTCTGAAATATTGTAAAATAATAGGATGAGTAATGAAATACTCAGTGAATGGATAACATTATCAATCAAAAGTAATTTAGCAAATAGTATCATAAAGATATCATTGAATTAAACTCATATCAGTTACCAATGATATACACAGTATAAATTACTCAGTGCCAACACAAATCCCGTACCAACTGGATCGTCCACGGTACCAGTGGATCGTTGCCCGCGGCCCCCTGGCCACATCCACCCTTATTTATCCATGAAAGATATATCTCCACCCTTATAACTCCTGTAACTTCTCCCGTGGGGTGCACCACCACGAAAATATTATAACAACGTCATACCATAACGCAAGTATTCACACAACCTCAACATAATAATGGTAATATCAACATTAACTTTACATATTTTATAATAATTAACATTTAATCAAACAAGAGGTTTGAAATCCACAATACCTTTAAATACAAGGAATACAAGTCCTTGATAAATAAATACACAACATACCGTTTAAGTCCACTTTCTCAATTTTCTTTATGATACTTGATGACAATACTTTTGAAGAAATATAGATGAGATAAGGTTATCACACTCACCTCGAATGTGGCCCTAACTACCTTTCCTTTTGCAGCTAAATTATGAGGTGTTAGGAAATAACTCTCAAAGATTTCCTAAAATGTAAATAAGATGAAAAATAAAGAATACATTAGAATTTTCAAGTGAAACTTGTACTATTAGAAACTAGACTCAAAGAGCTTTCTAACAGTATCTTAGTCCGGAACGCAGCTACAATAACGTTGACTGAGTCAATGCTACAGTAAGTTGACTAAAGTTAATGCTACAGTAACCGAGAAAATCTGAAAAATTTTTCTCGGTGAACAGTATTTTTTGGGGAAAATTTTCGAATGTTCTTCGTGTTCTTCATCCAAAAATCCTAAAATCATATCTAAAACAACATTTCTTTTGATTTCTTCCATGTGTTTTGTTTCTCAATGTCTAATGAGTATTTTAACACCAAAACCCCTAATTTTTACCAACAATCCAAGCTCAAATCTCAAATTTTCATCAAGAACACTAACTTTTTCAAATATCCAAATTCTACGAAATTTCTTGTTCTAATAACATCCTAAACCACCTAAGAATGTTTTACATTAACATCCACACTTAAATTCATCCATTAAAATTCAAAATCTTAATTTTCTTCCATAGGTCCAAAAATAGAGAAAAAGAGAAATAGAGCAGATAAAACTTACCTCTTTGCCTCTAGAACTCCTAAGAATCGGAAGTATGGTTAAAAAATATCAGATCACCGGAAGAACTTAAAGAAATGATTGGAGAGGAAGATGAAAATGAAACGAAGAAATGGTGAATGAAGCCTCGGGAGGAAGAAGGAGAAAAGAAACTAATAATTGTACGTGTGGGCTCTACCAATTTCTTTTTCGATAAAATTGTGCATAGCCACTTTAGCTTTTAAGATTTGTTCACTTAGGTCCTTGAAAATTATAAAAAATTTTCTAAATTAAAAATTGAAATTTCTATTCCCAAATTTTCTTTACTAACTCAAAGAAAGAAAACATATTTCACATAATTAAATTTTTCACTAAACTTCATAATAGATTTTAAATATTCATACAAATTATTGGAGCATTACACCCAGCTAATGCTACAATTTTTTTAAAACTAAAATAATCTCCATTAATAGAAGTATATATGAGACAGTTTTATTTAAAAAAATAGTTATAACATCTTACACTAAATTAATTGTGATGCTTTTTGTGGCATTTATTTATACTTCAATCACGTCAATAAAAAAGATTTTAAATGAAAAAAATTAACATTAGGTGATTACAAACTACTGAACTTTTTTAAACAATGGTTCGCTTTTAAAGAAATATAAGATTAGACTAAAGAGTAATGCATTTTATTATTATAAAGAAGGAGAGTATATATTTTATAAAATTAAAAGAAGTGTAATTTTAAAAATTTGCAAGAGAAGAAACTATAAATTTTTTTTATTCATTTTAAACAAAGACATTGACTTCAATAAAGGATATTAGGATACAGTATCTCTAATCTGAGAATTTACTGATATCCGTTTTGTTTTTATAGCTATTATGGTGTCAGTGATCAAATAATTGTTGGCTTGGCAATAATCACATATTTGAAGTATGGTATAGAGCCAATTTTATTGCTAAAAGTTATAACAAAATTACTCATTGATTGTATTTAATGCATGAGATCAAAGTCTTTATGATCAAACAGTAAAAAGTTCGATCAATATTCAATACCTTCCCTATTCTCTAAATCAAAATTAAATTTCAACGCATGATATTTTGAATTGAGATAATAGTCGACAAATCCATTGACATATTTCGTGGTTGCAGGTCGCTGTTTTCATTCCAAATTCAGTTGACAGAACATAAATTCATATTCAAATATCAAAAGGAAAAAGTAATTTTGTTTGGTTGTTTTCTATAGTGGCACAGAGATCCTCTGCAAGGCGCCTTACGCTCTGTAGAGAGAGGAGATAAATGCTTCAAATATCAGAGAATGTTATTTCACTTACAGAGAAAGAGATAAGTTCTTCAAATATCAGATAATGTTATTTCACTTACAGAGAAAGAAATGATTCAAAAAATAAATCAATCAATCAATCAATAATATACGAGGGAGAGGGAGGGAGGAGCTTCTTTCTTACAATAACAACAAAGTCCTATCCAACTAAGTGTGGTCGGCTACATAGATCGTACTAGAGGAGCTTCTTTCTTACACATTTCAAAAAAGACAAGCACATGGAAACCCTCATCCGCTTACCAGTGAGAATAGGGGGAAAGTGATGAAGAAACTACAGCAACTGATCCTCTTCTATCAACTAATGGTAGAATTCCATATGAAGCTCATGGTCTTTGAGACACATATTTTGCTCTGGGATCCACACTAACACCCTTTCCTCCACTCACCGCTAAGTCATGCCTGCATCAACAAAACAAATTGAAGAACTACCTTACTGTCTACTACAAGAAAATAGGAACTGCAAGAAGATGACTTGGCAGTATAAAAATCACAGGGAAGGATTCCTATATTTTCCTTCCTTTAATTTATCGGTAAAGATGACCCTTTGTATACTGAAGGTCATCATTCCCCATATACTAGAACAGCCCGAACCAAAGTACTTTCAGGTGTCTTAAATCAAAGATGAGACATGATACATGGTAACGGTATATTATGACAACAAATGTTGACGGCAATGCCAGAAAGCAAAGAAACTCAACTGAAACACAAAATCTGGGATGGTCAACTGCTCACGAGGTACATATCTGAAGAGCTGCAGAAGTCGATCAGCATATACCACTTTCTTCCAAACCTAAAAGTTAATTGTCAATGATAATTATGTACGTGTGGTCCTCAAATAGGTTTAACTACCCAAATAAAATGCAATTCCTAACATACCACATTGTCCACAAACGACTTGAGTGCAAATATTGTTGCTTTTAGTCCAAGAGTTGCGTGAAGGACATATATTGCCTACAAATATCAGATTGAGAGATCAGAACAAAGACAGTAAAGTTGTAATGCATTAGGACTATATTTACAGTGCATACATGCAGGTTGTGCCGGTGCTTCCGTCCAAGTATCTGTTGTAATCTTCTCATCCAACCCAGGTTTGGTTGCCTATTTATTCCAATGACAGGGTGGAGGAGAAGTGAAAGTATTAATTTTGTGAACTGACCATAGTAAAAAGCGTCAAACAAAAATCTGGAGCAACCGATTTTAGGAGCTAGTCAAGCACACAGTTTCACAAAGCATCTGCTTAAGCGAAATATTCTTCACCCACCTAACCATGCTTCTCTAGTTCTCTTTCTATCTCTTCCCCATTTTATTTTTTGTGGTTCAGTAAGGTAAATGCTTATCTCCAGTGCCATGACTTCAGTTAATTTTAACACACTTCACCTAAAAACTGTCACCTTGCCTCCCTTAAGCTTTGTCTCATAACCACTTCAGCAGACAGATCTGCCCTCAGAATAACAATGCATTCATGCTCATATAAAGTTAACAGCAAACTATTTTCAACAAAAGGAGCAAATAATCAACCAGCAATGGATCAAAGTATTGCCTGATTTCAATATGGAGCTATGTAATATGAGTAATGTAAACAGGTTTAAAATGTTGCACAACTATCCTCAAAGAGGGCACATGTATAAGTGACTTCAAGATGCCAAACATGGACTTAAACAATCAATAGTCAAACAAATGTTTATAGTACAACACGAACTCACACAAAAATGTTAAAATATGTTCTCCATTTCTTGATGGATGAATTTCCTTTTTCTAATTACACAAAAACAGTATTTTACTGTAACTTTGGCTGCTAAAGTATTTAGATTTATTCTACATAGTCACACAATTCAAACAAAATATCAACCAGTTGGCAAAGGAAGCTCTGCAGTTATTCCATTTTCCCCCCACACATTACTGACATATTTTTCAAAAAAGAAAATCCTTAGCATATAAGAAACCTCTACTTACAAAAAGAAAAACCAATCTAAACATTCTAGAATTTTATCATATAATACTTACATCTGCAGAGATGCAGCAGAGTGGAAGTAAACAATAGTATAAGGCTTCTGTATTAAAGGCTCGAACTCCTGAAATTTAATGCCAATATGATTTTTCATCATATCTGGAAAGTAAACAGAGGAAGCAAAAAAGAAAAAAAAAAAAAGATAAAGATTACTACTTATAGATATAAACCATTTTCAGAAAGAGATATGATGAAGACCCATAATTATAGTTTGGATGCATTACAAATTAGGAGGGAATAAGAGGAGACGGCTGCCACTGCAAGTATAAGTATGCAAATGGTTTAGCCTTCCCATTCACCATATGATAGGTAGAAAGGGAATTTAGAGGGTAGAAAGGGAATTTAGAAGTGACGTTAGTTATATAAGGAGGAGAGGCATGAGAGTGGGAGGTAAGGAGAATATTTTATCAAAGTAGTGGAGCATTGGCTCTGCTTTTTGGCTGGGCAGAATACCTTAGTATTCTGTAGGAGCTTAGCTCTAGGGGAGGATTACTTGTAATCCTTCATTTGTTATTGAATATTTCAGTCTATTTCAGTATTTCTGGGGGTGGATTCCCTGTAATCCTTCATTTACCTTTAAATATTACAGTGATATTTTAGTGTTGTTTTTTGGTTTCTATCAATTGGTCCGACCTATCGGTTATATTTTGTCAAAGCCAGTAGAGAGAAGTGAAGCTTTGGAGGCTCGCATGGCTACTATGGAAGCCATGGGTCCTCAGCTGGAGGGATTAGAAGCTTCTGTGAGTGAGTTTCATGTAGCCCTTATGGAAATGCAACAATCACGGGTGAAGCTGCAGAAATCAATGATGGAACATATTCAACAGGCGCAAGCTAATATACAACAATCTCTTTTGAGGGAGATTGATTAAATAGGAGGAAAAAGAATGGAAACTTGCTTGGAAAGATGGGAAGAAGGATTAAGAGATTTGAAACAATCCAGTATGGATGAGCTCAATCAATTGCTAGAAAGAAACCGGTGAATGAAGCTGCTGATACTGAAGGAGATGTGGAGGCGGAATTCCAAGCACTAGGAAAAGAAGGAGACAACGTACATTCGGGTTTCAATAAAGGTAGAGAACTGAGTTGGATGATGGGCAACCCAGTCCGAGGACTTAAATCCTATTCTACCACAGGCCCGAGTCCATTGAATGAGACGGGGAGGATTTTGGGTCAGGCCCAAGACCAGTTTTGAAGCCTTCAAAACAGGTCTTCTCATGGGTTGCCAGTGTGGAATCTTTCGAATGATGGCACAGGAGCTCCAGTGTCTCAGGGAAGCAATTCCATAGGCCTTCCAACTGCGGCGTCAGCACAAAGCACACCAACGAAGGGTTCTGAGATTGACCGGAAGAGGAAGACGAAGAAGGACATCTCGGCGGCAACAGAGATGGGTGAGAGGATGACTGGGAAGGTGAAGTACCAGAAGTTTGGGTTCATAACTCCTAATGATGGCGGTGGCGGCTGAGGCACAGCATCTTCGATGCCGTTTTCATCTGTGCAAAGACTCGATGGTGTTCGCAGATCACAATCACAGGAGAAGAGTAGGGGAATTCGGTACCTGTCATACTCAAAGCTGATGGAAAGGACAAAGGATGAAGCTGTCTGGTTATTTCCTTTGCTGGGAAGGAAGGGAATAAGTTCAAATGGGAGACCAAAAAAAAAAAGTATATATATATTCAGCCATCTCCAGCCTTGAGGACAAGGCTGTTCTTGAGGAGTGGGTAATGATAGGTATGGGGTAGTGGATTGAGTAGTGGGCTTTTCTATTTGGGATGTTAGAGGGGTAGAAAGGGAATTTTAAAAGTGAGGTTAGTTATATAAGGAGGAGAGGCGTGAGAGTGGGAGGCAAGAAGAATGTTTTGTCAGAGTAGTGGAGCATTTGCTCTTCTACCTTAGTATTCTGTAGGAGCTTAGCTCTAGGGGAGGATGACTTGTAATCCTTCATTTGTTATTGAATATTTCAGTATTTCTGGGGGTGGGTTCTCTGTAATCCTTCATTTACCTTTAAATATTATAGTGATATTTCAGTGTTGTTTTCTGGTTTCTATCACCATATCTATGTTTTAACCACAAATTTCAACAGTATCGTTCCCAACTTTCAGAAAATGAAATTTTTTAATCACCAAAGTTATGCTCAGCCTCAAAAAAAAAAATAATGTCAAGCCATAAAGTATAACCAAATTACCTTCACTACATAGAGCACAAATCGCTCCAGATCAAGACATTTGAGCAATAAGTGTGCCCCCACAACAACCATGACAGGATGACCTTCGCTGTCTACTCCACCACGATAGCTGAAAAACATAAATGCATTGATCATTACATGGAAAAATTAATCTGGAAATTATCATGAAACCACTCATTAATTGATTAAAATAAACAAGATTTTCAGAAATTTCAAAGAGCATAAAACATTATTATTAAGAAGAATTTCATATCATCCACCATCATCATTTTGCTCTTCACTTCCACAAAAGAGCATCATTATATCATGATGACACAAATAGAAATATTACTGTCAAATGCATTGTGAGTATGTCTTCAAGGCAATTGACGAAGAAACCAAAAAAGAATGAAACAATTTCATAACCCCTAAGTTCAACTCATCTCTTCTTTTCATGATTGTAGACCATTTTCAACCCAGAAATTTCACAAACACCACCAACTAATATGACTTCAATCATAACAATGAAGTACATATAGGAATCAGGACTAAAATTGGAACTGAGTCCAAAATAGAATATAAAATGGATGGGTACTTACACAATTTTCATCTCTGCGATTTCAGAAAGATTCAGAGAATTTGCTTTAGAAAGGTATCTAGAGTGAAGAGAATATTCTTCAGCAGCAGATAATGAAGGCCCACCAAGGTCACCTAATCCAAGCATTTTGGCCAAATTCCAGCCTCTTCGTGCTTCAGCAGTCTTCTCCCACTGCTCCAGACGTCTTTGATCAGGATCTTTTATTAAGGACATGAAAGCGGGATCCAGAAATGAATCTAAATTTGCAGAAGTCCTATACAAGCCACACAGATCAGAAGCACTACATCACAAGTAAATAGAACACAAACATTAAGAAAATAAAACTAACAATTAATAGTGATATATTTCCATATCTCAGAGTGCTTTGCAAGAAGACAAATCCTGGATGCTGCTCTTGTGAATGAGGATGGCAAATGTCTAGTTTTTAAGCTAGATTTTGAGAGAGTATGACTGACTTAGGTCTTTCTATATAAGGTTCTTGATCAAAAAAGTTTGGCTTGAGATGGAGAGGCCGGATTTCAGGCTGCCTTTCAGCAATCACTTTTTATGTGATTGTAAATGTTGGACGTAAACCTCAGGTTCAAGGTCAGAGGGGAATTAAGCAAAAAGATAGTCCATCTCCTTTCCATTTTTACTCAAGTGCTGGATGTAAAATGATTTATAGAAACAGTTGATAGAGGCATCAGAAAATATATTAAAGTGGGTTATGAACAAATAAGGTATCTCATCAGCAGTTTGCATACATGAATCATGACCTAATTTTTTGAAAATGAAAGGAATAGCTTCAACAATGTTCTTTCTTGTCTTCGGGTTTTTTGAATTATTTTTAGTTTAAAAATTAAGTGTAGCATTGCCAGCATTAATGTAGAAATCTATACTTGACTTATTTAGCCATTTGACTTCTTGTCAGGACTTGCAATGGCAGTCTATTACCTATCAAAGATTCCTCCTTGAGGAGGTAATCCTAAAATAGCAGTAAAAATTATGTAGCCATTAACCCTAAGATTACAGAGCACAATGTTCTTGTAAGCAAAAAAGTAGGAGGGTCAATGCCTACAAAATAATTCTCGCCTCTTGACTGGATGCCCCTATATTCATATCCATATATACAGAAATTTAGAAACAAGTTAAGATATAAACAAATATCTTATATATTTTGAAACTTTAACTGACCTTCGAAATAAGCCAACATCAACTGGAACTTCATGAGGTTTTGAGACATTCATTTTAGGCAAATGTTGTATTCTTATTTTACGCTCATCAATGGTGGTCTCACCATTCTCATCTCCAACATCTGCAGGAAGCTTTGTCAAAGCCACCTCCTCTTCATGTTTATCACGAGGAAAGTAAAGTGGAAGCAACCTACATGGAAATGACTTGAAATGTAAGAGTAGATAAGGAATACAATGTCCAAAAGCAAGGTTGAAAGGCAAGTCAACCGAAATTGTATTACTGTCAGAAGGTCCATGTCAATCAAACAGTGACCAACAATAGAGAACTGAAAACAGCAATAATTTAAAATACCTTTTATATATCTCAGTATCAGTTGTGCTGGTAGTGCAAAAGACAACAGCCGTTAAGTTGGATTTCTGCTTCTCAAGAAACCGCCGCACTGTCCCTGAATAAGAGACATTTACAGGAGATGAAAAAGAAAAGAAAAAGAAATCGCCAACTTAACAACAGAGGGAGAATACACTATATATCAGATGCTTTCAAGAGTTGTGCATTATGGTAATATTATATACAAAAAAGGTGCACCCAAAACGCATTCTGTTCTCATACCAATATTGCACCTTGTCACCCCCTTGATAATAAATCTAAGAACCACTTCATGAGATGGACAATTATAAAATGAGCACGTTAACTTTTCTGATCTTCGGCTTTTATGGAAGGAAATGCAATGAAATAGTTAACACATTCCCAAGAAAAATGGGGCAATTTAATTACCAGATGTTGCCATAGCCATAGGTGTCCTAAATAATTTATAAGGTGAGAATATATGTCAAAAAAATCAAATTAGAAATAGTAACATCATACAGAAAAATATCTCACTTATAGCTACATGTGCTGCTGGTTCACGGGGATAGTTCTTTGCCTCTGTATAAATACAACCCATAGCTATGCTGCATAAATATATGCCAAGAAAAAAAAAGGTAAATTGTAGATCTTATTAATAACATAAGAGATGCACTAAAACAAATTGCTGCAAGAAAGAAAATGATATAGGATTTAAAACATAAACCTGCAAAGACCATTTTCAATTAGAATCTCCAGGCAAGAACGATAGCAGTGACTTAAAGCATTTTCTGCAGCAGTGTGGTATTTCACAACATACTTAGGGCCAACAGTATGGATAACTCTCCTGCCAATAAAACATAAAGAAATAGAACTTCTAGCTCAGAAAGTTGCATGGAACGTAGGAAGAATTATAGGTCAGTGACAAAGAGGAAGAATGCACTAGCAAAATTAGTGCAGCTTATATATGATTAAGGATGGCTCAGAGTTCCAGAGTAGAGGAAGAGAAAAAGCACGGTGATCAGCATTTACAGAAATACATCCACCATTGCACATACCACAATATACAAATCCCTCACGCACCAACCACCATCCAAAAGAGACACAAAATCAGTAAGAGAAAGCATCTCTTAATAGATGCAACTACACTGACAGAAAAATAATCTCTTAACGATCATTCCTTGAGACAGAAGAAAAACAGTAAGCCAAGACTGCGTAGTGGAATGGCCTATCATCTGGTAAACAATGACTGTTATTTGTTCTTCATGAACAGTGAAAGAAAGGGTGCTAAATACCAACCTTGCAGGAAGGTCATACGCATTGGTAATTTTAGCCATCCCCGTTCGACATCCACCCTATCATAGATCAAAGGTATATAATCAGTTAATATTGACAATAAACATATATCACTTCCAGAAACAAGCTTATCCGTCATGACACTGGACAAGACATTTTATCTGGACCTGTTCACTGGAAGCCTATTAAATATTGGACAACTATTAAATATCAGACAACTACGATCTATTCAATAATAACAATTTAACAAAGTTTAGTATCCCAACCAAAGGCTTTAAACTCACAAAAGAATTCCAAAAATAAACTGAGGTATAAATTTTAAAACTCATACCAATTCCCCAAGCTCATATATTATTAAGCACAAGACAAAATTTTTCTCAGGCAGTTCGATAGAACATATAATCAACTATACCAATGTCAAACATTCTTCTGCAAGACCAGGTCCAGCTGCAGCATGCAACCCGGGGCTGCTGCGTGCTTCATCCAAATTCTGTTGACCATGAGAAAACAGGTCAGAAATAAGACCTATTTAGCCCCATTTTATTACTAGAGCTTCAGTTCAACATGCTTAATAGCATTGGCAGATTTAGATATTATAGTCAGTGGGAGCAAGCAACATACATTTAAAAAAAGTACTATATGAATATTTGTATTAAAATTTTATAACAAACAGTAAAGGGTTGAGGATAGGAGTGGAATTAATTTTTTGTGGGTAATGGGATTCAAATAAATAAAGTAACTTTCTCTATCTTCTTAGCTGTCATGTCAAAGTCTATGCAAGTTTTATTACTTTCTAGCCACACAATTTGCTAGCTAATATAGAAGGGGCAATAAGAGAAACAATATATTCCTGTGATAGGAATTACTCAAAGCTAGAGGAGCATTTGTTCCCACAGTCCACAACGTGGATCCATCCAGACCATCCCTGCTTAATAGTCTCCTTAGATTACATAATGACATGGTCTGAGGAGCAGACACAAGATAGCTCATAGCATCAAGTGAACCACAGATATGGAAAAAAAGGGGGAAAAAATTTTTTTTTGTCAATTTTTGAATATATATATATATATATATAAACGGATTTATACAAACCAACTATCATTAGAGTACAATGTTGCTTCTTTATTCAGCAACAGAATCATAGTTATCCGATATTTCATAGCATTCAGACACCAAGCAGTCTACCATCGCCACAGACTCTTAACTAAAGGAAAACATAATGAAAAACAAGTAACACTAAAATTATTTGTCAACACTCAACTCTAGGAAAATAAGAACAGAAATCAGACACCTCTAACGAATAACCAACTCAGACAAAATACAACAACAACAACAATAAGCCTTACCCTACTAGGTGAGGTCGGCTATATGAATTACGCAACGTCATTGAGCTCTACCAATAACTAATTCTTTAGGTATCTCATTCACCCGAAGATCTCGTTCAATGACTTCTCTAAGTGTCCTTCTTGGTCTTCCTCAACCTTTTTTCACAGGACTCCATACCATCTATTTAACCCTCCTTACTAGCACCTCCAATTGTCTTCTTTAAACATGTCCAAACTACCTTAAAAGATTTTCTACCAGTTTCTCCTCAATAGGTGTCACTCCAACTCTACCTCGTATACAATCATTACGGATCATATCTCGTCTTGTATGACCACATATCCATCTCAACATCCTCATTTCTATTACCCTAATTTTTTTTTCTTGTTATCCTTTCAATGGCCAACATTCACTCCCATATAATATTGCTGGTTTTATAGCAGTACAATAAAACTTCCCTTTGAGCTTATCAAGTACTTTCCGATCACAAGTAACTCCTGATGCCTTTCTCCATTTCAACCACCCAGCTTGTATCCTATATGTAACAGCTCCATTAATTTCACCATCATCTTGTATTAATGATCCTAGATACATGAATTTTGACACTTTTAGTATAACCTGGTCTCTAATTTTCACCTCCAACTCATTTCTAGCTTGCCACTTGTTAAACTTGCAATGCATATATTCTTTTTTACTCCTACTCAGATGAAACCCTTCGATTCCAAAGTACCTCTCCATAACTCGAGTTTAGAGTTAATCTCTTCCCCTAATTCTGCCATAAGGACTAAATCGTCTGCAAAAAAGCATGCATTTGGAGATTTTTTATTGGATGTACTCTGTCAGAACTTCTAAAACCAGATCAAACAAATAAGGGCTCAAAAATAATCCGTGATGCAGGCCAATCTTAATAGGAATTCTTTTATCTCCCCTCCAAACGTTCTTACACTAGTTATTATCCCCTCATACATATCTCTCATAGCTCTAATATACGCAACACGGACACTTTTCTTTTTCATGGCTTTCCACAACACTTCTCTTGGTACTCAATCATAAACTTTTTCCAAATCAATAAAAGCTATATGTAAGTCTTTTTATTTACACTGGTACTTTTCCATTAACACTCTTAGTAGATAAATAACTTTCATAGTAAACCGCCTTGGCATAAATCCAAATTAATTCTCATAGATACCCGTCTCAAATCTTAACTTGCATTCAATTACTCTTTTCCATAATTTCATAGTGTAACTCATAAGTTTAATCCCTCAATAATTTGCGCAGTTCTGGATATCCCCTTTATTTTTGTATATAGGCACTAAAGTGCTTATTCTCCATTCTTTAGGCATTTTCTTGGACATTAAAATCTCATACAAAATAAAATAAAATAAATCTGAAACTCCACATAGGTTGTTTTCTCATTAAAACCCTCATGTATGAAGGATGCCATTAAAAAAAAAAACCTGAAGTACTAAAAGAAATTCAATTTCTGTGAATATGCTTGTGAACACAGTAATCACTTTATATAACAAAATATTTATATTGCTTCCTTTTTGTCCCAATCTCCAACATGTTTCCTAGGACTCCTCAAGAATCATCGTCCCATAAAAAAAATAACAAACAGGAAAACACAAGGAATATTTAATGTATCCAATGTGGACTGAATCACCTATCAGTTATCACCATCAGAATGCAACAGAGATCAACAACACAGATTTAAGCTTTAACCCTCAACAGATAATGGATTTATACTTTATCGTAGAATTTCACCATGAATTGTATTCTAAAAAGCAGTTCCATATAAAGTTATTGACAAATAAGCATAAGTTACATTATGCAGTCCTATTGTCTTGTTTTATCGTCTATAACAGTCTAGAAAAAAAAAAAAGATGGATAAAAAACAAGATGACGCTAACAACCAGGAATTTGCTATCTTTAAATGTAGAAAATTCAAACCTAATCAGATAAATTTACCAAGGAAAACTAAAGTGCATAAGACTTAATGAAAAGAAATATAGAACTTACCTCATTCCCTGAATTTACCACAGCATCCACCTCAAGATTCCAAGGATCCCCCCGCCACAAATACATCTTTGAATTAATTTCATGGTCAACAGGAAACCTTGAAACTGACCCAATATGACCACCCTCCGTTCCCAAGTGTGATGCTAAAGGATCAGGAAAATTTGAACGAGAAAATGAAGGATCTCCATTGTCATAGTTATACTCAAAGGAAGACCTATGCTCAGCCTCAATCCATCGTGGAATTTTATCTAAAGTCACAACAGAATCCCCACTATCACTTTGTAATCCACATCGAGGTGTGACTGATGCCACAGGCCGGTACATTTACGTGAGTCTAATCTACAGCACCACTTCCCTTCTTGAGGTTGCAAATGCTGTGCCACAAACACCATGACACACCAATATTTGAAATTTAGAGTTCAATTGACACGTGAATAACTTCATATAGTAAGCTACAACCAAGTATAACTACCCTAGGATTAAAGAAAAAAAAGTATAAAACAACTCAACCGGGAGGTTCTATTATCTATGCAATTACCACAACTCAACCAACAATAACTCTGGATTCAAACTAACACCATAAATGAAGATTCAAAGGAAAAAGAAATAAAAAATTCAAGGTTCATCCAACTCTTAAATTATCCTTGTTTCGGAGCTACGAAAATGCAGGGAAAAGAAATTGAATCTGAAATTCTAATTGCATAGCACCAAAAGCAAACAAAACTATGCCCGACATAGTTGGATGACAACTTCCAAGAATAAATCAGAAACAAAACGAAACGCAGGTGATACAGTTGCATTACGATCATCTAAACCGATAATTGATATGAATCAGAACCTAAATGAAAACGAAAGCTTCAGATAAATGAAAACAAAAACAAGAGATGTCAACCAAACAAATACCTGCAATTGGATTTTGGATGTGTGAACAGAATTCCTTCTTCTTTTCCTTTTTTTCCCTTAAAATTTGCTGTGTTTGAATCACTGAGAAATACAACTATTACTCGGTCGAGGACAATGAGCTTGCTATTTACAAGTTCATTCGGCCAGGAATAAATTATGATTATGCATAGCTCATCTGTTTATCTGAATGCGCTTACATTATACAAAGTAAAAAGTAAAAAGTAAAAAACAACTGTAACTCAAATACTTCATCCAAAAAAATAAATACAAAAAAAAAAAAAAACTCTTAACTTGTGTTATAATTTTATCGCATGTTTCCGAAAGAAGAGTTTAATTTAAGCTTTTATACCCATTAGTGGGCCCGATCCATGGACAAGATTTTGGAAAAGAATAGTGAAAAAAGAACGTGGAGAGATATGGTTGAGTTTAAGTTGATTAGCCCAAATTCATGGGCCCAATGATTGGGCCAGACGAGCCATGGGATAATGTCCAAGGCCACTAATAATGATAGACTAAAATTTTATATTGATAAGATGTCTTTTTTTTTTTCATTTGGTCCCTCATAGTTTTTCATTTTTAATTTGGACTCTCACAAAGTGATATGCTTTTAATTTAGTCCCTCAAAAATTTTCATTCTCAATTCATTCCTTCATAGATTAATTTGTTACCATTTTTTACAAATTTTCATTCTCAATTTTATGACATATCAATTTGTGAGAAACTAAATTGATAATATATAAATCTTTAAGGGACCAAATTGAGAATAAAAATATGTAAGGGACTAAATTGATAACATATCAATATATAAGAGACCAAATTAAAAAAAAAATTACAATAGACTAAGTTGATAATATATCAATCTATGAAGAATTAAATTTAAAATAAAAATTTATAAGGAACCAAAATTTTAGTAAATATCGATATAATGAACCTATATTACAATATGAAATGGATAATTTTGTTTACCAAGATTGTCACCGCATTTACACCGTAGCATTGAAGTACATCTAATAATTAACACAAGCACGGTGCTTAATTAAAACACTTAGAAAAAAATGTGGAAATGTTTTTTTTTAAAAAAATCAAACTATAATTCTCACGAGTTCGAATTTTCTTATTATTGAATTATTTGGAGAAATGTATACTCATCTTTTACTATTATATGTACAAATTTTGAAATAATCTAACTTCAACTTCTTGGAAAGTCAAACAATTAGAAATAAATTAAAATGAGAAATTGGCTAAATATCATGGTATGAATTATTAGGGTTGTATGTGTTAAGAAATTAAATTAATTAATTTTCTAGCGAAAACTAATGAAAAAGTATTGATACAGACCAAGCAAGGAGGAGGTGATACAAAATTAGAGTTGTCAAATGGGCTAGACCGGTTTACCTCATTTTAAGTCCCCGTAAGATCAATAGTAAGTATGAGTTGAATTGAATTGGACCTTATATAATTTATAGTTAAAAAATTATGACTCATTTCAATCCATCTTGGGTCATGTGCTGACCCCATAAACCTATTTATCTTCTTTAAAAAATTTACTTTTAGTTATTTTAATAATAGATACTAAATATTGAAACAATCAAAATTCAAAAAATTAAATTAAACTTTTAAAAAAATACTAAACCATAAAATAGGTTATTTTTCTTTTTTAAAATATAATTTTAATTATTTTAAATAATAAAAATTAGATATTAGAACTATGAAATTCAAAAAATAGAACTAAAATTTTTAAAAAATAGACTAAAGCTTAAAATATAAAAAATAAAATAAAATAAAAAAACACAAGAGCCAACCCACCCTGTAACATTTCAAATTTTTCTTATCTAAGTTTCAAATAGTAATAGAATTAAGTTATTCATGTCTTTAGATGTCTAGAAGCAAGTAATCAAGGGAAGACATGAGAAATTAGGATAAATGAGTTAAGAATAGAAGAAAAATGAAGTTCTGAAGGAATTAATCAACTAATGGTAACAATCAGTCGACTGATAGCATCGAAAAATAGATTAAGTTGCTGATATCTACAATCAGTCGACTAATGAGGAGATATCAGTCGACTAATTACTCTTTGTCAAGATGAAATTTTAGGTGCTGAGGTAATCAGTCGACTAATGCAACATCAGTCGACTAATCGCCTGCTGGAGTGCGAAAATAAGTCAGTTTTAACTGAAAAATCAGTGAAAAATTGATTAAAATACCCCTAACATGCTAAAGAAGCTCATAAATAAGAAAATAGGGATAAAAGATGGATTTCCATGGTAAGAAAACTCTTGAGACCCTTTTAGAAGTAAGTAGAGAGAGAGAGAAAAAGATAATTCTGAAATTTAGAAAAGAGAGAGAGAGAAAGAGAGAAAAAAACGTGGAGACAAAGAAGAAGGTATAGAAGAGAGTTTTAATTGGTTTCTAGCAAGGAAAATCATCAAAAGGTAAGTTTCCTAGCTTGATTTCTCTAGTTAGATGAATTCTATAGCTTGAAATTGGTAGAATTATGTTTTTTCAGATTGAGGAATGAGGAGAAAAGAAGGAGTTGGTCTGAAAACTAAGGAAAACAAGGAACTTTAGAAGAGAACTAAAAGATATCACACAAATTCCAACTTTAGGAAGAATTAAGGTAGCTAGTTATTCATAAAAGCAATTTATTTTCAGTTATTTATCATACTTATGTATGATATGCTGTAGTTTTATACTAAATCTTTCCATGAATGTTTAAAAATATGCTTTCTCATAAAAGTAAAACTTGATTCCTTATGGGATGAAATAATACCTCATAAGATATAGTGAATTCTCTCCATGAGATAGCTATAAAGCAAATTTTTTCAGTTATTTATCATACTTTTGTATGATTTAGCAAATATGTATATTTTGAAGTTTTCTATGAGAATAAAAAATAAACTTTCTCTTGAAAAGTAAAATTTATGTCTTTATGGGATGACAGGACCTCGAAAATTCCTCATGAGATGACAGAATTTCTCATAAGACGTAAAATTCTTTATGGGATAACAAAATTCCTCATATGATATAAAAGTCCTTATGGGATGACAGAACTAAGAATTTCTCATGGGACATTGAGTACTTTTCCTGATAAAGTAGCCAAAGTATAGTGCACTATGCTAAGAATGAAGTTTATGACACCAGTTATGTGTCCAGATATCAGTTTATATTTCATGAAATGAGTTTATTATTGAGATTGCTTTATGTTGATTCTTTCATGTTCATGGAAGTGTGACACATTCATTGAGAATTGCTTTTATGACTAAAATAGTTTATGAAATGTTTTCTTTAGACAAACTAGCTACTGAGATTATATATCTCATGTTTTATATTATGATTAATCATTTCAGGATTTGAAGTAAAAAGGTGAAGGAAAGCAGAAAGAACAAGATAGTAGAGTTATTAAATGTTCTTTGTAATAGAAGAAGTTAAGTTAGCTTTTTATGCAAACTTTAGAGACATATGTACATTTGGTGTGTATGTATAGAAATATATAAGTCTTATGTAAACCTCTTGTATTGTAGTTCTATTTTAGAAAAGAATTTACAAGAATAGCTGAAGAGGTGTTGTAGACTATAAGTATAAATGACTTTAATGGTTTTATCCTGTATTCCAGCTAATAGTTTTATAAAATTAGAAGTTCAAGGCACGTCAGTCAACTGATGACCCTGTATCAATCGACTAATACCTTTCGATTTACAAACTTATTTAAGTTTATAGTCGATCAGTCGACTAATTATAATGGATTAGTCGCCCGATCGCTTACTGCAAAGACTGAAATTTTATGTTTTTTTTAGAATTTACTTAATTATGTGAAACTAGATAGTTTGTAAATATTTTAGAAAAGTATCATGTCCTCAACCAGATTTTTCTTTAATCCATAATATAATTTTTGCTAAATTATATACATGAATATAATTCTAATAGACATTACACACCCTAACCCATCTAAGCCCCAAAGGACAATGATAGGTCAGACTAAAAGTCATTCTTCAGAATAGACTATTAAATTATTGACACACTTTATCCCATTTGCAAGGTTATGATGGATTAGCCCATTGGAATCAAACCCATTTTAATAGATCTATTCGCAACATTGATTACATAATCAATTTAAATTATTTGCTAAAATTAAAGTTTCAATATTTGTCAAAACTAATTAATTAATTAATTTAATAGCCACCTACCATATTGGAAAAACGTTGCCACACAGCAAAAGCAAGATCCTACACAGTTCTATATGGATCTTGTCCCCCCCCCTCCCCAAAAAAAATTTCTTAGGCCTAATGTACATGCGCTTAGAATTTAGACGAAAATTGATAGTTTTATATAATATAATTAAATACATAAAACATTTAAGAACTAGCTAGTCACTCTAATTCTTAATTTTTTTTACAGGTCTTTTTATTAGAGGCAATATTATTCGAGACATTATCAAATATTAAATGTGAAAACCCTTCTCGATAAATATTTGAACCTTGATTCACCATTTTGTGAGGACTAATTCATTTAGCTTGACCTACCCTTATTGGTCCATTAAGATATATTTGATTTCACATTTGGACTCTTCAATAAGTAGTTTAGGCTCCAAAACTTGATTTTTGACACACAAGCAACTGTGTTTTTTATTGTTTATCTTTTTTTTTTCAAATTATCGTTCATCTAAAACAACAATGACTTGCTTTTAGTTGAAATCAAATTGATCCAAATCAAATTTGCCAAATTCTAATCAAAATTACACACCTAGTCTGTACTTTGAGTGTATAGTTGATGTTGGAATGGACCAAATCAAGACACAATAAAATTGGAAACTGAAAGTGAAACTCGAAGTGCTATTAAAAAATTAAATTATAATTAAATAAAGTTAAGAGATTAAAATGAGATATCAGATCAATATAAGGGGTTAAAATAAAATAAAATGAAATTAAGAAATAAAAATTTTTAAAAATCATATGAAGTTTCTTATATTTTAACTATCAAATTATTTCCTAAAAGAAAAATATGTGTAAAAGTTTTTCATACAATGATGAATTATAAAAATATGGCTCGAGTACAGTGTTAAATGAGCTAGAGCCACTGCATCGTCGATCGATTGTAGTGTCACAAGAGCATGTTCCTGGAAGGTTGAGGGTAAAGAAGCTAGTCGAGGAGATCAAAATCATGATTGCTACGTGGAATGTTGGAACCATGACAGGGAAATCCATGGAGGTTGTGGACACTATGAAGATGAGGAAAATTAACATCTTGTGCCTTCAAGAGACTAAATGGGTTGGAGAAAAGGCTAAGAAATTTGATTGTTTAGGCTTCAAGTTCTGGTACACTGGAAAAGTAAGGACAAAGAATGGTGTAGGTATTATGGTTGACAAGGAATGGACGCCGAGTGTGGTGGAGGTAAAAAGGATTGGGGATAGGATTCTATGCTTAAGGATGATTATCGTAGGAGATACTATCCACATCATAAGTGTCTATGCACCACAGGTAGGGACGGATGCATATCTTAAAGAAAAGTTTTGGGAAGATTTGGAGGGATTGGTTAGAAGCATACCTTTAGAAGAGAAGATTTTCTTCGGGGGGGACCTTAATGGTCATGTTGGAAAAGAAGCAGGACAGTATGAGAAGGTCCATGGTGGCTTTAGTTTTGGGGAGCTTAACGAGGAAGGACAGTCTATATTGGATTTCTCAATGGCTTATAATTTCAAGGTTGTCAACACTTGTTTCAAGAAGCGAGAGGAACATTTAATCACATACAAGAGTGGAGCTTCAAGGTCACAGATTGACTTCTTTCTGGTAAGAAATCAAGATAGAAAAATCTGTCAAAATTGTAAAGTTATTCCTGGGAAACTCGTAACAACTCAACATAGGGTTTTGGTCCTTGACGTGTGTAATATCCCAAGAATTTATATGAATATTTAAAATCTATTTTGAAATTTAATTACATAGAAAATGTTCTTTTTGAATTAGTAAGGGAAATTTGGGAATAGAAATTTAAAAATTTTAATTAGGAAAATTTTTACAAATTCTCAAGGACTAAAGTGAAAAGAAAAGAAAATATGGAGTACTTTTGAGAAATGACCAAATAGGAACCTGAGAGGAAGAATAAAGCTTATGAGAATGAATTATGAGTCCGGTACCGAAAAGATGATGGATTCGATTTTAGGAAATTTTTATACATTCTCAAGGACTTAAGTGAACAAATCTTATAAGCTAAGGTGGCTAAGAGCAATTTTAACCAAAAAAAAAGGAAAGCGATGTGTGTGAGGTGTGCGGAGGAGGATGAGGGAGAGAAAGACAAAAGGACAAAGAAAAAAAAAGAAAAAGAAAGAAAGGAAAGAGAAAGTGAGAGACCGAAAGGGAAAAATAGAGAGAGAGAGAGAAACAATACTTCCTCCTTTCTTCTTCCTTATGCATTCCTTTGATTTTCTTTACTGCTCCACCTTATAACAAAACTACAAAGACAGAGGTATTGAGTGGTAAGAATTCGAACTCATGATCCCTTCTCATGAAATTTTAGCTAAGATTTCTTTCGGTAATGATTTTCTTGATGATGTTGGGTAATTTTCTTTTGGGTTGATTTTGAATTTTAATGAATGAATTCAAGTGTGGGTGTTAATCTGAAACATTTCTACATGTTGGATAATAATTGTGGAACAAGAAATTCAAAGAAAATTAGGAGAAATTCAAGAATTAGGAAATTTGAAGAAAGTTAGGGTTCTTAATGAAAATTTGAGATTAGAGCTTAGATTGTTGCTAAAAATTGGGGATTTGGTGTTAAAACACTCCTTACACATTAAGGATGAAAACCCATGGAAGAAATCAAAAGAAATGTTGTTTTAGATATGATTTTAGGATTTTTTGATGAAAAACACGAAGAACGTCACTGTTCATTCTGAAAATTTTTTAGAAAATTTTCAGAAAATACTATTCACCGAGAAAATTTTTCCAGATTTTCTCGTACTGTAGCATTGACTCGGTCAACATTACTGTAGCATTGACCATTGACCGTTATTGTAGCATGTTCATAACTCTTTCATTCGGACTCCGTTTTGAGTAAAATTTATATCGTTGAAAAGCTCTTTGAGTCTAGTTTCTAATGGTATAAGTTTCATCTGGATATTCATTACCAATTAGGAGTTATGATTTGAGAAGTGAGTGAAGGTCAGGAATAGTGGTAGGAAATTTCTCTATTTCGTAGCCTTGATGGTTTTTATCTGGTTACAATAGGAATGGTCAAGGCGCAAGGTGGGAGTGTCGAAAGCGTGAAATCCAGGTGAGTGGGTTAATACTTGCTATGATTAAATATCTTTGTTATTGACTTTTTGCATCATAGTGAAAATATGTTGTATATCCAAGTTTGAAGAAGATGATGTGGGACGATGAGGCATAAACAATTGTGGAACTTGCCTGGTGATGTATATAATTATATTTTCTTATTTTTTCATGAATGGAGGTTATATGATGGATTGTGAATGGCATGTGAACTGAGTTGAAATGTGTCATACTCTGATTGTTGAGTTCATTCATATACGGATAGTTGAAATATGTTATTGTTGAATAATTGTTCTATATTATGAGTTATTATGTTGTATACATGCTATGTTGCTGGAACCATATTGATTATGTTGTGACTTGAATTATAAATGTAATATCCCAAGAATTTTTATGAATATTTAAAGTCTGATTTGAAGTTTAGTGAAAAATTTAATTATGTGGAAAATTTTCTTTTTGAATTAGTGAAGAAAATGTGGAAATAAAAATTTTTATTTTTAATTTAGGAAATTTTTACAAATTCTCAAGGACTAAAGTGAAAAGAAAAGAAAGTATAGAGAACTTTTGAGAAATGACCAAGTAGGAACCCGAGAAGAAGAATAGAGCTTATGGGAATGAATTATGAGTCCGGTACCGAAAAGATGATGGATTCGAGGTTAAAGTGGAGTTTGAGATATTGAGAGGGACTAAAGTGAATAAGGAAATTTGTGGGGCACCGAGGATTTAGAAACACCTGAGGTGAGATTTTATGAATTTGCTTTTGCTAGTCTTGACTGAGGGTCAATTGCAGAGCAAGTGATAATTTCACCCCGGGCGAGTATATAGGTGGCCTCACCTATTTTTTATTCATTTTTCTCCTTTCCTCTCTCTCTCTTCACTTTCTCTCCTCTCCTTCTCTCTTTCTTCTCTCTAATTTCTCTCTCTACTCTCCAACTCTACAACCGGGCTTTGAAGGGCGGATCTCGGGCTACGGGGCGAGCCTCTAGGAGCCAAGCAACGTAGGGAAAGCAAGGAATCGAGGTAGAAATTTCTATTTCTTAAGCTTTTCCCTATTTTCTAGTTTTAAGAGTGTTTGAGGAAAAATCGAGATTCCGGCTTCGTTTCTCGATTAAAATTGGTGATTTTGGTGTCTAAATGCTCCTTAGACATTAAGGGTGAGATCCTATGGAAGAAATCATGAAAAACGGTGAAGATTTGGCCAGATTCGGGCCAAAACCGAGAGAAAGTCGCGAAGGGTCGCGATCGTGGCGCCCAGGCGCCATGTGTGGCGCCTAGGCGCCAAGGACATGTGGGGAAGAGAAAGGCATGGCGCCCAGGCGCCACGTGGGGCGCCTAGGCGCCGGGCATGGGTGGCGCCCAGGCGCCAGGTGTGCCGGAAAACCTTAGCTCATTTTCAATCGGCCATAACTTCTTCATCCGGACTCTGTTTTGGGCAAACTTTATATCGTTGGAAAGCTCTTTGAGTCTAGTTTCCAATGGTATATGTTTCATTTAGATATTCATTACCGATTAGGAGTTATGACTTAAGATGTGAGTAAAGGTCGAGAGTAGTGGTAGGAAATTTCTCTATTTCGTAACCCTGATGGTTTTTGTCTGGTTACAATAGGAATGGTCAAGGTGCAAAGTGGGAGTGCCGAGAGCGTGAAATCCAGGTGAGTGGGTTAATACTTGCTATGATTAAATATCTGTTATTGACTTTTTGCATCATAGTGGAAATATGTTGTATATCCAAGTTTGAAGAGGATGATGTGGAACGATGAGGCATAAACAATTGTGGAACGTGTCTGGTAATGTATATAATTATATTTTCTTATTTTCCCATGAATGGAGGTTATATAATGGATTGTGAATGACATGTGAACTGAGTTGAATAATTGTTCTATATTATGGATTATGTTGTATACATGCTATGTTGCTGGAACCACATTGATTATGTTGTGGCTTGAATTGTAAATGACTGAGTTGTGTATGTGGCTCAAGATTATGATTGAGGATGTTTTTATATATGATTGTGATTGTGTTTGACTGGAAAGGAAAGGCATGGTGGTGCACCCCATGGAGAAATTTATGTGAAGTTATAAGGGTGGAGATTATAAATGGAGCGATAAGGGTGGATGCGGCAGGGGCCGCGGGCAACGATCCAGAGGTATTCTGGACGACCCTGTTGGTACGGGAAATTTGTGTGAAATTGATTTCACCGATTGTTGTTGTGAACTTTTGAATTATGTTGAAATGTATTTGATTTATTTGGATATTGTCGCGAAGTACTACGAATAATATCATATCATATGATGATCGATTTACGTATGATTGCTGCATGTTATCATTATGATGTATGATATTTTTTTTGTCATAGTGTTGTGTTATCTACTCACTGGGCACGTGGTTTGCTCATACCCCTCTTATTGATATTTTTTTTCAGAGTTGACAGCTGAAGGTAAATATCGGAACAAGGAATTATGGATCCTTAGTCCATGATTACCTTTTCATTTGTTCAGGATAAAGGTATAATAGTTAAGTTTTATTCTAAGTTGTATAAATCTAGAAATCTCTGTAATCGGGTAGGTTCATTCAGTGATGTAATGTGAGTAATTGTAGTATGTATAGAGAACTCGTTTTGGTTGCATGAAAAAGAATTGTATGATTTTTAAGAGAAAGATAGGCTTACGGAGGTGAAATGAAATTCACTTTCCGTGCCGGTCACGTGCTCAAATTTTGGGACGTGACAATAAATGATTGAGTTGTGTATGTGGCTCATGATTATGATTGAGAATGCTCTTAGATGTGATTGTGATTGTGTTTGACTAGAAAGGAAAGGCATGGCGATGCACCCCGTGGAGAAATCTATGTGAAGCTATAAGGGTGGAGAATATAAATGGAGCGATAAGGGTGGATGCGGCGGGGCCGCGGGCAACGATCCAGAGGTACCCTGGACGACCCGGTTAGTACGAGAAATGTGTGAAATTGATTTCACTGTTTGTTGTTGTGAATTATTTGAATTATGTTGAAATGTATTTGATTTACTTGGATATTGTTGTGAAGTATCATGAATTATATTATATTATATTATGATCGATTACGTATGATTGCTGCATGTTATCTTTATGATGCATGATATTTTTTTTGTCATAGTGTTGTGTTGTCTGCTCACTAGGCACGTGGTTTGCTCATACCCCTCTTATTAACATTTTTTTCAGAGTTGACAGTTGAAGGTAAATATCTATACAAAGAGTTATGGATCCTTAGCCCATGATTACCTTTTCATTTGTTCAGAGTAAAGGTATAATGTTTAGGTCTTATTCTAAATTGTATAAATCTAGAAAATCTCTGTAATCGGGTAGGTTCATTCAGTGATGTAATGTGAATAACTGTAGTGTGTATAGAGAACTCGGTTTAGCCGTATTTTTTTATCTTTTGTGAAAAGATGAATAATTCTCTTATTTTAATTTTTAAATTATGTAATTTAGATTAATTGTATTTAAAAGAGTGGTATGATACTTAAGAGAAAGATAGGCTTACGGAGGTGAAATGAAATTCACTTTCCGTGCCGGTCACGTGCTCAGATTTTGGGACGTGACAACGTGGTTATTAAGGGTCGGAAACAAAAGCATCGTCAGGCGATAAACCTTAGGATCAAGTGGTGGCAGCTAAAGGGGGAGAATCAACAGACTTTCAAGAGAAGATTGTTGGAGGAAGGATCTTGGGAGTTACGAGAAAATGCTAACACCATGTAGGAGGAGATGGCCAAGAGGGTTAGAAAGGTAGCTAAAGCACTATTAGGAGAATCAAAAAGTTTTGGACAAAGAGATAAGGAATCTTAGTGGTGGAATGAGACTGTTCAAAAGAAGATCAAATTTAAAAGAGAATGCTTTAAAGCTATCCATTTGTGCAATAACTCGAAAAATTGGGAAAGGTATCGGAAGACTAATAAGGAGACAAAAAAAGCAGTAAGTGAAGCACGATCTAAAGCGTTTGAAGAGTTTTACAAGGACTTAGGAACGAAAAAAAGGAAACAAAAGATTTACAAGATTGCAAAGACTGGAGAGAGGAAATCTAGAGATTTGGATCAAGTAAGATATGTTAATGATGAAGAAGGAAAAGTTCTGATTACAGATAGAGATATTAAAAGCAGATGGCAGGGTTATTTTCACAAGCTCTTTAATGACGAAACACAGTCGACTTGTGATATGGAAGATTTAACAACCTGGGAGAGAGAACAAAATTTGGCATATTATCACAAGATTAAGGTTGATGAGGTTAAAGAAGCTCTTAGAAAAATGGATAATGGTAAAGCTGTTGGTCCCGATAGTATTCCTATTGAAGTTTAGAAGTGTTTAGGAGAGGAGGGTGCTATCTGGCTAACTAAGCTCTTTAATAAGGTTTTAAGGTCTAAGAAAATGCCTGAAGAATAGAGAAGAAGCACTTTAGTGCCTATTTACAAAAACAAAGGAGACATCTAGAATTGTGCAAACTACCGCAGGATTAAGCTTATGAGTCACACTCTAAAATTATGGGAAAGAGTGATTGAACGTAGGTTAAGAATGGAGACGAGTATTTCTGAAAATCAATTTGGATTCATGCTAGGACGGTCTACTATGGAAGTTATTTATCTTCTAAGGGGGTTGATGGAAAGGTATCCGAGTAAACAAAAAGACCTGCATATAGCATTTATTGACTTGGAAAAAGCCTATGATCGAGTACCAAGAGAGGTGTTGTGGAAAGCCTTGGAACAGAAAGGTGTACGGGTTGCATATATTAGAGCTATAAAGGATATGTATGAGGGGGCTATGACTAGTGTGAGAACGTCTGGAGGGGAGACTAGAGACTTTCCTATTAAGATTGGCCTACATCAGGGATCATCCTTAAGCCCTTATTTGTTTGACCTGGTTTTAGATGTTCTGACGAAACACATACAAGAAGAAATCCCTAAGCGCATGCTTTTTGCAGATGAGGTTGTTCTCATAGCAGAGATAAGGGAAGAAATTAATTTTAAACTTGAGTTATGGAGAGCTACTGTCACGACCCATTTTCTAGGCACATGACCGGCACAATGATGAATATCCCATCACTGTAAGCCTTTCGATAAATTCTTCCCACAAGTAAAATCGTTAGTCATTATCTCTATATTCTCAAAATACCATTCCTTAATAAATACAAAGAAAATACATCAGATTTTCTTAATTAAAAATAATAGATCCTCAGTACAAAATATATTATCATACTGAAATACAAGCCAAATACCAAACCCCTGACCTAGATGTCCTAGACGGTTACAGAGCAACATACTGTATAACAAAAGAAGGGCCTACCCGACAGCGGGAAGGTCCAACGTGATCTACTCCTCTAGCGGATGTACTTCAGCGGCAACCTGATCTGAACAAAAAGTTTGTACAGAGAGTGTGAGCTTTTAAACTCAGTGAGCAAATCGGCCTCGCGTTAATAAAATTCAAATACATCACCAGTCATGCAAGCATATCCGAAGGCTCAAGCTCAACCAATAGACATAGTTAGAAATTACATACAAGAAAATTTCATTCAATTCAACAAACGATACTAGTACTCGTCAATGGCAATATATCCCAGAGAGCGCACACAGGCCGGCTCACCAATTTTGTATTTTTTCGCCATGACGCACAACCTCATCCTCTTAGCTAGGGCGCCTCACGGATTTATCACCAATCCGGGCTATATCCCTACTGAGGGAATCGTTGTCTCCACACTCATTGGTCAAGACACCCTTTAACTCGGGTTTTCCGCCTTGCCGTGAGAAGGGGTACTGTACCGCTCAATCACAATCAATAGTACAACAGATCATATCATAATCAGAAGCACAATATAATACTCATCCATATAACAGGTATAGTATATAACTATATGATTCAAATTTCATATCATCATGAGATACTTGCTTTGTCTTATCCATACTTCTGGGTTAATTATCTCATTATATTCGTCATTCTGAATCCAATTTCCCCCTATGAATCTTGGGAGTGTCCTACGACATACTTTTTATCACCAGTAATGCTAAAACTCTATTAAAACAGGGTCGTTTCACTCACCTGAATTCCGTACGAGTATCACTTCTCTAAATCGTTACGGACAAGAGTACGCAGGTGAATTTCAGTGTTCCGCTACAGAGATTTTCATGAAAGATTATAGAAAATACGTTAAGATCGTTTTCGTACAGATACTGTTCATACGTATGGGTACTATTCATACGGTCACTATTCATACGTACGGTACTATTCATACAGTTACTATTCATACGTACGGGTACTATTCATACCGGAAATACAGAATACAATCTGTAAAAGAGTACACCAGGTAAGTTCCCAGGAAAGAGTGGAGGGTCACACTGGACACACTTAAAAATCAGGTCTTTCCTTAGCCAGAACTTTCCTAGACATGTATTCTCCACAGATTATATTCTATTTCGGTAATCAGAGAATCAAAATAACAGCTAACGACAGTTTTTCTGATGTGGAAGATCGGCCAAAGCCGCAACCACAGAGCATACTTAAGAAAATAACTTCTAAAATTTGAAAGACATAGAAAGGGCATAGTATCCTTACCTAAGCAAAAACGGAAAGGCCCAAAATCTCAGAAGCCTAGCGTCGGAGCAAGAGAAACTTAAGGAGGGAAGAAGAGAAGTTGAAGGTGTGAGTTTAGAAGTGAAATGGAAGGGCCTATTTATAGCAAAAGTCAAGGGTACTATTTGACACTATGCGCTAATAAAATATTCAATTTACTATTCATGAAAATGACATTTCTAATAATGCAGTTACTGTGCACCTTATGCGTACGATGGAAAATTTTCGTTTATTTACTATTAGAAACTTTAAAGGGAAAACTATCCTTTCACCTTAAACCTTTAAGTTTCTTTTCAATTCAGTCCTTTCAATTTAGTCCCTGAGGGTATTTTTACACATAAAACGTCATTTTCTCCTACAAACTTCTTTCTAGTTTTCTCTTATAACCAAACCACATCTAGTACTTGACATTTTGACTGTATAAATGAACAGTACCATATACGTAAATAGTAACAGTAGTTTGAAAACACGCATTTATATTTTATTTTTCATGGGTATTACATTATCACCCCCTTTAAGAAATTCGGTCCTCCGAATTTAAATTACCTCAAGTCGTAAAAAGATGCGGATATCTAGAATGCATGTCGGCCTCGGCTTCCCATGTGGCTTCTTCGTGAGTTTGATTCCTCCACAAAACCTTGACAGATGGAATCTCCTTAGATCGGAGTTTCTTTACTTGACTATCGAGGATAGCCACCGGTATCTCCTCGTATGACAAGTTTTCATCTACTAGGATAGAATCATTCTGAGAAGGGTGAAGTATGTGAGAAGGGTCATGAAGGTACTTCCTTAACATGGATACGTGAAAAACAGGGTGAATCCCTTCCAGATCCATAGGTAGGGCAAGCCGATAAGCCACTTTTCCCACTCGTTCTAGAATCTCATAAGGCCCGATGTATCTAGGACTCAACTTTCCTTTCCTTCCAAATCTCAACACACCTTTCATTGGAGAGACCTTAAGGAATACCATATCGCCGACTGAGAACTCCAAATCACGTCGTCTGTGGTCAGCGTATGCCTTTTGTCTACTTTGAGCTGCTCGCATCCTATCTTGTATTGTCTTAACCTTGGTTAGGGCATCCTGGGCCAAGTCAGGTCCTAATGCTTTCGCTTCACCTACCTCGAACCAACCGATCGGAGATCTGCAACGTCTCCCATACAAGGCCTCAAAGGGTGCCATCCCAATAGTGGCCTGGTAGCTGTTGTTATATGCGAACTCTACAAGATACAAATGCTTTTCCCAGCTACCACTGAAATCTAGAATACAAGCTCGTAACATATCCTCTAGCGTCTGAATCGTCCGCTCTGACTGTCCGTCTGTCTGTGGGTGAAAAGCGGTACTAAGGTCCACTCGAGTACCTAATGCCTCCTGAAAACTTCTCCAGAAACGAGAGGTAAATTGAGGACCTCTATCAGAAATGATAGATATAGGTACTCCATGCAACTTTACTATTTCTTTAATATACAATTGTGCCAACGTTACTACACCATAAGTGGTTTTGACTGGAATGAAGTGTGCTGATTTGGTTAGTCGGTCAACAATGACCCAAACTGAGTCATAACCTCCTGTGGAGCGAGGTAGACCAACAACAAAGTCCATCGTCACTCGTTCCCATTTCCATTCAGGAATCTCTAATTGTTGTAACGAGCCTCCTGGCTTTAGATGCTCAGCTTTAACCTGTTGACAGGTTAAACAACGAGACACAAATTCTGCTATGTCTTGTTTCATTCCTTTCCACCAGTAGATCTGTTTCAGATCCTGATACATCTTGGTGGCTCCTGGATGTACAGCATATGCAGCACGATGGCCTTCTTCCATGATGTCTCGTCTAAGAGTTCCAACATGTGGTACACACAACCATTGTTCAAAATGTAAGACTCCTGTATCGTCGAGTGTGAAACTATTCACTTCACCAATCTTCACCTTTTCCATAATTTGGACAAGCTCAGGATCCTCCATTTGAGATATCCGTATCTGGTCAACAAGGGAAGATCTAGCCCTGATATGGGCTAAGAATGATCCTGTCCTTGTAACCTCAAGAGTAGCACCTTTTACTCTCAGCTCTTGTAGTTCTTGGATCAAGGGTCTTTTTGTTACTGCTATATGGGCCAGACTACCCATAGATTTTCGACTCAAGGCATCTGCTACCACGTTCGCTTTGCCTGGGTGGTAAAGAATATTGCAATCATAATCTTTTAGTAATTCTACCCATCTCCTCTGCCTCAAGTTTAAGTCCTTTTGGTCGAAAATATATTTTAGACTTTTATGGTCAGTGTAGATTTCGCAAGTTTCTCCGTATAGATAATGTCGCCATATCTTTAAAGCGAAAACTACTGCTGCCATTTCCAGATCGTGGGTGGGGTAGTTTTGTTCATGTTTCTTAAGTTGTCTCGATGCATATGCCACTACCTGACCATGCTGCATGAGAACACATCCCAACCCTACTCTTGATGCATCGCAGTATACTGTAAAACCTCCTGGTCCTGAGGGTAAGACCAATACAGGTGCTGAGATTAACCTTTTCTTGAGTTCTTGGAAGCTTTCTTCACAAGCGTCATCCCATTGGTACTTTACCCCTTTCCTAGTCAGTCGTGTGAGAGGGGCGGCTAACTGGAAAAAATTTTGGATGAAACGACGATAATATCCTGCCAATCCCAAGAAGCTGCGAATCTCCGTGACGGAGGTAGGTCTAGGCCACATTTTGACCGCTTCTACTTTGCTTAGGTCTGCTTGGATGCCATCTTTGGAGATCACATGTCCCAAGAAAGTTACACGATCAATCCAAAACTCGCATTTAGAGAATTTGGCGTACAATTGATGATCCCTCAATGTCTGCAACACAACACGAAGGTGTTGTTCGTGCTCTTCTGAAGTCTTTGAGTACACCAGAATGTCGTCTATGAAGACAATGACAAATTTGTCTAAAAAGGATTTAAAAATCCTATTCATTAAATCCATGAAAGCAGCTGGTGCATTCGTTAATCCAAATGACATCACCAAGAACTCGTAGTGCCCATATCTGGTACGGAAGGCTGTTTTAGACACATCCTCCTCCTTGATCTTGAGTTGGTGATAACCAGACCTCAAGTCAATCTTTGAAAAACACTTGGCTCCTTGAAGTTGATCGAAAAGGTCGTCGATGCGAGGCAACGGGTATTTATTTTTGATAGTTACCTTATTCAGTTGCCTGTAATCTATGCATAGTCTCATCGATCCGTCCTTCTTTTTCACGAACAGAACAGGAGCTCCCCAAGGTGAATAACTTGGCCTTATAAAGCCTTTGTCTAGCAAGTCCTGTAACTGAGTCTTTAACTCTTTTAATTCTGTTGGTGCCATTCTATAAGGGGGTATGGAGATTGGGCGAGTATCTGGTGCTAACTCTATCTGGAACTCAATCTCTCGATCTAGGGGTATACCTGGTAGATCATCTGGGAAGACATCTACAAACTCCTGGACTACTGGAACGTCCTCTACTTTTAGTTCTTCTTTCTTAATATCTTTAACAAATGCCAAGTATCCTTGACAGCCCTTTCGCAATAAACGTTGGGCACACATTAAAGATATAAGATTCCCAGAAATTTCACTCCTTTCACCATGAAATACGAAGGAAGGCTCCCCCGGAATATTGAACTTAACTATCTTATTATAGCAATCCAGAGTGGCATGACAAGATGCCAGCCAATCCATGCCTAAGATGACATCAAAGTCTGTCATATCTAACAGCATTAGGTCTACTGTTGTATTTATTTCTCCGACTCTTACCTTGCAAGCTCGATAGCCTCGTTCTATTAGTAAGGTGCCTCCAGTAGGCGTAGTTACTAAAAATGGACATTCTAATCTAACAACTTTTTGCTTAAAGTTCTTAGTAAAGAATGGTGACACATAGGAATGCGTAGAGCCAGAGTCAAACAAAACATGTGCAAAATTTGATTCAATCAGAAGAGTACCTGCTACCACCGTATTAGACGCCTGAGCATCTTGACGGGTTAAAGCGAATATTCGAGCGTTCCCTCGGCCTGCTGAAGCCTGACCTCGACCACCTTGTCCTCTGCCAGCACCTCTTCCGACTCCATTGCCTCCTACAGTTACAGGGGCTCTGTTGGCAACAGTGGCCTCTGATTGATTAGGGCGTACTGACCCTTGGCCAGATCTCGTGTAGAGTTGGGGGCAATCTCTTTTGATGTGGCCCTGTTGACCACATTGGTAACAGACCCTAGTGTTGTTGTTGACAAAACAAGCTCCCAAGTGATTTCTTTCACATTTAGAGCACCAGGGCCTTTGTTGACCCCCTGTACCACTTTGTTGACGATGTGGTGCACTAGCGGTAGAGGCTGCACGTCCAGAACTCTCTCCGTGGTAGCGTGATTTCTCATCTTGTTTCCTCTTTCTTTTGTTATTCCATTTTTCTTTTTGCATATCTCTTTCTTCCATCATACGGGCGATGTCGACGGCTTCTGTGTAAAATGAAAAATCTCGTATTTTCGATCCCACCCTGTCAAATAAAGACTCTCGAAGGCCTTTAATAAACCGTCGGATCTTTTCTTTCTCAGTTAGGACCATGTGAGTAGCATATTCAGACAACTCTATAAACAGATTGTCGTATTCATCGACGGTTCGTGATCCTTGCCGGAGTGCCTCAAACTCATTCATCTTTGCTTCTCGTATACTCTCCGGAATAAATTGTTCTCGAAAAATTCTTTTAAAGTCATTCCATTTAACGAGTGGGGCATTTCTGGCCATGCCCTTCTTCCATGTTCGCCACCAGCGGTCGGCCTTACCTCTTAACTGAAAGGTAACAAGGGTTACTTTTCGAGGTTCAGGACATTCTAACGTGTCAAGGATTTTCTCACAGTCATCTAGAAAACGTTGTGGGTCTTCATTAACATCTCCTGCAAAGGTTGGCGGATTCAGCTTCATAAATTCTGAGATTTTGACCTCTGTACCTACCCAATCCTGAGGAGGGGGTGGAGGTGGCATCTGGTCTGTCTCTTGTACTTTTGCAGCATGTACTGATGCCTGTGAGCCATCTTCAGATGATTGTCCCATCAGAAGTTCCTTTAGCCCATTCACCTCGTTCTGCATTGCAGCTAATGCTTCCATCACTACAGTCGCGTCGATTTGTGATGGTTCTCCAGCATTTCTTCCAGGGTTTTCAGTGGATATTTCTCTGTTTTGTGCATGGTTATCTTCTGCACGGTTAGGCATCTCCAGTCTTGCATTTGCTGACTGAGCAGCTGGAGGGACCAAGGCCCTGCCAGATCTTGTGCGGATTCCAGAAGCGTTTGATTTTCTTGGTGCCATCTAAACTTATTCTACAATTAAGAATAATATATATCGTCACTATTATGCTTCAAGTAAAGACACGAAAGAAAGGGATTTTAAACTCTACAGGGCTTTTGGTGGATCTTCATCCTATGGTCGTGCTGCAGTCACGACAATAGGGGAAGGCCCACTAAAGACACCTTGCTCTGTAATCACTAGGAGACCTAACAACCTATACTCTGATACCAACTTTGTCACGACCCATTTTCTAGGCACATGACCGGCACAATGATGAATATCCCATCACTGTAAGCCTTTCGATAAATTCTTCCCACAAGTAAAATCGTTAGTCATTATCTCTATATTCTCAAAATACCATTCCTTAATAAATACAAAGAAAATACATCAGATTTTCTTAATTAAAAATAATAGATCCTCAGTACAAAATATATTATCATACTGAAATACAAGCCAAATACCAAACCCCTGACCTAGATGTCCTAGACGGTTACAGAGCAACATACTGTATAACAAAAGAAGGGCCTACCCGACAGCGGGAAGGTCCAACGTGATCTACTCCTCTAGCGGATGTACTTCAGCGGCAACCTGATCTGAACAAAAAGTTTGTACAGAGAGTGTGAGCTTTTAAACTCAGTGAGCAAATCGGCCTCGCGTTAATAAAATTCAAATACATCACCAGTCATGCAAGCATATCCGAAGGCTCAAGCTCAACCAATAGACATAGTTAGAAATTACATACAAGAAAATTTCATTCAATTCAACAAACGATACTAGTACTCGTCAATGGCAATATATCCCGGAGAGCGCACACAGGCCGGCTCACCAATTTTGTATTTTTCCGCCATGACGCACAACCTCATCCTCTTAGCTAGGGCGCCTCATGGATTTATCACCAATCCGGGCTATATCCCTACTGAGGGAATCGTTGTCTCCACACTCATTGGTCAAGACACCCTTTAACCCGGGTTTTCCGCCTTGCCGTGAGAAGGGGTACTGTACCGCTCAATCACAATCAATAGTACAACATATCATATCATAATCAGAAGCACAATATAATACTCATCCATATAACAGGTATAGTATATACAGAATACAATCTGTAAAAGAGTACACCAGGTAAGTTCCCAGGAAAGAGTGGAGGGTCACACTGGACACACTTAAAAATCAGGTCTTTCCTTAGCCAGAACTTTCCTAGACATGTATTCTCCACAGATTATATTCTATTTCGGTAATCAGAGAATCAAAATAACAGCTAACGACAGTTTTTCTGATGTGGAAGATCGGCCAAAGCCGCAACCACAGAGCATACTTAAGAAAATAACTTCTAAAATTTGAAAGACATAGAAAGGGCATAGTATCTTTACCTAAGCAAAAACGGAAAGGCCCAAAATCTCAAAAGCCTAGCTTCGGAGCAAGAGAAACTTAAGGAGGGAAGAAGAGAAGTTGAAGGTGTGAGTTTAGAAGTGAAATGGAAGGGCCTATTTATAGCAAAAGTCAAGGGTACTATTTGACACTATGCGCTAATAAAATATTCAATTTACTATTCATGAAAATGACATTTCTAATAATGTAGTTACTGTACACCTTACGCGTACGATGAAAAATTTTCGTTTATTTACTATTAGAAACTTTAAAGGGAAAACTATCTTTTCACCTTAAACCTTTAAGTTTCTTTTCAATTCAGTCCTTTCAATTTAGTCCTTGAGGGTATTTTTACACATAAAACGTCATTTTCTCCTACAAACTTCTTTCTAGTTTTCTCTTATAACCAAACCACATCTAGTACTTGACATTTTGACTGTATAAATGAACAGTACCATATACGTAAATAGTAACAGTAGTTTGAAAACACGCATTTATATTTTATTTTTCATGGGTATTACAGCTACTTTGGAATCGAAGGGTTTTCGTCTGAGCAGGAGTAAGACCGAATATATGTATTGTAAGTTTAACAAGCGACAAGCTAGGAACGAGATGGAGGTTAAACTTGGTGATCAGGTCGTATCACAAGTGTCAAAATTTAGGTATCTGGGATCAGTTATACAAGATGACGGTGAAATTATTAGAGATGTGGAACATAGGATACAAGCTGGGTGGTTGAAGTGGAGAATGGCATCAGGGGTTGTTTGTGATCGGAAAGTACCTGATAAGCTCAAAGGAAAGTTTTGTCGTACTGCTATAAGACCAGCAATTTTATATGGGAGTGAATGTTGGGCAATGAAAGGACAACAAGAACATAAAATTGGAGTGGCAGAGATGAGGATGTTACGTTGGATGTGTGGTCATACAAGAAGAGATAAGATCCGTAATGATCATATACGAGGTAGAGTTGGAGTGGCACCTATTGAGGAAAAAATAGTTGAAAACCATTTAAGATGGTTTGGGCATGTGCAAAGAAAACCGTTGGAAACGCCTGTTAGGAGAGTTGAGCAGATGGTTTGGAGCCATGTGAAAAAAGCTCGAGGAAGACCAAAAAAGTCACTTAGAGAAATTATTGAACGAGACCTTCTAGTAAATGAGATATCTAAAGAGTTGGTCATTGATAGAGCTCAATGGCGTCGTGCGATCCATGTAGCCGACCCCACTTAGTGGGATAAGGCTATGTTGTTGTTGTTGTTGATGAATTATAAAAATATAAAATTAATTTTTAAAGATCATACACTTATCAATCTATCAATGTTCAAAAATTTGAACCGATCATTTGAAATACTAATTCAAGGATTAATAGTTAAATGGATTAATAGTAAATTGTGGTTGAATTACGATCAAAACGATAGTAGTTAAAATATATTAAAATATAAAATATATAATATAAAAATATTCAAGACATGTTATATATATATATACTAATTATAGATCTTTTCTTAATAGATTAATTTTTTGAAGATTTTTTAAAATACATAATAATATTTAATAAAAAATAAAAAAAATTTATAAAAAAGAACTTATGGAATTGTCAAATTGTCTAATTTTATTAATTTAATTTATTTTTTATCAATTTAAATGTCTACTGTTTTAATTATTTAAATTAAATTAAAAATCTAAATAATTCACTAAATTTTTAATTAAATTGACCGACTGGGTCAAATTTTTTAATACGTGACCAAGAATGTATTTGGCGAATAAAATAATATAGGGTAGCCGTTATTTGAGTAGGGAGAAGAAAGAGACAAAGGAGAGGAAAGGGAAGCTTTTATGGAATGACGAAAGAAGGAAAAAGATAAAAGAAAAGGACGTTTCCTGAAATGTAATTGGATGGATGGATAGAGTAGTAGATAGATTTATCTGAATCCAGATTACGACTTTTTTGGTACCAAACAACACAAAGATCCAGAGAGAGAGAGAGAGAAAGAGAGCGAGAGAGAGACAGATCCAACAGTAATTAATTAATAAAATAAATAAACAAGAAAAAAAGAGTGAAAGTTGGAACTTCACAAAACCGACACGCCGACGCATCTTCACTCGCAGTTCCAGCAGTCCCTGCGTACCTGATTCTGTCCCCACGGAATTTGCATCTTCTCACCCCCACGCGCCCACCCCATCGCGTGATATCACACGCCTTTTATTCTACTGATGCAATTTTTTTTCTTTTTTTCTGAATGTATGATACTTGAGCTACACACTTAAATTTCCATAAATTAATATTTGATAAATTAATAATTTTTAAAATAATATTTGTTTTGATTTAATTAAAAAAATTAGTAATTTTCCTAAGTTAATAAGATAATAATTTTTAAAAAGACCTTTATATAAATCTATAGTCATATCAATATCATTAAATAAATAATTATTTAAAACTACAAAAATAACTAGGAAATTTACTATCATATAAAACTATTGTTGTTTTTTTTTTATGAAATTTAAATGTCGGTGGATTTCATCTCTATTTTTTTTATTATATTTAAAAGTTATGATGTCGTGTTCTCGAATTGCAACAAATAATTGTGAAAAGTTATTGTAACTATGAATAATTTCTTTCACGTGATTGATTCTAAAAATACTAAATCATTATCAACTTTATTCTTAACATGATTTTCAATGATGTAACTACAATTTCTTTAAATTAATAAATTAATAAAATTTCGTGGTCCCAATAATATTAATTTATAGAGGTTTTACTATATTTTTAAAAAAGAAATTTAATGGAGTGTTTTTTTTATGCTCAAAATATTGTTATTTCGTCACAATTGAATTTCTGTTGAGGAATGAATCAATTTTGGCCAAAAAGTTAAAAAAGTAATTTCTTTGTACCAAAAATAAGTCATTTCTGTTCAGGACGTAAGTGTCATTATTTTTTGGTTAGCTTAGAGTATCTCTACACTCAAAAGTGAGAGACTAATTATTTATCAAAGTATAGTCAAGGGCTAAAGGCGAGACAGCCTTCTAATTGCGTTCATTTACACGTTGTCCCAAATATCCAATTCGAGAAAGATGTTTAAGGTGTCTGAATTTCTTTTATTCGGACCAACACTCATTGGTTAAGTCATTAATTTTAACATATATGAGTTTGATCATTTTATTCTTTTTTTTTTAACTCCAACAAAAATTAGAAAATAAAAATAGAATTGATTCTTTCATGCCAACCAGCCTTATAATTGGTTATTTTATTTATGAAAAAATCCGACCATAGCAAAATCTCTATTTACTTGGTGTATTTGACAGAAAAAAGGAAATGTAGTTATTTTATTTTTTAGTGTTTGACCTTACTTGTAAGAAATAATCTGGTATTTATTGCTATAGCGAAATTCGTTTCTTGATGTGAAAAGAAATTAGCAATTGCAGCAATCATTATTACTATTATTATCTTCATTGAAATACGTTGAGAGATGAATTTAAGAAGAAAGAAAAATTACGGTAAAAATCAATTGACAAATCCAAATCCAAACACACCAAAAATCTATTCAAAAGAGGTGCCACAAAGTTTATTTTATTTGCGCTAAAACAATCAAGCATTAATTAACTTTAATACTGGAACTATTAGTACCTAATGTTATTCGTCCGATTGACGATAAGTGACTTCAAAAAGAAAAATTTATCGTCAATCATCCAATGCGATTGGACGATTGACATCTAACACCGATAATTTTAATACTGAAGTCGACCAATATCCAAAAAAATCAAAACAATTCGAGAGGGGATAAATATACTAAGAAAAAAAAAACAAGCCCCTTGTATTTGCAAAGAGGGGAGTGCATTATATAAGGACTGCCCCATATCCTACACTTCAAATTCGATTGTGTATTCATGTACCCATGGACCACTAGTATAGCATGACATCGCCATATAATACAAATATTTGTTTCATACTTGCCATCCTAATCAGGGAATCCTTGGTAATTTACAAATCAGATCCTGGAAAGTCTTTCAGAGTTTAGAATGGAGAGCTGTTAAGTACAATATTCTCACCATAGATATCCATAACAAGCGAATTAATCTAACTATAGGTTGAGTTAAACAGACCCATCTTTAATGGAGGTCAATTTACAAGCAGCAACCTAATATGCAAAATATAACCGAGAAATCCATCTCCTAAGATCAAGGAAAGTGGGACGGAACTAAATTGAAGAACACTGCTATATATCGTAGTCCTTTAAAGAGATCACCTGAAAGAAATCATGCAACATTATTTAAAAATAATACAAGTTGGTATCTATCACCCGAAGATCGACAATCAAGCATACACCCGAATACGGGTTGAAGAAATTTACAAGAGAAATCCCCATGGCCGAGATTGAAGGACATGTGTTCCATCAAATGGACTTGCTTACCCTCTATAAATTCTCATCTATAAACTTAAGAGCCTCTCTTACAGTGATTAGGTTAACGGGATCGGCGGAGGAATACCAGCCGGGCACCTCTGTCTACGAGGTCGTCTCGTTGTCTTGCCCCAACCTGTCAGGCTTCTATCCTCCAATCCCACTTCATTGTTAAGCTGATGCATCAGTGGGGCACAAGTTTCATTGGTTGCCACAGGGAGTGGGGGAGGGGGAGGAGGAGGAGGAGGAGGGGGAGATGTGGTAACCTGCAACCGCCGCCTCCCCCTGCCACACCCGTTCCTAGAAGAGCTTCTCCTAGTTAACCCCGAATGCCATGAATGACCTGTTGCTCTCATAAGGCCTCCAAATGTCTGAAGATCCTCTGTTACTTCATGCCTTGATAAAGATGCAAGGCCTGGAAGGATATCCCTTTGGAAATCCCTCCGCTGCCTCCCTCTCCTTGCTGGGCCCCTTCGTGTTCGAGTGGTTAACACAGTTGTTCCAGTTTCTTCCAATCTAATATATTCTGGAACTAGAGGCTTAGGCATGTAGTCTTCTTCCTTGGTTTCTGTCAGTTTCAGTGTCATGGACTCAAAGTAATCCATCCCTTCCGACAAAGATTCCTCATTATTCTCGCCATTTTTTCCCCCATAAGTATCAAGCTTGACCTCAAGATCATCTATACATGAGGAAACTACATCCGCAAACCAATTAAGAGGGTCCACCATTGGACTCTCTGATGGACTGCTGCTTACATCAACCACTTGATTGCAGGAAAGAGATGAAATGGCAACTATCGCCTCTGCTGCATACATAAGTTCATCCGATGACTGATCAACTTTGTCTTGCAAGCCTTGTGTCGATATAGGAGGAGTTTCAGGCAGCTTTTCTTCAGGAATCACATCCTCCTCCGTCTCAGGAACAGCAGGGACTTCCAGATCTATTTCTGCCACCATTCTTATCTTCGTACTTGGAGCAGTTATCAAAGATGCTTCGTCTTCACTCATACTCAAGTTCAGATCAATTAGATTTCTACAGTTGGATTCTGTTGTAGGAGAACCTTTCTTATCAGCAATAGTTTCTGTGACAACCTCTTCGTCCAACTCAACAACTTCACAAGGCAAGTTTATATCAAGTACCTGGTTTTTCCGTTTATTTTCCACAGCTTCAATGTCAGACGAATTAGGAATTGGCACAGAGGGAGAAGTGGATGTAGAAGACTCCTTTTTGGGAGATATATGCGGCATATCAAATATGGGAACGCCAAGAATTTTCTTATTACTAGTTCTGTCTTCAACCTCCGTCCTATGCTCAATACCATTGGAACACAAAACCGAAGTTACATTGCACATAATGTCTCCATTAGTGCCTTTTCCAGTTTCATCTTTGTTGGATATTGAAGCAGTTTGCGAGAAACTCAGCTCTCTAACAGTTAAACCTCTACCAGCATTTTGCACCTCATTCTTAGTCTTGGGTCTAAGCCAAGGCAACCCTGCAAGATGCTCTTCATGCTTCTGTTCTCCATCCGAGATCCCAAGACCTGACTGGGGTACTAGATTGCTGGATGAATCGCTTGAAAGCATCACATTCAAGTTTATATCTTTTCCAGACCTGATCTCATTGTAATTTGAACCATTGCAGTATTTTGCTGAAACATGGTTAATGAAGTGTTCAGGAGCTCCCTTACAATCATTATTACGGTTGAGATAGTCATAGCTAACTGAAGATACATTTGCAGATGGTTCCTTGGACCCTGATGAAGTCCCAGGGTAAAATCCATTCCGTACAGGCACATCAAATCGAAAACCATTATACTTGGAATCACTATTGAGTGACCAACTATCTCCCAAAATCCCATTGCTCTGGCCAGACTGAGAACCCCTATTAAAGGTACCAGATGCATTTAGACATGGAGGCGATTGAACTGACATCAACTTCTGGCTTGAGCTACTATTTGCCATTTCCCAAGAAGAAGCTGAATGAGACCAAGACTTTGCCAAGTTAGAGGAAGGAGTAACAGCAAAGGGACTAGATCGATGAGATGAAACAACAGACTCTGCATGCTTATTAGTGGAGATTTCATGTCTTCTTTCCCTGATTTCTACATCACAAATGGTCTTATCCCTCCATATATCAGCCTTTCTTTGATTACTTAGATACTCAAATGGAGGATCATGGGCTTTGCTGAGTGCGTCTTGCACAGTCTGGGAAGATAGAAGTGATTTCTCTTGTTTGAGAACTTGAGGAGAGGGTTTGGGATTGCTTTTGGTTTGCCCTGTAAACATTAAAAGAAATAATTGTTATGGCATAATTTCACCACTCATCAATACTTACCAAATACAAAAGTGAGATGGTAGCCAAAAACAAAGATGATAAAAAATGTCTTTCTCAATAATTTGCCGAATTTATGTTTGTCCAGAATTTTTACAATTTACCAGTAAGCATCCCATCTCCAAGAGCTTAAGTTACACATTTCTTCTGTCTCTTTTAATTTTTAATCAGCTTTCTTTAATAGGTCAACTAAAACTAACTTTAATTTGTAAAATCAAATGTTTTATTAGATTATTAATTTTGCTGAACTTTCATTTAGAAACATATTAAATGCCTTTAGCATGCAGAACTCTATAACTTTTTTGTTTTTTTGAGGGCAGGGGAGAGGCTCTGGCCGTGAAATTTAAATTTCAGGGCAAATTACTAAGTAGTCTAACCTGCGTCTTCAAGCACTGATGGAATCCACAACTTTCCACTCCCATTGTTCTCCATATATCCATTGTTTTGAGGTCGACCATCAGTTCCATGATGTGAGTTGAGTAAATCTTCCCTGGACATACCAAAAAGGCGTGACTTTTCTTTGGCAGAAAGATCAGAGCATTCAGTTGCCCCTTGACAGAAATTATGGCTTGGAGGGTGAACATAGGCAGAAGCATTTGATTCTTCCACTTGTATAGGTTCATTTAAGTCAGCCAAACCATTTCTGTTCCTTAGAGACTGTTCACATCTTGAGGTGTCTTCCTGACTACCAGCCTTAAGTTTTACATCACCCTCCCTCCTAACTTTACAATCTCTATCAGGAATATATACTGTTGTAGCGCTGATCTTTTCATCACTGAACTTTTCACTTTCCTCAGTATCAATATACTCATCAGCTGGGAGATGGAGGTCAAATATTTTTCTCCTTGCCTTTGAGGGCCTGCACTCCAGCACCTCAACATCTTTTGAACTACTCCCATTTGGGGATGGAAACAGACCAGCTTGCCTACTCTTTCCTTTAATAGAACCTAAAGGAGAATGAATGCCCTCAACACCTGAAATAGATGGTCTAGCACCAACAGAAGTTGCGATAGGATAGTCAGAGATATGCCATTTTTGGCCATCTTCAGTTGTAATTTGAGATGCCAAGGGACCTGTTGAAAATGATGACTCAACAGGTATCTTGTTTCTGTGCAACTCCTTCCTCTTAACTTCATCCATCAAGTCCCTTTGTATTCTGTATAGACGGTGAAGTTCATAGACCTGATTGATTACACATAGTTTAAGCATATCAGTAGGTCCATCAATCATAGACTAAACAAAGAATTTAATCTGAACAATTCATTCAGTTAAGCCACTATAGAAGAAAAATCCTACATCTAACAATGAGCAAACTGAATCTACCAACAAAATAGAGTTGACAGTGAACTAGGTAAATATTATAAGACAAGAAGCTCTGAAGAAGCATGACATATCAAACTTCAAAATATAAAAAACTCATTTCTTATTTAGTTCATCGGGCTCAATCCTAGACACCCCAAGCATACCTCTTAAGCTACAGGCTAAGGGCAAGAAGATCTAGAACCTCATACCTGCTTCTTAAATACAGCCTCATGCTCAAGCATAGTCCGCTTCACAGCATCCTTATCATATGCCGAACATGCATCTGCAGCAGCATTGGATAGATAATTATTATAATACTGCCCATTTGTCAGTGATTTATCTCCATAGAATAGGGGCCAGCCACAACTGCTGAATTCCTCATTAAGATCCCTCATTGAGTAGTATCCTGGCAGGTTCTGCACTTTGGTTCCCATTCCTGAGAACATTTACAAGAAAATGAGTTTTCTAGCAAGCATTAGCTGATATATAGGTCCCCATCCCAACCCAGTAACATCCTAATTCATGCAGTCATTTAGACTCATACAAAAAGCATCCACTTTGATCAGAATCTTATTGTTGCATGAGGGCAAATACAATCTCCGAAACGAAGAAAAATAACTGAAAGACACATATTTAGACTTAAACACATGACATGGACCTTTTAAGCACAGACCATTGCATATCCAGAACATTTCAGTTTTTCTCGAATTTTAAACTAACACTGCTTGAACAGTCAACAGACCTTTTCTCTGTATAAAAGTGCATACACTAGAGAATAATTAGATTTTCATTACCTCGTTTCAAGTATATAATGACCTACAATTATAATTCATCAAACAACATTTTCATTCTTTTACTCAGTTTCTTTGTTGTAACTAAATCTAGCATTAATAAATAGCTGTTAGTAAATCATTGGTTTACCAAAGGTTCACACATGGGCGGTCTAGGCCGAAGGCAGCAGAGTAATACTGCAGCGTGGGTGTTTGTTCGAAAGTGGCAGATGAGCAGTGCAGCAGTAGTTTAGTTATTGTTTAATTATTATGTGCTGTGCTTTATGTTGCAGTTATTTTTATTTCATGTAGTGATGTCTTATGTGTCTTTATGAGTGCAGTGTTTATTTTATTATTTACTTCAATAGCGGATAGTTATTGGCAGTTACCTATTACTACTTGGTAGAGAATGCCTGTGAGAACCCCCCCCCCCCCCGGCGGGCGGGCGAAAAGAAAAGCAACTTCTCTAAGCTGGACTTGGACTTGCATTCTGGTTATTTCCAAGTCCATATGAGGAAAGAGGATGCGGAGAAGACAGCTTTTAGAACTCACCATGGGCATTTTGAATTCCTAGTTATGCCATTTGGAACTAATGCATCCTCAACATTTCAAGCCCTTGTGAATGAGATATTTCGTCCTTACTTGAGGAAGTCTATTTTGGTTTTCTTTGATGATATATTGATATATAGTCATACTTGGGTAGAGCATATTCATCAGTTAAAATTGATCTTTGGGTTATTGTTGCAACATCAATTATTTTTGAAGAAATCTAAATGCTCATTTGCCCAACCCAAGTTGCCTATTTGGGACATGGTGTCACAGCTGAAGGTGTCTCAGTCGAAGAAAGTAAAATTTCAGCAATAACAAATTGGCCTCTACCTTCAACCATTAAAGTGTTAAGGGGATTTTTAGGCCTCACCAGGTACTATCAGAAGTTTGTGCATAATAATGGGGTTATTGCAGCACCTTTAACTAATATGTTGAAAAAGAATTCATTTGTGTGGACTAATCACTCTAAGAAATCCTTTGAACTTCTCAAGAAGGCAATGACAACAACTCTGGTTTTAGCTTTACTGGATTTTACAATACCATTTGTGCTAGAGTGTGCGCTTCAGAAGTGGGACTTGGGGCTGTTTTATTGCAAAATCACAAGCCCATTGCTTTTTTAAGTCATGTTCTTGCTGATAGACATAAATCCAAGCCCGCATATGAAAAGGATTTGATTGGATTGGAGAAGGCTATTAAGCATTGGAGATCTTATCTTTGGGGACAGTAATTTATCATTCAAACTGACCATTCTAACCTTAAATTGGAACAGTAGATATTTACACCCCCTCAACAGCATTGGATGGCTAAAATTATAAGGTTTACATTTTCAATGGAGCATAAGGCGGGGCGTTCTAATGTAGTAGCAGATGCATTGTCAAGGAGGGATCACAAAGAAGCTTCATTATTGGCAGTTTCCATGCCTCAATTGGGTTTATTTGATGAGATCAGACATGAACAGCAAGATTGCACTCATCTACGGCATCTTATTAATGAAGTCAATGAAGGTAAAGCCTCCCACAGTGGAGTTTAAAGAATGGGCTTCTGTTCTTCAACAATTGCATCTATTTAGACTCTTCTTTTCCTTCCATTCAGTCCATTACACAACCAAGGACACGAGGGGTATCAAAAAACTCTCATCAGAATTGCTCAGGATTTTTATTGGAAAGGCATGAAGAGGCAAGTTAAGGAATTTGTTTGGGCTTGTTTGGTTTGTCAAAGGCCCAAGGTAGACACATTATAACCAGCTAGCCTTCTTCAACCATTGCTGGTTCCAGACCAAATTTGGACTAATATTTCATTAGACTTCGTTGACGGGTTGCCTACTTCACATGGTCAAAATGTTATCCTAGTGATGGTGGATAGATTTTTTAAATACTGTCACTTGCTGCCTACTTCTCATCCACACTCTGCTGTGAGCATTACTAGACTGTTTTTTGACAATATTTTTAAACTCCATGGATTGCCTATGACCATGGTTAATGTTACTTTCACTTGTACACTTTGGAGGGAACTTTTCAGACTCAGTGGCACCAAGTTATGTTCTAGTTCTTCCTATCACGCTCAATCGGATGGGCAAATGGAGATTAACAAAACCATAGAGATGTATTTAAGGTGTTTCATTAGTACACATCCCACTAAATGAATGGATTGGCTTGCTTGGGTGGAGTGTTCCTACAACACTAGTTTCCACTCATTACTTCGTACTACTCAATTTGAAGTGGTATATGGAAAATCACCGCCACGTTTGGTTACCTATTGCCCTGGCATTTCTAAACTCGGTGCTGTTGATATTGCCTTGCAACCAGGGATGAAATTCTGCATTCAAGCAGAATTTATTACATGGCCAACAGAAAATGAAGATTCACTTTAATGCAAAGCATAGGAAATTGGAGTTTCAAGTTGGAGATAAAGTTCTACTTAAGTTGCAGCCATGTAGGCAACTTTCTTTGGCAAAACGTCATCATCAAAAGCTGCTACCAAGGTATTTCGGACCTTTTACAGTGTTGCAACGCATTGATTCAATGGCTTATAAGCTAGAGCTTCACCTTCTACACACCTTCATCCAATGTTTCATGTCTCTTGCCTTAAGCCATTTCATGAGGGTACTACCCCAACCATTCCTACACTGCCTACAAATCTCCAAGTACCCTCACTTCCTCAACCTGCAGCAATCTTAGATTCATGGATTTGGGGTGATATTGATATTCCAGAAGTTTTGGTGCACTGGCAGCACACCTCTCCTGCTAGAGCCTCCTGGGAATCAGTCCCTTACATGAAGCATCATTATCCAGATTTCTCGCTTAGGGCCAAGCATCAGGTCAAGGGGGGAGTAATGTTAGTAAACCATTGGTTTACCAAAGGTTCACAATGGGAGGTTTAGGCCAAAGGTAGCAGAGTAATACTGCAGTGTGGGTGTTTGTTCAAATGTGACAGATGTGCAGTGCAGCAGTAGTTTAGTTATTGTTTAATTACTATGTGTTGTGCTTTATGTTGCTGTTATTTTTATTTCATGAAGTGGTGTCTTATTTGTCTTTATCACTGTATTGTTTATTTTATTTTATTATTTACTTCAATAGTGGGCAGTTATTGGCAGTTACCAATTACTACTTGGTGTATTTGTGTATTCTCATCTGATTAAGAAATTATCATATCAGTTATCTTTAACCTTGTGTGTGAGCACTAGAGATTTTAGTTCTCGCTATAATATAAACCAACAAGATAGGTAGGGAGAAGAAGTCAGATCTTCCCACTCTCTTGATGATTTTACCATTTCAAGACCCATAACCAGATCTATGGTAAGCGAACCTGACAATAGCACTTTAAGTAAACTGTCACTTGTTTTTCCATGAGTAGATGAGTTCTATTGGAGTCCATTTTATTAAAGAACTTAGCAGTGTAAGCAAAACCATTAAAATTGTCAAGCAAAGAAAACAAAGAAACTACAGACAACTTTTTTCCCTTTCCTCCCTCCCTCCTTTGTGCTTTTTCCCACTGGACCATATCCCCTCCTATGAAAAAGATGCAAATGACAACTTAAGAAAAAAAAAAAATCATGAAATATAATGTTCAAATTTCAGTTCAACCCATATGGTTTTCCCAACACATAATTTACAAAAATACAGCACTAATTTACCAAGGTCATAAATAAAGTCCCAAAATGCATGATATAGAAGACTCCACTGCCACCAACAGCACAACATAAATCTAGTATTACTCCCTTTCAACTCTAGACTTCGTCTTTTATCTTGAAAGTGAACGTAAATGCACCTTACCAAATATAGAATGGAATTAACATCCATTTTGAAACATGAAATTCCATAAAAGACACAAATAGAGAACTACCATCTGCTAGATTCAGCCAAGTTCTTCATCTTGGAAGACATTGTCACAAAGTACAAGCATTTAATAGAATTGACTAAAGCCAAAGCTCAAAAGCATCAACTGAAATGCTGAGTTACAGAGTATACAAAACAAATTCAAGGCGTCAAAGACACTGAAAGAGACAATGCTATAACACCAAACTCTTGAGAAATAGCACAGCCAAAACATCTTTTTGTGCATACTTATGTGAAGGTGACCCAGTGTACCTCCTTATCAATTATCTTAAACTATAACTTTCAAAAGCCTACCAATAAAAATTCAGAACTGCAATGTTAATTATTAATGTTACATACGTGACGAACTCTAAAAGTAATTAGACATTTCCCCAAAATTTAAAAACACAAGCAAATGTCAATAAATTTTCCTGAACTTTGGGATCTGAGACAAGATGCCCAAAAAAAAAAAAGTCAAAGAATGGGAACTACGTATTTCTCTAGAAAACTTCATTGAAGAATCTTTTAAAGATGTAGTAATACCCTACGTGCTTGTGCTAAGGCCCCAATCAAATCATACAAAATGACATTAAGACATGAGAAAACTGATCTTCCAGAATCCAACATTGAAAAATGCTTTCAACCTAATCTTCTGTTCTAGGGCTTGAGAACATTGACAAGAATATCAGTAGTCAAATCTTCAACTGACCATTACTAAATGTTTTCAAGAAATAGCAAGCACCAGTTGTATGCCAGTAACTTATCATACTATGGCAATAATAACCATTGCCACAGAACCGAATTAAATCAATGAAGGACAGAGAATATGAATTCATAGCTTTCATTAAACTCCTAAAAAGTACGCAGCAGATAAAAAAACATGAGTGCACAGCAATGGAGTGGAAATCGCTTCTAATTGTCATACAAGTGATTCCAACAATTCTTTGCAAATTAAATGGCTTTCTAAAATATAGGGCTTAACCATGCAATGACCCTTATCTTGATTAGCTATTAATACCAGGTACAAGGATTTTCCAAAATCTTTGTAAATTTATGAACCGCTGAGTTTAAAGATTATATATCTAATTAGACATCACAAACTCATGAATGCAATGAAGGATGTCTGAAATAATTATAAACGAGACACCTTTTACTAACAAAAGTGAACTACATGGTAAAAGAAATGAAGGACTACAAGGTAAAAGCAACAACAAATTTTGCCTTTTATTCCTAGATACGTATGTAAATCCTTCCTCAGTGCAATTAAAGCAAAAGCACACCCCCATAGACGCCAGAAAAGAGAGGGCGAGTACTATAGAAAGATTTAAACAGACAGAATCAATGTATCGCCATAAAGCAATCAAATAGACAAAACTCACAGCTGAGATTGAAATATTCAGGAAAGACCAATACTATTGGAGTACTATAATTTAATGTGGGAGAAATTAAAAAGAAGCGCTCGGTCAGGAAGAAAGAGAACTCAAATGAATGACAAAAATTAATGAAGCAGATCCCATACAAGAATAATCTAAACGAACATAAAAGCGGATGTTAACAAATAAAGGAAGCATTTGAAATAGCCAAAATCAAACAAAAAATACCCCGGCTAAAAAATATTCTAAAAAGTGAAAAAGAGAAACGTTAAGCTCGGAGGCTCAGTGAAATTAGACAACTAGCAATTACGAACCGAGAATTTCATCTCACTCTGAGAAGGAAAACTAGGTATGAAAACAAGCGAAAACAAATTTAGCAAAATCATCCGTCAATAATATTAAATTCAATTAAATTCGTCAGCGAATATATGTAAAATTACCTCAGACCCACATCCTCAAATCACCTCCCTTCAAGAATCCGTCGTGGATTCTGCCATTAACGGAAGCGCAACATCAGGGAAAAATTGAGCCCAGGACTCGCACTATCTGGAGCAAAAAAAAACAAAAAAGTAGCTAAAACCGATAATTATCGAACAAATAACTAAGTGATGGGTGTTTTTGGAACTCCATTGAATGAAGCTTAGATCGTCACCGAGTAGAATATGAGGAGATTTCGATCTGCTGGGCCACTCCCTTCCCCTCTCTCTCTCTCTCTCTCTCTCTCTCTCTCTCTCTCTCACGCACATACAAACAGACCCAACAAAGAGGAAGCAAGAGAATAGAATTAAAGGTCTTCAATTTTTTTTTCAGAGAGAGAGAGGAAAAAAAATTAAAGAGAGAGATCCCAGATAAGAAATCTTCACTCAAACAAACGACCTTCTAAGAACAGTGACATGAAATTTGTCAACATCCGGTCTCTTTTTATTCTCTGCTTTTTCTTCACTTCTCTCTCCTATTTCCGTTCCCATTTATATAAACGAATTTATTTCTGGTTTTCGAGGATATGATGGGGAAAATGGGCATTTTCTAGATTCTCTCCGCCCTCCTTGCTTTTCGCTACAAATATCAAATATATATTCTTAAATGTAACCGAAAATCTCATAAATACGTATAACATTGTTAGTGCACTGTAGCATCTCCCTTACTTGGTAATTTATTAATAACTATATTATATCATCATTATAAACAAATATCTTCGCATAAGTACTCATATAACTAATTATATTTAAATAATATTTTTTACAATTTTAATTTTATCCAATTAAAAAATATATAATTTTATTTATTGATTGAAAACAAATTTATCTCCCCACAATTTTATGAGAATGAATGTGTATAGTATTTGGTTCATCTAAATTAATAGTTTTAAAAATTAGCGGTCAATATTTTATAGTTATTTTAAAATTAAAAAAAATTATTAAATCTATATTGTTTATTATAACAATCAACAATTCAAATAAGTCAAGTATTTTATTTGACTAAACAAAAAATTCATTAGCTGATTTTAAAAATGCAACCATAGATTGATATTCACACTCTTATTTTTTTAGTTATCAGATAAATTCTTTGAAGTTAAATCAAATGAGTTTATATAATACTGACTTGTCACAATATATAGGAGTAGATACTACAAAGTACAAACTAATAATAACAGCTCGATTTTTAGAAAAATTAATTTAAAAATATTCTATTTTTATGTCCAATAAGTTTGAAAGGAATTTAAAGAAATAGGGTTTAATATTATTATGTAAAAAACCATATTTGAGTGTTTATATTTGAAATATTAACACTATAAAAAATTACTTCAATTGATAAAGAAGAAATATCATCCTACATTTGAATTGAGGATTATTTTTTATAAAATACTTTAAAAGTAGATTTTAAACGTAGAAGCCTGGAAGGTCACCATAAAAAAGGTGGACCCCACAAAATTGTTGTTCGAAAATACTTAAACATAATTAAAATGAAAACCAATAACATCAATTTATAGATAAATTTAGGGTTTTTGTTTTTTTGGTATCTTTGTAATATAATTTTTCAATAAAAACATAATAAGTGCGTTAAAGACAAATATGTAATTTTTACACAATTAGATTTTCAAACAATTTTTACACGTGACATGCCATATTTAATTATTTATTAATAAGTTCAATGAAGTATTAAAAAGATTGAACCTAAATCTAATCCAATATCAAGGAAAGTTTTTCAAATTTGGACCCTGATCCGTTAATTCAAAAATAACACCAAGTTACTTACTAAAATATCGCTATAAAGCGTTAATTTTATTTTTACTCGTTAAAAATTTAAATTTAAATACACAAAAACCGATTCAATTCTAATCCAATCACAATATTACTTTTTTTTTTAAAGGAAAATAATACACAGTTGCACACCGGGTTACTTCAACAGCGGGCACAACAAACTTGACAAAACCATCTTTCTAAGCAGTTGTTAGGACTCTAATAACCTTAAATTTTTATTTTTTTTCCATGAGTATCTTTTTTCATTGAAGATAATTATACTTAAGACATTGTCGAGCATTAAATGTGAATATTTTTTTTAGTAGAGATTTGAATATGAATTTTACTACTAGCTCATTCCAATAGATCTAACATATGTTGGTCTCTAATAATCAGTGTTATTAGAAATCAGAAACCGGCTATGGGACCAATTCGAAATAACGACTAAAATTAGTGAGTGATTAAATCGGTCAAAAATTGGCCAAATTGAGTAAACATCGGTGCTAATTGAACCAGTCCACTCGAATTTTTTTTATTTGTTTGGGGTTTTTTAAATTTTACTTATACTATAATCAGATAATAAAAAAATTAATATAATAGATTAACCAATTTTAGTAAATATGTCAATATTTTGATATTTTATAAATTTGATATGAATAAATATCATATTGATTAATAATATTTTCTTGTTATTTCGTTAATTTTTACTGTGAATTTTTAAATGTATATGTTGTTTTTGTGTTAATTGAATTTGTAAATTTATGTGTATAATATTTAATTATGTATATTATTTTTTAAAATATTTTCAATCACAACCTGATCATTAACCTTTGAATTGATGTCTCTACCAGTTTAATAATTGGTCTAATTTTTAAAATCTTGCTAATAATCTTAATTAATTAGCGTAATTTGGACGAATATAAATAATATTTGTAATTTGACCAATCACGTAAATTAACTAGTAAAATGGTTGTTCTAATTTAACTAAAGGTTTCGAATTTGAATTCTTAATAATGTAGTTGTATTAAAAATTAATAGAAAAAACTTTGTCATCTAATATAATTTTATCTAAATTAAATTTAGATTAACGTAGTTTGGTGTAAAGATGTTATATTTGTAATGAGTGCATTAAAAAAAAAGGGCAATAAAATGGAGTGTTGGATTGGGTGATACAGCAGACAAGAAGGTGGGGCCCTCTGGGAAGTCTGAGAAAGATGAGGTTTGATAGAAAGGAGGATGGGAAACAGAAGTGCCCCCGAAAGTACGAGAGAATTACGAAAACGGGACGCAGGAGAGTGGTGTTGCAAGCTATACAGTGAGGGAGGGTACTTTACAAAGTGGGGATTTTGAAGGGATTTACGTGATTGGTGGATTATGGAAGGATCCTCTGCCTCCATTCTATTCTGCCAGTACTTATCACAGTACCTCTTCATGAAAGAAAAGCATATGAGATAGATGGGCAAAGAAAGAAAGCAAGGAGAGAGTTGAGATGAGAGACAGATTTTTTTATTTCTGCCACTTGGCACTTTTTCATTTGGCCATCTCACTTTTTAAAGAAAATTTTTTGGTCGAATTTTAGCAGCGAATTAGCGTGTGTTTGATCTACTGTTGAATTTTTACAAATTATAGTTATTACTTGTTAGATCGAATTGACCAATTTAACTAATCTTTGTTTATAGAAATGGTGAAGGAATGGACCAGTTTGAAATCAATCATATTAATTTTGAATTGGTAAAATTAGCTAAATCTATTGATTTTACGAGTCAAACTAGTCGATCGGATCGAAAATCAGTTATAAATTTGGTTTGAGATTAAAAAAAACTTTAGAATCCGTGAGGGAATGGTCTGGTGAAAAATCGATTTTGAAACAGTGAAATTGGCCAAACCAGTTGATTTTACGAGTCAAACTAATTCTTTTTGTTTATTTTATAGATTTGACATGCATGAAATATATGATGATTAATAATATTTTCTTATTAGTTGTTTTTTTTATTGTAAACATTTGATTGGGAATGTTGTGTTGTCAAAATTTTTGTGCAATTGAATATTAAATCTTATTTTAATTAAGTTTGTAGATTTATGTTTATGATATGTAACTATGTATAGTATTTTTTATATTTTTAATTATGTATTTTATTTTTTAAATATTTTTAAAATATCACTAGTTCGATCACGATTTGACTATTGACACTTGAATTGATACTTCTACTAGTTCAATAATTAGTTTGGTTTTCAAAATTTTGCTACAAACCATGGGTTTAACGACGTAGTTTTAGTGTAAAATAGCATTTTAGATAATCTTTGCATTAACATGGTTATGCTCTCAAACAATGATTTTAGTGAAAGTTTCATATTTTTCATATTGTTGATTTTACAAATCATGATTTGCCTAAATCTAGGTTTTTTCAAAATTAATTTTGCAAACAATTGTTTGTTGAAACTTGAATTTTTCCCAACTAATTTCCAAATACGCGTTTAATATTGAGATTTATAAATTCAATTATTTAAAAAGATCTATTGAAAAATATAATTTTTTAATAAAAATAAATCAATCAAAACTTGATTACCAAAAGTTGGAGCTATTTGTTTTTTTTAAATGTATTTGTCTTAATTTTATCATTACATCTTGACAATTAAATGACTAAGATTTGAAGCAAATTTAACAATTTAGCAACAAAAATATCAAATTAAACAATTTTTTTCGGTTGAGTAAAGGCAGAAGACAAATTTAATATTTTAAAACTAACTTGAGAAACTTAATATCTAAACATCAAATTAAAATAAATATAACTTTTTAGAAATGAAATTTAATAATTTACTGTATTTTTATATTGATTTATTCTAATCCTGTCCTTTCAAACAAATATTTAATAATATCCTTCAAGTTGTTCTCCTTTCGTGGAGTATCCTTCAATTTGTTAGTAGTTAAATATTTTTCAGACTTTTGAGTTTTAGACAATTAATTGACAGTGTGATTTTTTTAAAAGGGTTCAAATAATATGTTAACCAAAATGCATTGTTGTAAAAATCAGATTAGATCAACTGGTTCAAATGGTTGGATTAAAAATTAGCTAGGGAACCAGTTATAAATAACTCATAAAATTGGCGAATGATTGAATTGATCAAACATGCCAAAAATTTGTTAAATCAAGTAAGAACTGGTGCTTAATAAACCAGTTGAATCGGTTTACTTAAATTTTTTTTAATTTTAAATAAATGTTTATTCTATAATCAAGTAATGAATAAATTAATATTACAGATCAGTCGATTTAGTAGAGATACTAATATCTTGATATTTTATAGATTTAATATGAGTGAATATTATTTTAATTAATAATATTTCTGTTAATTTTTGTTGTGAACTTTTGATTGTGAATAATATTTTATGTAATTTGAAATCAAATATTTTTTCATTTAAATTTGTAAATTTATATTTATAACTCTTAATTATATATATTATTTTTTTAATATTTTAAAATAAACTGATTTAACCCAATTCAATTATAGTTCAATCATTGACTTTTGAATTATATTTTATCTGATTCAATAATTGGTCTAACTTACCATGTTATAATGATTGATTCTAAATTTGTTTTAAAAAAAATCGGAAGAAAAGTGAAAATTATTAACTTTCAGCGATTCCCAAGAAAAAGGAAAACAATATTATTTTGGGGCAGACTGAAATTTTGTAAGGAATAGCATCAACATGTGTAATGATTCCCCATATGTTGAATTTATTGGTTTCCAAAAAAGGGACGAATCCATTTATGACCTTCACCCAAAAACAATTTTATCATTTATGTCCTTCTTTCACACGCCAGTCTTTTTTGAAGAAAAAAAAATCCGATATATTGGAAAACCATTAGAATTTTCATAAAAATCAAAGGAATTTCTGTTTATAGAAAACTTATAGGATACCTTTAAATTTTAAATGGCAAAGTCAATTATGAGCTTTAAAGCTGATTGAAAAAATTGTGATTCGTATTTGACTAAATTAACTTCTAAGAAAGGACAAAGCAGATCCAACTCCTATGAAATACAAAGTTTACCTCAAAAATAATCAAACCCACTACAATTATGCATGCAGTTACAACTATAAAATTAGGATTACGCATGAGTTGAGTTAAAGATATTTCAAGTAGTATTGTTAAATAAGTCAAATCAACTCGTCACAAGCCACTAATAAATAGGCTTGGCGTGATCTATTTACTAATCGAATCATTTTTTAATAAGCCTTTTTCGGCTATGACTTGTGGGCCACTGATTTTTTTAAAACTTTACATTTCAATAATATAATATTAAAGATTTTTAGTAAAAAAATTTAATAATTTTTTATTAAAATACAATTTATACATAATTTGAGTTGGTTCGGAGTTGAGATATTTTCATCCACTAAATATAAGTTTATATTGGTGAGTTGATTTTTTTTTAAAGGATGGTAAACTTTATTTAAAATGTTATAATTATGAAAAAAAGAATAATAAAATTAAGTCTTACATAGTTACATGTTTTTTAAATAAAAATATCATTTATAATTTGACATTGAGTTAACTTTATATTTTGGGTATTTATTAGAACTAGGATTATAAATGAGGAATAATAAACCATTAAATGGAGGGCTAGTAGTTTAATAAATAATTAAGATGATAGATGATATATATGATACTATATATGTTATTATTGAGAAAAAATAAATATTACAAAAAATAATAATAAATAGTATGTTAACTAAATCTGAATTACTTCACCCACAACGTAATTGTATTGTATAGAGGAATTACAATTAAAAAAATGGGTGAGTTTTTATGTTGGTTTGGATTTGACATGTTGAAAATTTATAAATTTATTACTTAAATCAATAGTTAACGAGTTAGGAAAGATAAAACCCAACTCAGTAATGTAAGATGGTTAGCGTTGAACGTGTTAACCTGACACAATAAACACATTTATAAAACGATCTAACCAAAAAAAAAAGTTGGTTTTCACTTTTCACTAATTATTATTTAAAATTTGTTACATAATTAAATGTATTTTTTAAATTATGTAAAATAATTTCAAATTATAAATGAGTTAATTTTTAAATTTTTGAATTTAGCTTATTTATCAAAAAAAATGACAATAATAGTATATTTAATACTGCAAAAATATATAATAATTATTTTTCTAAAAAAAACTTGTTCTTGTTCTTGTTCTTCCTTTTTTGGTAAGTATTCTCTATAAAGACAATTATTCGCAAGATATTACCGATAATTATTTCATTCAAAAGAATTTGAATCTAAATTTATCATCTCATACGGATTCCACTTGAAGAGAAGCTTATGACACGTGAGCCAAATTTTGCCGCTGATGTGTGTGTATGCTTTTGTTTTTTTTGTTAATTGATTCTTTTTATTAAAAAAAAAAGTCTGACTACTTAGCAAGTAAAAAATACATCGTACGAGGAATACTAATAAAATTTTAAATGTTTTCTTTGTGAATGTAAGGGACTGTATCTTAAATTTATTTTAAAAGAAATCTTAGCAATAAAAATATATATATTTGTTTACATAGGAGGAAATTCCCACAAAAAAAAAAGGGAGACAACTGTGCTAAATTCAAAAGACAACCTTACTTGGAGAGTGAACATAAAAATAGAAAAAAAAATGTAAAAACAGCCAAAATTAAGGGCAAAAAAACATCAACTCTTTATTTGATTAGCGTTATAGCTAATTATAGACGTACTATATATTGTCATTCAATAGTTAACATCACCACTAATTATGCAATAAAAACATATTATTATTAGCTAGACATAATAATAAATCAAGAAATTATAAGATTTCACCATTAAATATATAAAACTGTACTTAATGAAAGTTGGATCAAAATGTTGGGCTGTGAAATCTCTGGTTTACATGTGAGAATGTTTCTTGGCTAGCAATATTAAATCAATTAGCTCGCACCGACCTGTCGCAGGTCGGAGATAAATAGATTTTAAATTAAATGTTTAAGATTTTTTGCTAGAATCCACATGCCACTTTTTTTTAATATTTAAATAATATAATTTAATAATTTTTAGCAAAAAGTTTACTAATTTTTTTATTAAAATACAATTTTTACATGTAAAATATTTCTTTTTAATATTTTTAAATAATTAATAACTTTAATTTTTCATATTTTTTTAAAATTAACTATATTATATTTAAATTTGAAGACTCTATATTTATTTTTAAAAAATTACAAAAGTTTTCAGATTTAAATTTATTATATTTATTGAATATAATATTATAAAATATAAGAATATGATAAAGTGAAATTATTTATATTAAATATTATAATTTGTAAAAACTAAAAATAAATAATATGACCATGAGCTTAGTCTGTTATAATGTAAGCTAAACAAACTTAATTTTTTAAATTCAAATCCACTTATTTACAGGCGTATATAAGTTGACAAGTGCGCCATAGGCCAATTTTATAGGACTAATTTGGACTTCAATGCAATCTTTTCTCTTTTTTATTTTCTAAAGAAATAATTAATAACTGGGAAAACCCACATTAAATTGCCCTTGAATATTAGGGTTCCATGAAAGTAACATATAATGGTCCAACTTGGAAAAATAATGTAAAATAGCGTAGTGCCTAGCTAGGATCATTTATTATCGTAACGTAAGACCCCAAGTCTCAATATAATGATTAAGATTTAATCATAGTCTTAAATAGAAATCAATAAGGGAAATGGTATCCACATGATTTCAAGCGCAATCACCGTAATACATGAATATATAGGTCACATTATGTTTGTGGTGCCCTCCATTGATTCATTATTGGATTAGATTCACAATTTCATTAGTTAATTCTTAAGTTTAATTAATTTTAAAAAACTTGTTTTATATTTTGAAGAGAGAAGCAGAAATCTAGCTAGCACTTTAAAAAATAATAGATTAGAGATTGATCTTTTTTTATGTTGGGTACTAATTTCATCTCTCTTTTTTTATATTTTTCTAAATAAAAAATTAAATTTGATAGGATTTTGAGAGAAAAATTTTCCTTTTAAAATATGTCTCTAATTTATATATATATATATATTAAAAATATTAAAATTTGAGATAATTTTTGAGAAGAAATTTTTCGTCTCTAATTTTTAATATTATTTTAAATAAAAAATAAAATTTGAGACAATTTTTGAGAGGAAATTTTTCTGTCTCAAAACTCATTTTAAATTTCATCTCTAATTTTTTAGAAGTTTGAACAAACAAAAATTTAAAAATTGGGACTAATTTTGAGAGTAAAAATTTTTTTATCTCTAAATACATCTCAGATTTTATCTCTAACTTTTTTAAATTTTTAAATAAAAATTAAGATTTGAGACAGACTTATAAACAAAATAAAGAAAGAAAATTTTCATCTCAAAACCAACTGTAATTATATTACATATATATTAATTTGCATATTATGTCAAAAAGCTATTAGTGGAAGCAATGATAAGGTACTTTGTTATAAAGGTCACAGGTTCAATTTTACCATATGACAATATTGTACAATTTAACTCTCACCTCTAGAGAGTAGACATTGATTTTCCATCGGTGGTAGGCTGCTTTATATATTTTATTTAAAAATATTAGAAAATAAATCTGAGATAAAATTACTTTTTTTTTTCTGTCTCAACGAATTAGCAGCGCTTATTTTGTAGATGAAATGTCTTTTTTTTTTTTTGGTATAAAATTTGCGATTTTCTTGTTGGATTGAGAGAACCAAAGACCGATATAAAAATTTTGGTTAATTGAAGTAATAAATAGTGTATAAATATTTTTATTCAAAAATAATAAATATATATAAATAATAAAAAATAATATAAAATATAATGTAATTTGATTTCAATATAAAATTTATATTCACAGATGAAAAATGAAAAATATCAATGACGCATAATTTTTATTTTTTTCTTGTCCATTCTCTTATTTTTTTTAATGAACTTTAAAACGTTGAGTGTTGAAAAAGTTAAAAAAATACTGCTATGGTTGGATACAATTAGTTTTTAAATTCAATTTAAAGAAGAATTTATTGAGTTAAATACTTTTAATAAGATGAATAATTATAATTTATCATATAGTGACAATTTCTAAATTTTTATGAAAATAAAAAAATAAAAAATTACCATATATATTAATTTGAAAAAAAATCTTGTGGGAGCAATTGCCCCCACTCCTTCAATGTACATCTGCCCCTGAGTAGAACATCACAACAATGGATAATATATGAAAAGCACCCACTCCAACTATATAATTTATAATTATAATTATATAAATACGAGTCAATGAAAGATCCATGTTACGAACCCTTCGAGACTTGACTAGAGTTTCCGTCAACATAATTTTAATTGATTATTAATTAATTTGCTATTGGATCTATCCTACACCCTCCAATTGGAAAGAGTATAAGTTTTTTATTAATTTTGAAGTAAGGATGTCAATGGAGTCCCGGATTTAGATATTCTTATTAGTCTCAAAGTTAATCAGAGTGTTTGATTCAATTTAAATTGTTAGATTTTTCAATTATCAAATTCAGATTTTAAAATATTATTTTTTTAAAAAAATAACATTCTAAAATATTATTCATTGACTTGAAATTTAACGGTCTAAATTAGATCAAATACCATACTTAATTTTAGAGCTGAATAGGAGATCAAAATTCATAAATTACTATAAGATGATAAAACTATCTAAAAATGAAAATAATTGAAGCATATTACAAATTCAATAGCAACGTTCTTTTTTTTTGTATTTTTTATATTATATTATATATATATATATAATATATAAAAAAATAGAACGTAGATGAAAGACAACAATTATGTCCAAAAACACTTGAGCTAATGAGACTCTTACGCGGCATTTTTTTTAGATTAGTATACATATTTGATTTGAAGATATTGTTTTTAAATTTAAATATTGAATGATTAAAATTATTTAATTTTTTGCAACATCTGAATATATAGAACTTATAGAAAAAAATTATATTTAAATAATTTTTAAATAAATTGGTAACTAAATATTTTAAAATAAAATAGTAACTAAAAATTATATTTAAATAATGTTCAAAGAAATAATTAACAAACATTTACCGTTAATTATTATTATTAATATTATATGGCTGTTGTTAATATTTTTTATAATTTAAAATTATTTTATTCAAATAATAATATAATTTACATTGTTATATTGTATATAAAATTTCATCCTTTTATAAAATTAATAAAATTTGGTTTATTGGTTAAAACAATATTTTACATTCAACATCATAAAAGTTCAAATTTTATCAAAATCTTTTTTTTAATATTCAAATAAAATAATACGAAACTAAAAAATATATATGAATAGTTTTTACACTTGTCTCAATATTCATTTTATTAAGATATATCAATATCTTAATAAAAAAAATTAAAAACAATTGTACTTAATAATCTAAAATCTAAACAAATTAAATTTAAACTTCTTTAAGGGCAAACAATTGGCCCATTAATTGTCTTCTTCCTAATTTTAAAAGCACACTCTTTCATTTAAACTTGTTCATTTAGAATTTTGTTCTCAAAATAATTTTTCTAATAAATCAAATATACATTAATATAACGTAAGATATCTTGCCAGCAAAGCTTATGGGTACCTTGGATAATTTATCAGCAGTGCTTTTAACCAGCAATTTAAATGTATTTGGACAATCTACCAATACATAAATCATGATATAAATCCCAATGCTAGCATATTACAATTGTTTTTTAAAAAAATTATAGAATTCAGTTTGGTCTTGTAAATTTAAAATAAATATTTTAAGAACTTTACACATTTGTTGGCCCAACCCAGTCCTCTTGTACTAGGGTTGGCTGCTCGCAATGTTCACAAAGGTTTAGAAAATTGGAATAATTATTAAATTGATCGAGATATTGATTCAAGGCTCAAATGTCATATTATGATCAAATCATTAATATTTAAAATATATTAAAATATTCAAAACATATTATATATATATATATCAGTTATAAATCTTCTCTTAATAATTTAATTTTTAAATTTTTTTAAAAAATACATAATAATATTCAATGAAAATAAAAAAAGAACCAATTAAACCGTCAAACCGGTTGGTTTTACTAATTTTATCGATTTTATCAGTTTAAATGTTTATTGATTCCCTTGGTTCTAACTGAATCGCAAACCTGACTAATTCATTAATTTTTTCAGTCAAACTGGCTTATTTAATTTGGTTCTCTGAACCATAATTCTCCTTTTAACATCAACAATGATAAGAATCGAACTGTCTCACGACATTTTAAATAGTTTAATACAAGTTCAAATGTGATGGAAGAAATAACTGTTTTACTCGTGATTTTTTATTTCCAAAGTATAAAAAAATTGTTATATATATACTGAATCATTAAGCTACTATATATAGTTCAGGGGAAGGAATGGTAAGTTTTGAATGATGTGGGTATGTGTGTATATATATATATACACATGTATATATATAGTTTATACACACACACATATGTTTATACAATAATTGATGGAGAAAAAAAACATGTTTGGATTTCTCACCAAAGTGATGTAATTTATAAGGAAATCACCAAACTTGGATAACTGCCCATTCAAGCCTCGTCACTCTTACTATATTAGTTGCAAACGCTGCTCTCAAGTTATTAATATGTTATTTAACAAAAACCAATTTGGATAAATTATATGAGAATTCAATTTCATTTTGTGTTATTGAATCTTTATTCATAAGCTACTAATTTAGTTTTGTACATTTTTTTTTAACGAGTTTGAATACTTGGATTATTTTTATTTTTATTTATTTTCTAAATTTTTATTTATTTTATAATTAGGTAATAAAAAATCAATATTACATATCAACAAATTTTAGTAAATTTGTCAATATATTGATATTTTATAAATTTGATAAGAATAAATATTATATTGATTAATAATATTTTCTTGTTATTTGATCAATTTTTATTGTGAACTTTTGATTGTGAATGTTGTCTTGTATAATTTGATATCAAATTTTATTTTTAATTGAATATGTAGATTTATATTTATCATTTTTAATTATATATATATATATATATATATATATATTATCTTTTCATATTTTAAAGTAAAACGATTTAATTATAGTTCAACCATTGTTTGACAATTGACCATTAAATTAATGCATGATGAACATATACAAATTTTTTTCAAAAAAATATATTTGGTATGAGAAAAGGAAAAATGAATAAAAAGAATATATTTTATTAAAATACTTCAATTTTAAAAAAATATAAAAAATAAATTTAATATTTTAAAGAAAAATAATTTGGATAATTTATTATTATTTTCTTCTTTTTTTCCTTTATGGATTCCAATGTGTCCACGTCGCTACCAACATCCAATAGACTGTAAACTTGGGTCATCGTCTCAATTTAATAATGAATATCTAGGTCGTTGAATTATCACTTTCTTCAATCTCACAGTCATAAATATACACAAAAAATATATCACCATCAATCACCATGCGATTTTATTTTTTGTCAATTATAGGCATTATCTTGTTTCTTATTACGGTCTCTGGTAATAACTGGGATATTTTATTTCTAAATTCTTAATAAGATAACTGAATATAATATATCAATGCATATTTATTTAAAGAGTTTATTCGGCTGCTCTTAATTTTTTTAATAACTGATATATATTTTTCATGGTTATTATAATCGGACCGATCAACTTATTCAACCGATCGGACTGCAAGCTGGTCCTACGTTTGGTCCAGAAAAAATCATAAAATGATGAAGGAAAAGATTAGTGTAAAATTGGTTATACTGGTTTTAAACCGATAAAATTGGCCAAACTAACTGATTTTACTGGTCAGACCAATTTAAGGATTTCTTTTATTTTGATAGATTTTATATGTATAAATTGTATGATAATTGATAATATTTTTTTAGTAATTGGCTTTTCTTTTGTTATGAACTTTTGATTGAGAATGTTATTTTGTCAAAATTTTTATGTAATTAAATATTAAATTTTTTTTTAATTGAGTTTCTATATTTATGTTTATAATATGTAATTATGTATAGTATTTTTTAAATATTTTTAAAATATTACTAATTTAACCACAGTCTAATTATTCACCATTGACCATGTGTTTTCACTGGTTCAGTCTTTATAACCTTCATATTTTTAAATAAGTACTTTGTGTTTGGTCAAACTTTTCTATAAATATATACTTTTAGTAATATCATTAATGTTTGAGATGGATTATGTAATTTTATTTGAATGATAAAACTTACGTTTAAAAATATCAATTTTCTGCTGTGAAAATAAAATATAACTTATTGCTTCTCACCGTGAGTATAAAAAATAATTAATTTTATTTAAATTATTTAAGTTGGTCAAATAGAAACAAAATTGAAATATTGTTAGAAAAATATAATAACTTTTTTCTTGAACGCAATGCAAATTAATAAAAACCACATATTGAAAAATTAAGAAAAAAATGCATTTGTCATCCTGAATTATAATCTAATGACAATTTTATTATGTAAACTTAAACATTTAACATTTAATATCATAATATTAAAAATAAAATATTGTGTATCACTTAAAATTAATATAAAATATATATGATTTATTGCTTTTATAATACTTTTATTCTTTTTTATTTTTCATTGCAAAACCTTAAACCTCTTTTTTAAAAAAAAATACATAACTTTTAGAAGCTGATTTTTATTGATATAAAATATTTTATTTTTATAATTATTTAAGAGAATAAATATTTTATTTTAAGGAATGAATATTATAATATTTAATTAAATTAAATCATTTGTAATTTTTTCTAAATTTTCCAAAACTCACACTAATTAAATCTTTGTTCAAGTATTAATAATAATGACCAAAAGGGCAAATGAACTTATATATAATTGAAATGGCACCAATTTTATATTTTGAAATTCTGGTGAATATAATATTAAATATTAAATATTTTTATTTTATTTAATTATATTTTTCAAATCATTACTTATATTTAGTTTGGAGTGAGATTCGAAGAAGAAGAATAATAATTAAAAAAAGAATGAGTCTATGATTCAATCGCGTCAATGGATCGGATAAAGGGGGGAGTGATGTATTAGAGAATATGGTTGACACTTGGCCACGCAATTCGGCAAATATTAATTGCATCCAATTATGAGCTAACACAACATAAAGCTATTTTCTCGATTGTGAAAATTAGATGAGCCGTTAGTTTGGTGAAAATATTGGTTTAAAAATTTATTATTAGATTGTGGTTAAATTATAATTGAATTGACCAACTTTAAAATATATATAATTAAATATTATAAATATAAATTTATAAATATAATTAAAAATAATATTTGATATCAAATTATATAAAATAACATCTACAATTAAAAATTCATTGTAAAAATTTTATCAAATAACAAGGAAATATTATTAATTAATATAATATTTAATCATATCAAATCTATAAAATATCATTATATTGGTATTTTAATTAAAATTAATTGATTTGTAATATTAAATTCTTAATTGTTTGATCATAGAATAAACAAACTTTTAAAATTTAAAAATTCATGTGGACCGGTTCAACCGAATCATTTAGCATCGATTTTTCATATAATTCGATCGATTATTGACCGATTCGATCACTCACCGATTTTATAGATTATTTTAGGCCAATTTTTGGTCTAACCATCAATTCAGTCCAGTTCTTACAACAGTGCTCTTTTGACACTTACCTCCAACTGTGATGGTAAAGCCACTTTTTGTTGACCAAAAAGATAAGAAGCAATTTTGCTTCTATATTAAGTATTTGAATAGTCAAAGATGGTGAAAATTTTGAATTTTGCTTCTTTTGGTCAAAGATGGTGGAGAATTTAAATTTTGCTTCATTAATAAAAAATGATAGAGAATTTGAATTTTGCTTCTTTGAATAGTCAAAGATAGTGGAGAATTTGAATTTTACTTCACTACCTCCCTTCCTCTCTACATACATGTCTCTTGGCTTCATAAGGATAATCCCAATTGTTAAAGACAAAATCCTATTTTGGGTGCAAAAGAAAGAGAGTTTTTTAGAGAGGAAAAAAAATGAGACTTATCCTAAAATTGTCTTTCCTTTTGTTAGAGAAAGTGTGTTTTCTCCTATTATAAGAGAGGGTATTGTCAATTGTTCTCTCCTTATTTTATACAAAAATTGTTGTAATCATTTTGCATTAGTGAAATCCTTATACAATTTGCCCAAGGTTTTTCTCCTAATTTGTTTAAAAGTTTTACACATAAAATTTGGTGTTCATCATTTTTTTTCACTTCTACTTCAGTTGTAATTGTGTGCCCTGTTCCACAACGTTCTAACAGTGGTATCAGAGCCTAGTTTTTGTGCTACAATCATATCTAGTTAGTGGAAATGAGACATCTTCAATAATGACGATAAAGTATGAAGTAGAGAAGTTCAATGGGAATAATTTCTCATTGTGAAAAATGAGAATAAAAGTAGTTTTGAGAAAAGATAACTGTTTGGCGGCAATTAGAGAAAGACCCGACGAGATCACTGACATTGACAAGTGGAACGAGATGAATGGCAATGCTATTACTAATCTGTATCTAACACTAGCCGATGGAGTATTGTCAAGTGTGGCAGAGAAGAAGACAGCAAAAGAGATATAAGATACTCTAACAAAATTGTACGAGGCTAAATCACTGCACAACGAAATTTTCTTAAGAAGAAAACTTTATACTCTTCGGATGATGGAGTCAACTTTGGTAACTGACCACATCAACACCCTCAACACTTTATTTTCATAGCTCACAGCAATGGAGCATAACATAGTGTCACGTCCCAAAAATTTGAGCACGTGACCGGCACGGAAAGTGAATTTCATTTCACCTCCGTAAGCCTATCTTTCTCTTAAAAATCATACAATTTTTTTTCATGCAACCAAAACGAGTTCTCTATACATACTACAATTACTCACATTACATCACTGAATGAACCTACCCGATTACAGAGATTTCTAGATTTATACAACTTAGAATAAAACTTAACTATTATACCTTTATCCTGAACAAATGAAAAGGTAATTATGGACTAAGGATCCATAATTCCTTGTTCCGATATTTACCTTCAGCTGTCAATTCTGAAAAAAAAATATCAATAAGAGGGGTATGAGCAAACCACGTGCCCAGTGAGTAGATAACACAATACTATGACAAAATAAAAATCATGCATCATAATGATAACATGCAGCAATCATACGTAGATCGATCATCATATGATATAATATTATTCATAATACTTCACAACAATATCCAAGTGAATCAAATGCATTTCAACAAAATTTAAAATTCACAACAGCAATCGATGAAATCAATTTCACACACAATTCCCGTACCAACCGGGTCGTCCAGAATACCTCTGGATCGTTGCCCGCGGCCCCCGCCGCATCCACCCTTATCGCTCCATTTATATTCTCCACCCTTATAGCTTCACATAGATTTCTCCATGGGGTGCACCACCATGCCTTTCCTTTCCAGTCAAACACAATCACAATCACATATAAAAACATCCTCAATCATAATCTTGAGCCACATACACAACTCAGTCATTTACAATTCAAGCCACAACATAATCAATGTGGTTTCAGCAACATAGCATGTATATAACACAACCCATAATATAGAACAATTATTTAACTCGGTTTACATGCCATTCACAATCCATCATATAACCTCCATTCATGGGAAAATAAGAAAATATAATTATATACATTACCAGACACGTTCCACATTTGTTTATGCCTCGTCATTCCACATCATGCTCTTCAAACTTGGATATACAACATATTTTCACTATGATGTAAAAAGTCAATAACAGATATTTAATCATAGCAAGTATTAGCCCACTCACCTGGATTTCACGCTCTCGGCACTCCCACTTTGCACTTTGACCATTCCTATTGTAACCAGACAAAAACCATCAGAGTTACGAAATAGAGAAATTTCCTACCACTACTCTCGACCTTCACTTACTTCTCGAATCATAACTCCTAACTGGTAATGAATATCTAAATGAAACTTATACCATTGGAAACTAGACTCAAAGAGCTTTCCAACGATATAAAGTTTGCCCAAAACGGAGTCCGGATGAAGAAGTTATGGCCGATTGAAAATGAGCTAAGGTTTTCCGGCACACCTGGCGCCTGGGCGCCACCTATGGCGCCTGGGCGCCACCCATGCCCGGCGCCTAGGCGCCCCACGTGGCGCCTGGGCGCCATGCCTTTCTCTTCCCCACATGTCCTTGGCGCCTAGGCGCCACACATGGCGCCTGGGCGCCACGATCGCGACCCTTCGCGACTTTCTCTCGGTTTTGGCCCGAATCTGGCCAAATCTTCACCGTTTTTCATGATTTCTTCCATAGGATCTCACCCTTAATGTCTAAGGAGCATTTAGACACCAAAATCACCAATTTTAATCGAGAAACGAAGCCGGAATCTCGATTTTACCTCAAACACTCTTAAAACTAGAAAATAGAGAAAAGCTTAAGAAATAGAAATTTCTACCTCGATTCCTTGCTTTCCCTATGTTGCTTGGCTCCTAGAGGCTCGCCCCGTAGCCCGAGATCCACCCTCCAAAGCCCGGTTGTAGAGTTGGAGTGTAGAGAGAGAAATTAGAGAGAAGGAAGAGAGAAAGAGAGGAGAGAAAGTGAAGAGAGAGAGAGGAAAGGAGAAAAATGAATAAAAAAATAGGTGAGGCCACCTATATACTCGCCCGGGGTGAAATTATCACTTGCTCTGCAATTGACCCTCAGTCAAGACTAGCAAAAGCAAATTCATAAAATCTCACCTCAGGTGTTTCTAAATCCTAGGTGCCCCACAGATTTCCTTATTTCACTTTAGTCTCTCTCAATATCTCAAACTCCACTTTAACCTCGAATCCATCATCTTTTCGGTACCGGACTCATAATTCATTCCCATAAGCTCTATTCTTCTTCTCAGGTTCCTACTTGGTCATTTCTCAAAAGTCCTCTATACTTTCTTTTCTTTTCACTTTAGTCCTTGAGAATCTGTAAAAATTTCCTCAATTAAAAATTAAAATTTCTATTCCCACATTTTCTTCACTAATTCAAAAAGCAAATTTTCCACGTAATTAAATTTTTCACTAAACTTCAAATTAGACTTTAAATATTCATATAAATTCTTGGGATATTACATTCTTCCCCACTTAAAAGAATTCGGTCCTCCGAATTCAAAACTTACCTCAAGATTGAAACAAATGCCAATATTTTGTTTATATCTCATTCTCTCTCTTAGAATTTTCACAATCAAGTACAAAATATAACAAGTTCAACATATTTTTATTTCTAATACATAAGTTACAGGCAACAAGCTGAACTTGATTTACAAAACAGATAATTTTAATACGTAAACATTAGATCAAACATCAGCTTTAGGTACAAACAAAAAAAAAGATAAATTAAGAACGAGGAGGCTTTTGAAATGCAGAAGGTGCTCCAGGTCTAGAAGAAGAAGGTGCTTCAGACCTTAAGGAGGAAGTTAATCGTTGCAGCCTAGAAAGAGTTTCTGGAGGAAACGTCTGGGAAATTTGACGAAGTGCAGAAGTCACTCCATTCATACAGTCAATACATCTCGCTTGTTGGTCACGAAAATTTTGAGTTGCAAACATCGAATGTCTATCAACTCTATTCGCCAATTCCCTAAAATGACGGTTCAAAAGCTTCTCTTGTTCTGTAAAGAGATGATTTATCAATCTCCCCTGGTCCTCAAAGTGGCGGTTTATCAATCTTTCCAAGTCCTCCATCTTTTGTCTCATAAGCGCAAGCTCATTATTAGAAGATGTTGCTGTGCTAACATCCTCTAACTCTACTACATCCCTTTTTCTTTTCTTAGCCTCTGGTGACTCTTCCATGGATCTCTTATTCTTATAATTCTCCAGGCTAAGATTTAGATCCAGCTCTACCTTGCCAGCCTCAAAGTTTAAATTGAAAGATTTATTGCCGGCCATATTTTTCTGAGCTATAAAGGTTGTACAGAAGGAGAAGTTTGATGCTAGAAAGCTTATAGATATAAACTCTTAGTGTAGTAGCAGCGTAATGGGGCATCCATTATATATAGACGAAATTTAGGGCTACAAAACCTTTACATCATACTCTAAAGATGACCTACAGACCTTATCCGACGCAATGCCAACGGTCTCAGATAAGCATGCCAGAAAATAACAAAATATAATCTAATACAAAAGATTTGCTCAAAAATTTCGGCTAACTTTTGACTCTTGCTCAAATTATTAAACTAATCGCCGCTTCAATTTATGGCTTCTTAACTCTGTATTTGTCTTATCCTATAATTCTAAATCGAGATATTACTCCATGAACGGGTAGCTTCATACTAGCCTTATCTAGGTTTCTAATCCGTGACTTTGCCCTAAGCTTACACATTTTCAAACATACATATTAAAATAAAAACTTCTCACATCTACACATCAAGCGTTCCATAAAGTGAGAGAAAAATTTTACCTTTCACTTGCCTCTACGAGCATATAAGTATATATGTATAAACATGGAGATACATCATTATCTATATATTTTCATCTATTCAAGTCCTTTTAAATTTCAGACTTCTCATTCTCTGAATATATGTAGAATCACTACATATTATTACTGGCCATAACAAATAGCCTTCACTCTCTATACATGAATAACATACATACATATCATATGTATTTAGATACATATAATCACAGTATAATTCAATCAATCATGTATATTATACTTAACTGAAGGCTTTCAAGAACAATACAAGAAAGCATAGAAATACATTTTAGTTCATCGTGAAAACATCCAAGACACTCTGTAATGGCTACATTGTCGACTTCCTTCAATTTCAGAAAATGCCAACGAGAGAAATGGAAAAACTAAGTGTCAATCGGCCGCAAATCCACCGAATATTGACTTTCGTGGTTTTGCCATTAATGCGACGCGTTGTTGGTGTGCATGCCTACCCTAGACTTCTAGCTTCCAGCTTGCAGAAATCTATAGGTTAAGCGTATAGGGTGCGGCGAAGAGATATCTTCTTTGTCTCTGAGTTCAAATTTTTCCTCTATAAGAACTATCCCAACGTTCTCAGTTACCACACCACAAAGAGTAATCATCTCTGAGCCTACAACTTCTCAGCATTCCTCTCTTCTCATACTCCGACATAAATTTTTAAATTTTCCAAATCATGGCCACAAGGAAGTACATTGATCTCACAGTGGATACCAGGAGAGAAGAGCTCGACTTAAACTTAAGTCTGGGCAAAGACAAGGGCAAAAGACCTTTTGAGGGGTCTCCAGAGAAGCAGAAGGAGAAGAAAATGAAGAAGATCGAGGAAGCTGAGGAGACTAGCACGGGCCATACCTCGGAGGACAAAATCGCCTGTCTAGAGCAGGAGGTCAAAAATCTGAAAAAGATGATAGAAAACCTAGAGAAGTTAACTAAACGCAATCATGCAGAAATGACTTCAAGAATAGACAGGTTCTTCTATTGGTCTACCCAGTGCTTCTGCAATCAACAACAAAGAAGTGTTGATTGTATGAATGGGATTTACACTACCCTCCGCGATATTGCTCTGTCTCTCGCTCCAAGGAATGGTCGAGGGGTGATGATACAGTACAACCCTCCTAATCCGAGACCACCTCGCTTTTAGATTACTCATGCATGAGTAATTTTTTTTTTTTTGCAATGTAATCCTTCTACTTTTAATGCCAGTGGTTTCTTTTAGGCTCGCCCCGTAGCCCGAGATCCACCCTCCAAAGCCCGGTTGTAGAGTTGGAGTGTAGAGAGAGAAATTAGAGAGAAGGAAGAGAGAAAGAGAGGAGAGAAAGTGAAGAGAGAGAGAGGAAAGGAGAAAAATGAATAAGAAAATAGGTGAGGCCACCTATATATTCGCCCGGGGTGAAATTATCACTTGCTCTGCAATTGACCCTCAGTCAAGACTAGCAAAAGCAAATTCATAAAATCTCACCTCAGGTGTTTCTAAATCCTAGGTGCCCCACAGATTTCCTTATTTCACTTTAGTCCCTCTCAATATCTCAAACTCCACTTTAACCTCGAATCCATCATCTTTTCGGTACCGGACTCATAATTCATTCCCATAAGCTTTATTCTTCTTCTCGGGTTCCTACTTGGTCATTTCTCAAAAGTCCTCTATACTTTCTTTTCTTTTCACTTTAGTCCTTGAGAATCTGTAAAAATTTCCTCAATTAAAAATTAAAATTTCTATTCCCACATTTTCTTCACTAATTCAAAAAGCAAATTTTCCACGTAATTAAATTTTTCACTAAACTTCAAATTAGACTTTAAATATTCATATAAATTCTTGGGATATTACACATAGAGACGGGTGAACGTGTTAAAATTATACTTCAAAGTCTACCTGATTCGTATGATTAACTCATCATCAACTTAACAAACAATATAGAAATTCTAGCCTTCGATGATATTACAGCTGCGGTTCTTGAAGAAGAAAGTCGGCGCAAGAGCAAAGAAGATAGATCAGGAGGTTCACATCAAGCTGAAGCTTTAACAATAATGAGAGGGAGATCAACGAAACGTGGCCCCAGTGGGAGTCAAAATCAGAGTTGATTAAAATCCATAAGTAAAAAAAATGTCAAGTGTCATTACTGTACCAAGAATGGGCACTACAAAATGGAGTGTTGGCATCTTAAGAAGAAAGAATAAACTAAAGGAAAAGATTCTGAGTCATCAAAAGCTCAGGGTTGTTTAGCAAGCACCTCGGATGATGGTGAAATTTTATACGGTGAGGCAACAACCATTATTGATGGCAGAAGAAGACTCGCTGATGTCTGGCTTATGGACTCAGGAGCGTCATCGCATATGACTCCCCGGAGAAAATGGTTTCATCAATATGAACCTATCTCAGGTGGATCAATGTTCATGGGAGACAATCATGCCTTGGAGATTGTAGGTGTTGATACCATCAAATTAAATATGTTTGATGGTATGGGTAGCACCATCCAGGAGGTACGACATGTGAAAGGCCTAAAGAAAAATCTATTGTCTTTAGGACAATTAGATAATAGTGGGTGTAAAAACCATATTCAAGATGGGATCATGAGAATAGTTAAAGGCGTGCTTGTAATGATGAAAGCGGAAAAGATAGTTGCAAATCTGTACATACTTAAAGGAGAAACACAACAAGATGGAGAAGCATCCACTACATTGTCAAGTTCGGCAGAAGAATTAACCATGATGTGGCACCGTAAGCTTGGCCACATGTCGTAATGAGGATTGAAGATTCTTGCTGAACAAAAGCTTCTTCCAGGGCTAAAAAAGGTATCATTACCTTTTTGTGAGCATTGTATTACTAGTATGCGGCACAGATTAAAGTTCAGTAGTTCTAATGCTAGAAGTAAATCTATCTTAGAACTTATTCATTATGATGTTGGGCAAGCACCGGTTTTGTCCTTAGGAAGAGCAAAATACTTTGTCTTTTTATTGATGATTACTCCAGGAGATGTTGGGTGTATCCAATTAAAAATAAGGCAGATGTATTTCCATTTTTCAAAATATTCAAAGCACGAGTTGAGCTTGAATATGAAAAGAATATCAAGTGTTTGAGGACAGACAATGGAGGAAATATACCAGTAATGAATTTGATATCTTTTGTCAACAATAAGGTATCAAAAGGCAGTTCACGGTGGCATACACTCCACAACAAAATGGGGGAACAAAACCTTGTTAGAACAGACAAGAGAAATGTTGAGAACTGCGGGGATGGCCAAGTCATTTTGGGCAAAAGCAGTCAAGTCTGTTTGCTATGTGATTAATCAGTCACCATCAATTGCAATTGATCTGAAAACGCCAATGGAGATGTGGACTGGTAAGCCAGCTGATTATTCTCACTTACGTACATTCAGAAGTCCTGTTTACGTTATGTACAATGCCCAATAAACATCAAAGCTGGATCTAAAATCTAGAAAATGTATTTTCTTAGGGTATGCTGATGGAGTTAAGGAGTACCGCCTGTGGGATCTCACTATTCGTAAAGTGATAATTAGCAGAGATGTGACATTTACAGAAGACAAAGTACAAGGGAAATAAAATGATAGCACTTTAGAAGAGAAACCAGAGACTACCACAGTTCAAGTTGAAGAAAGAGAAGAACAAGAAGTTCCAAATTCTTCTGAAGCAGCACCAGAGCACGAAGAACAAGAGCAAGCTGAGTTTGCAACTCCACAAGTTCGACGGTCAACTCAAGAGAGAAGAAAACCAGCTTGGCACTCAGAGTACATCATGGAGGGAAATGTTGCATATTGTTTACTAACAAAGGATGGAGAGCCGTCAACTTTTCATGAGGCTACAAAAAGCCAATAAGCTTCTCTGTGGATGGCAGCAATGCAAGAAGAAATTGAAGCTCTTCACAAAAATAAGACATGGAATCTTGTTCCACTACCACAAGGAAGGAAGGCTATTGGGAATAAATGGGTTTATAAGATCAAATGAAATGACAATGACCAAGTGGAGCGATATTGTGCTAGATTAGTGGTGAAAGGATTCGCTCAGAAAGAAGGCATAGACTTCAATGAAATATTTTTTCCTGTTGTTCGACTTACAATGGTTCGAGTAGTCTTGGCAATATGTGCTACATTTGACTTGTACTTAGAACAGTTAGACGTTACAACTGCATTTCTTCATGGAAAACTTGAAGAAGAGATTTACATGCTCCAACTAAAAGGTTTTAAAGAAAATGGTAAATAGAACTTGGTTTGCAGGTTGAACAAATCTCTATACGGTTTCAAATAGGTGCCGAGATATTGGTATAAGATATTTGATTCCTTCATCATGAGCATTTGATACAACAGACATAGTTCAGATCCTTGTGTTTACTACAAGAGATTTGGTGATGGCAATTTTATTATTTTGTTGTTGTATGATGATAACATGTTGGTAGCAGGCCTCAACAAATATCATATTATAGATTTAAAGGCACAGTTAGCTAGGAAGTTTGAAATGAAGGACTTGGGACCGACAAACAAGATTCTAGGGATGCAAAGATATCGAAATAGAGATAATAAGAAGATATGGCTTTCTCAGAAAAATTATTTGAAGAAAATCTTGCGGCTTTTCAACATGTAAGATTGTAAGCCAATTTCTACCACTCTTCCTATTAATTTCAAGTATGAGTTATAGCAATGAAGCAGAGATGATGGAAATGTCTTGAGTACCATAAGCATCAACAGTGGGTAGCTTAATGTTCGTTATGGTATGCACAAGACCAGACATTGCACAAGTAGGGGGAGTGGTTAGTCGATACATGACTAATCCTGGTAAAGAGCATTAGAGTACTGTGAAGAGGATCTAAGATATATAAAGGGTACTTCAAATGTTGCATTGTGTTATGGAAGATCATACTTTATTGTCAGATGCTATGTCGATTCAGATTATGCAGGTGATATTGATAAGAGTAAGTCCACCTCAGGTTATGTGTTTACTCTTGCTAGAGGAGCTGAAAGCTGGGTTTCAAAATTACAGTCTATCGTGGCTACTTCTACGACAGAGGCAGAATATGTCCCAGCTACACAAGCTAGCAAAGAGGCAATATAGTTGCCAATGCTACTGGAAGAGCTTGGACACAAACAAGAAAAGATTACTCTATTTTGTGATAGTCAGAGCGCTTTGCATCTGGCAAAGAATCCAGCATTTTATTCGAAGATCAAAGCACATACGAGTTCAATTTCATTTTGTTCGTGAAAAGGTGGAAGAAGGAAGTGTGGATATACAAAAAATCCATACTAAAGACAACATAGCTGATATATTGACAAAACCAATCAACAATGACAAATTTACTTGGTGTCAATCCTCTATTGGCCTAGCAAAAATATAAGTAGCATGAATATGACAAGTGTAGAAAGGACAGAAAGATTACAAAAGTGACTTTAAGTGGGATATATGTGTTGGTAAAGTCACTTTTGTTGATCAAAAAGATAAGAAGCAATTTTGCTTCTATATTAAGTCTTTGAATAATCAAATATGGTAGAGAATTTGAATTTTGCTTCACCACCTCCCTTCATTTATAAATACATGTCTCTTGGCTTCATAAGGATAATCCCAATTCTTGAAGACAAAATCCTATTTTGGGTGCAAAAGAGAGAGAGTTTTTTAGAGAGAGAAAAAAAAAGACTTCTCCTAAAATTGTCTTTCCTTTTGTTAGAGAGAGTATTTGTTCTCCTATTATAAGATAGGGTATTGTCAATTGTTCTCTCCTTATTTTAGAGAAAAATTGTTGTAATCAGTTTGCATTAGTGAAATCTTTCTACAATTTACCCAAGGTTTTTCTCCTAATTTGTTTAGGAGTTTTACACATAAAATTTGGTGTTCATCATTTTTTTTCTCATTTCTACTTAAGTTGTAATTGTGTGCCCTGTTCCACAACCTTCTAACACCAACTTCCTCTAATTGTGTTTTTTCCCCTATTCTTTGAGTTTTTCTTTCTCTTTTGTGCATAAATAAATAAAAGTATAAATTTAAAATTACTTGCAAAACTATTGCTACTAGACCACTTAATCAATTTAGTTTATGGTGTTTTAACGGTTTCATTTTTCAACTTTCTTTTTTTTTAATTTTTAATAAAAAATTTAATGCATCATTATTAGGGTAGCAAAATTGACCCGAAATTATCCGCCCACCCCAAACTTATCCAAGTTAGACCTTAATTTAGTGGTTCATCCTATGCAAATTTGACTCAGATTATAAATGCGTTGGACACAATTTAACCCTTATAATATGAATAATAATTTGGTTGATCCATGGGTAATTCTTAACCCATTTACACATACACACACTAAAGGTTAGAGTACTAAAGTACTCGAACTATTTCAATCCATTGTAATGTGCGGACTCTAACTTTATATATATATATATATATATATATATATATATATATATATATTAGTGTTTTAGCATTGGAATGATCCAGTCGGTCAAACTGCCAACCCAAAAGTTAATATATGTTAGTATACACACCTACATGTACATGCACATACAAATAGAATCTCTTAATGCCAACAAAAATCAAATGGACAAATTCGTCATCAATCATAATTTTAAAAAAAGATATATTTTAAGGAAACTATTTAGTGTTTGTGAAGCTGTACTTTTTAAATTGGACTATTTATATTCAAACTTTAAAATTAGTTATTAGAGATTTTTAAAATATAAAACATTGATGGAGTTAAAAGTTTTAAATGGGCTAGGTCAACATAGCTCATACTCATAACTAGTCCGTGCTCCGGGTAAAAATCTTGGATCGATCCAGTATGTAATACCCGCTATTTTATTTTCTACTTAAATAATGAATTTGATTTTACAAGTGTTGAAATTGTAAATTTTGTGTGCAATATGTGTGTTTGATACTATTGTATAATGTGATGATGCTTAGATATGTGATTTTAGGCTGTAGGCTAGCAATGTGTGATGTTATGCCATACAGGGACTAAAGTGAAACTCGCAGGGACTAAAATGAAAGATTTTGGAATCTTGTGGAGTGTAGTAAAAATGTGTACAAAGTATAGGAATAGATGGACAAAATTATAGGGAACCTTGTTGTGAAATAGAAAATGGAAATTAATTTCTAAAACTCTAGATATTATTTTTAGAATATATAGTTGTAATTAAGAAATAGTCTTATACAAAAAAAAAAGGTCTAAAAGGAAAAATTTAATGAATTTCCGAAAATAAATGTTCTTACCTTGTTTTAATTCTTGCTATAGATGAAACCCCTTTGAATTCTTGTTTGGGCATAGAATGTGCAGATCCTAGGACTATGTGAAGGTTGTAAAACATGATGTGGGGTTAGGGTTGTTCTTATATTTATTTTAAAAGAAACGACATTGTTAAAATGGAAAGGAAGATTATCACTTACCTTAATTTCTTCTTGCTTATTAGTTGTTAACTCCACTTGAGCTTCCCAATATTGAAAATTGAGTGTTGATGTTTAGAAAAAAAAAATATTAGCCTAGAGAGTGTGCTTGTGGGAGGGATTAGTTTGGTTGAGTATGTATTTGTTCTAGGGTTTCTAACTTTGTTTAAGATAGATCAATTTAATTGTTTAAATTTAAATAGATTTTGTTATTCAAATTTTAGATTATTATAATTAAAAATAATATGTTTAATTCAGATTTCTAAAAAAAAATTTCTTTTTCAGATTTCATATTGGGATAATTTACCCTTTAATTTAATGTCTAATTAGATTAGTTAGTTTGGATAATTATCTAATTTCCTTATTTAATCTTTTGCATTATCCTTTAACCATTGCTACTACTCTTTTCGTCTATTTTCCAGAAAATCTAAAATCTTTTGAAAACTCCCTACCGTTTGAGAGATATGGCCGAAACAGTACACGGAGGTAAGAAAACTGAAATAAAATAACTTTTTGTTTTAATTTCAAAGTTTGTCTTTCAAACATGCGATAGGAAAATCCGGCACATTACCGAATAATCTTGGAATGTCATGCTATGGTTTAGCAAGGAATCCAGGTGAGTGAACTAACCCTTCTTTAATATTATCTTAAGTGTTAAAGTAATAGGGTATAAAGATAGGTAATGACCATAGTAGAAATATGATTGGTGATGATAATAATAATAATTATTATTATTATTTTGTTTGGAAAAAGGATGCACATGTGATTTACGAGATGGTTGAAATTTGAGATAATTGAGATTATCTAGACTTTCATACTTGACGATTTATGACGTTGTATTTTATTATATTGGATGAATATTGTTTGTGTTTGGGTGGGATAGTACCCTCTCTCATGTCAAGCGGGAAATCCGGGTAATAGGATGACTTGACCTCTGAGAGTAGAGACAACGATTCCTTCGGTAGGGAAGTGAGCCTGGATTTAATCTGTGAGGCGCCTTGACCGTTGCTGATGAGATTGTACGTCATGGCGGGTTAATAAATTTGAGGAAATTGGTTGAGCGAGCCTACAGGCGCTCCCGGATATTTTGCCATTGACGAGTACTAGTTCCGTTGGTCTGAATTGTCTGATTGATTTGCAATTCTTTAATGTGTATCTTTCATTGTGATTTTATAATTTTTACCTATGCCTTTTATTTTATTACTTTTGCATAGCGAATTTTATTAGGACGGGGATTGACTCGCTCACTGAGATTATTATCTCACACTCGTTAATTTTTCCTTTTCAGATCAGATAGTGAAGGAGAATCTTCCGCTAGACGAGTAGTTGCCGTTGGACTATCCCATTGTTGGGTGGGTCTCATATTGTTAGTATTTTATTTTTGTTAAGTTTAGGAAGCTCTGTGGTCAACTAGGACATCTAGGGGGTTCTCGGGTAGTTAAACTACTTTATTTATTGTATTTAATTTGATTCAAATTTGAAGATTTATTTTGATAATTTATGATACGAATTATGGTAGAAATTGATATTTAAAACTACGGGGTTTATTTATGTTAATGTGACTTTGAGAATGAATGAAATATCATAATTTATTTTTTTAAAACATTAAAATTGTAAGAATTGATATTTTTTTATATATTTATTTTAAGTAGTATTCATTCATAAATTAAATTAAATTTAATTAATATTAACCTTAATTAATAATTATTCATATTTAAATGTTATTTCCTAAATATTAATCTATTATATATATATGTATATATTTTTTTTTCAAACTCTGATTTTTCTCTATTTATGTACGCTAAATATTTTATATGAATAACATAAAGGGGTAGAAATAGAGTTGTTAATTAGGCTTACGGTGACATAGGATTCGTGTCACCGTGCCGGTCACGTGCCCAGAATTTGGGTCTTGACACAGTCTATCAAGGGTCGTAGTTAGGTTGGGCCAGCTCATGAATTAATTTATCTTATTTAAAAAATATATTTTTAATTATTTTGAATAATATAGCTCGGGCTAAAAATTTTGGTTCAAACCAACCTATCAAGGGCCGTGGCTAGGTTGGACTAACTCATAAACATATTTATTTTGTTTAAAAAATATATTTGTAATTATTTTGAATGATATAAATTAGGTATTGTGACTACCAAATTTCAAAAAATTGAATTAAATTCATAAAATAATATATAATATCTTAAAATATGCCAAAATTTTAAAATGTATTTTTAATTTTTTTAATGACAAAAACTAAGTATTAAAACTATGAAACTTCAATAAATTGAACTAAACTTCTAAAAGAAAAAGTGGACTAAAGCTTTAAAAAATAAAACATAAAAAATGAGCTCAATAGAATCTTTTTTACTATAATCCACCTAAGTCATAAAAAATTTGATGACTTAAGCTATCGTAAGTTGAACCTATTGAATTAAATTCATTTTGATTTCGTTAGATATGAATGAGAATTCTCTCCAGATCTTAGAAGATTTAGAGAAAATTTTACTTGTTGAACAGATAAAAAAAAATGATCATTTTTTTTTAGGAGAACTCTTACTATCATTTGGAGGGATTTGGAGGGAACTCCCTTTGGAATGAATCTGTATCCATTAGATATAGGTATGCCGTATGCACCTTTTAAAATTGTTATATAAAAAAAACTTAATTAACATACAAATTAGAGCCCGTTTGGAAGAGCTTATTTTGAGCTTATTTAGCTTATCTTATGCCATAAGCGCTTATGTGCACGTTTGGAATAGCTTATAGAAATAGCTTATGGCATGAAAATAAGCTGTTTTCAGCTTATTTTCATAAGCTACTCTAAATAGCTTATGAAAATAAACTGAAAACAGCTTATGTGAAGTTTGCCCTCATAAATTCTTTAATTATAAAAATAGCTTATATATAAACACTTATATGAAAAGCGCTTTATTCTATAAGCACTTAAATAAGTTGTTTACCCAAACAGGACCTTAATGGGAGAAGACTAAAAAATTCCTTTCATGTCACTAGTATGTATCAATAATAGTAAAACCCCATAATTTAAACAATGATGTATAAAATTTAAAATTTCGCGTTATACTAAATGGAAGCAGAAAAGGTAAAACAGTGATCTGAGTGAGAATAAAGTATAATAAGGTGGGGTTGCGAGTCAATTAAGAAAAGGGTTATAATGATTCCAGATAGATAGATATATAAAAGAAATGTAATATGAAGAATTGAATACTAAGATTTAAGAGTGAAGAGGTTTGATTTGTGGTCCCTCAGAGTGAGACTCAGACTCATTTGGCTGCCATTGTCACTTTCATGGAAAAATGAGTGAAGCTTTGTGAAGTGCCCAAGATTTGCCTAACTCTATCTCACCAACCCTCCTTTGTTTTATGGTCCCACTTTTGCTCATTTTAAAAGTATGGTTTTAAAAATAAGATTCAATAATTCAAGAATTAATAATTAAATTATAATTAAATTGATAGTATTTAAAATATATTAAAATATATAATTAATATATATATTATAGATATTAAAATATATAATTATATAATATTAAAATATTAAAGAAATGTTAACAGATATATATTTATATCAATCTTATATTTTTTTTAATATCTTTTTTTTAGATTTCATAAAATATATAATTATATTTAATAAAAATTAAAAAAAAAAAATGAACCGGTCAATTTTACTAGTTCGGAACTGATTCAATTATTTTTCCACAAGTTTAAACGCTTATTGGTTTCTAAGTCTAAATCGAATTAGAGATCTAATCGATTCACTAGTTTTTTGGTTTAATCAATCAATTCGGTCCGGTTCTCTGAATCATGAGTGTGAGAAGGGGCGAGGGCTTGACCCATTTTATTTTAAGTAACCCGGTTTGGTTATGTATATGATGTATATAATTTTTGAATTGTATGACTAGTATCAATTTTGCCTAAAGAATAAGAAACTTTTATGTGTTCATGAATGTATGTTACATAAATCCAACCATGTAAATTAATGTGTGTTTTGTAATTTTATTTTTGTTTTTTTCTCTATTTTTTTTGTAATTTTCGGAACAGTTATATTATCTCAAGATTTGATTTCGTCCAGTAATAAATTTAAAATTTAAATGTTGACTGTGAATTGTTCCGATCTTGTAACTTTGAATATCATAACTAATTAACTATTTTGTTTAACTTTTTGTTCGAAAAAAATAATATCATGCATCCAGGTTGAAAGAGGTTAAATTAATTTTAAAAAGGAAAAAAAAAATCATGTGACCGGGCACCCCAAGACCAAAGTGCCAAGCATGGACTTTTTCAACCAAAAACAGAAAAAAAATCTTAAAATAAAAAAATTGAATTCTTTTTTTTTCTCGCTAATTAATCTTTTTTAATATACACAAATCTACGATAAATAATCAGGATGAGTTAGCTTGATTCATGTATATTTTAAATGTTAAGATGGTATATAATTAGTATCTAAAATTCAACAAAATGCTGACAAAATTTTGATAATAAGGGTTAAATTAAAAAAAATTATAAAGCTATAAAGACTTAATTAAAAAATTTTAAATTACATTTAAAATTTGAGCGAAGCTGACAAAAATCATAATTTAACCCTTATAAATTAAAGAATAGTCTCTCTATTTTAGTCTAATTTTTATAAGCTGAAAATTTGATAATTATAAAGTAAAATTTGCAATTAGATGTGGGATCAAGTTTCATTTGACCATGAATTCTAAACAAATTAAAAATAAATAAATAAATGATGGGAACCATAAATAGCACTTTGAATTACAATAATTAAACTTTTTTTAATTATTAGTTGATCCTTTTAGCAACAAAACGCAATCGAGTATAGCAAGATCTGATGCTTCCACATTGATGAACATTCATGATACTTGACTTCATGTGTTGTTCATTATAAGAGCAACCCCACCATTGTTTTTTATTATTTCATATTAACATTGGCACAGAATATGTGAATACTTTTCCTTTAAATTAGCCAAAATATATGTATATTTTTTCAAAAGTTACATATGAGTCCCTTAATAATAATTAATTCCTTTTTTTCGTGAATGATTTTACTTTTACTTTTAATTTTTTTTGGTGTGAACTTGTAAAAAGCAAGGTTCAAAAAACTGAACCGACCATTGAACTGGTTGGAATGTTAATTTAAGGGTCAATGATCAGACCGCAGTCGAACTAGTAACACTTAAAATATATAATTAATATATATGTGATATATATTAAAATATTCAAGATACGTTACAGATATATATTTATATCAGTCCTAAATATTCTCTTAATAACCTAATTTTTTTGGGAAAAAATAATAATATTCAATAAAAAAATAATCGATTGACCTAGTTGAATTGATTATTTTTTATTGATTTAAATGTTTATCGATGATCTACATCGAACTAAAAACCTGGTTGATTCACTAATTTTTCAATTGAACTAACCAGTTCACTAGTTTTATAATGAAATTAACTAATTCAGTCCAATTTTTTAGACCATTGTAAAAAGTCTAATAAACGAAGTAACAACATGTTGCACAATAGTTATGGCGGAAAAAGCCCAAATTTCTTCTAACTATTTCAAAGAATCTTAACTTTTTTTTCGGAAAACTTTTCAAATTTAGTTACTTTAAGTTAGTAACTTTTTTTTTTTAATTACTCAACAATATGTATTTTTAAAATTTTCACAAACATTCATATACATATTTTTTAGGGAAGATAAATTTCGTGTGGATACTAAAGTTATTTTTTCAAATTGTATTTAAATATATTACTGAAATAATTTGTATGCAATAGTTGCAAGAGTATTAGAATATTAAGCAATATCAATGATTTAAAAAAATATTAGAATTTGAAATTTATTGTGTTTAAAATAATTTAATTCAAATCCGAATCAGTTAAATGTATAAATTTTGAACATAAATTATTTCTTTTTACAAGACTCAAATTTAAAATATTATTTAAGAAAGAAATTTTAGATCATTTAAACCAATCCAAGTTCATAATTAAAAGGTAAACAATACTTTTTTACATTATTATACATCAAAATTTAATTTCATGCCTAATATTTTTTTATGTCAATTATGTCGTATATATTTTATTTTTCTTTTAAATTTATTTTTTTTATATTCCTAAAGTTTTTTTTGCATAAGTTATATTATATATATTTTTTATTTTTGTTTCAAATATACTATTTTTACTAACGTCTAGTTAATATTTTATATTAGTGAAATAAATAGTATTAATAAAAATGACATATTTAAAATAAAAATAAAATTGAAATAAAAAATATTAAAATTAAAATTTGATGTAAATATTATAGATGTGAAAATTATTTTTAGCAAACAGCTTCAGTTTTTGTTTTTAATGAAGTAAATTCCACAGAAAATTCGCAATCTGCAAACTGTCATATATATATTATATATGTATAATATTTCGTGTAAGAGAAGTTGGAGTTTGGTTAATAATGTAATTTCCAAATAGAGAAAAATGATGATAGAAAATTTGAGGATTTGATGTAATGTTCTACCAATCAACCCATTCCATCAATGATAGCTACAACTGCCTGTCACGTAGGATCCTTCACCAATCAAAACTTAGTAATAATAAATTAAATAATAACTCCGACTCTTCTTAAATTAATTATTAATAAATGTGTACTCTCAGATTCATTATTCACATTTGAAAAAAAATTATCTCGTAAATTATAATCATCTTTTTAAGTTTGGTTAATTTAGATTTACTTTTTTAAGTTTAATTATTATACTCGACTGCTCTAATTTATTTTCTACCATAAAAATTAAATTTTTACATTATATACATTCGTTTCAACAATAAAATTACTTAATAATATTATTAGTATATTAAAAATAGAACGACAATTTCAATTTAATACTTAACATAGATTTAATTGTCTTTATTGTGATATTAAGAATAAAATTATGATGTTATGTTAAGCAAAAGAGTAACTTATTGGATGAAAGTAAATTAGAAGAGAAATTTCTATAATTTGTATTAAAATATTAAGAAAGCCTAATACAATTTATGAAGAAAAAATAAATTTACCATATACTTTTCTAATAGATTGCTAATTTTTCTAATCAATTATAGAAATCAAATCTTTTATTAGATGTTGGCGTTCAACACCATCTGATATTAAAAAGTCGAAGTAAAATTTATGTATCTCATCACAATCAAATAGTATTGAGAAATCTAACATTATAGCGTCAATGCCCAATAGAGCATCCAAACCCTAAGTTGGGTTCATTTTTTTGAGATGATATCATTAAACGTCTTTAAATATCTTATCAAAATTAATGGTCCCCTACAATAAAAGAATCAGATTAAAGAAATCTTGAAAATGCGTAATCTGAAATAAAATATAAAATATAATATAATATCGGTTCATCATAAAAGACTAAATTATAACTTTAGTCTAACAATAAGGTACATATTGTGATTTATTGGTGAAATAATTTTTAACAAATTTCAAGTTTAAAATTCTATGTAACAATTATTACTTTATTAGCTATGAAGTTGAAATCTAACCACCTCATAACTAAGGTAATAATCCTCTTTTTTTAATTAATTTTGGTCAATGCTATGAGCTTATTACCTTACTAATTAAGTATATTTTTACCTTTATGACTGGGCAAAATAAATGGATCAAGATTTATTCTCATATAATACTCCATTAATTATTTTTTTTTCTTGCATACGTAACTTGCTTTATTTTGAAGAAAGAAAAAAGGAAAGAAAATTTCTGTAAACTTTGACTGAAAAGTCTAATCCATTCACTGTCCATGGGATTAGAAATGAAGGAAGTATCAACAAACGGACAAAAGAATAGTCTATGTACAGAGATTTACATATCCAAATAAAACAAAAGGATTAAACTTGGACTCAATTATAATAAAATAATAATAAATCCTAGAATAATTGCACTTAACTTTTTGACCAAAGATGGTGAAAATTGGATCCATATTAAATCAGTGTCTTGGTTTATTTTTAAATATTTAAAAAATAATATACATAATTAAAAATTAAATAGAATTTATTAATTTAATTAAAAATAAAATTTGATATCAAATTAAACAATACAAAATTTACAATCAAATATTTACAGTAAAAATTGATAAAATAATAAGAAAATATTATTAATTAATATAATATTCATTCATATTAAATTTATAAAATACTAATGTATTGACATTTCTACTAAAATTAGTTAATATGTAATATTAATTTATTCATTTTTTATTATAGAATAAGCAAATTTTTTTAAAAATAACAAATAAAAAATCAAGTGGACTGGTTCTTATTCTGCTTGATCGATTTTTTACCAGTTTGATAAATTTTTTATTAATTCAATTACTTACTAATTTTATGAGTTATTACGAAACCTGTTGGTCTGATTCGATTCTTACACCAATGCTTTTACCATCTCATCTTGACCCATCAAGATGTTGGGAGAAGTAGACCATCGGATCGATAGAACAGGTGAGTGCGGATCCCACTTCAGATGAACAAAATCCACCAACATTGAAAAATCTAACAATTTTCTAGGGTATTCGTTCGTCTCTTTCACTTTTTGAGGAGTGTTTCATGAAAGTGGAAAAAGCCACATCAATCTGAAATTAAATCTGCTTCACACTGTTATTAATGGAGTCATCTGTTCTACACAGGCTGCATGTCCATATTTAATCTATCACAGCTAAAAAAATACCATAATTTTGACCCAAAAAAAATAGCTTAATCATTTGAAATTAAAAGGTAGGCTATACTTACATATTATTTTTTTTGGGCTAAATTACATTTAATACACATTTTATTTTAATATATTACACTCGATTAACATCTTATTTATTTAGTTATTGAAATTTACCTATTACATAAATACATTTCTCTTAATAATAAAATTATTTAACAATATTCACCGTCATATTATACAAATAAAGATAAAATTTTTTGTTAGAGATTAATGTTAATTTAATTATTTTTATTATCATATTAAGAATATAATTATGAAAAAAGTTAATTAGTTTGATAAAAGTAAACTGAAATAAGTGGGTTTAATCAATGTTTGAAAAATTAAACTGGTCATTGAATCGACAGAAACACCTGTTTAAAAGTCAATGATTGGAGCATAGTTAAAACGTAGCTTAATATGTTTATTTTAAAATATTAAAAAATAATATACATAATTAAAGAATATAAAGGTATATCTATTAATTCAATTAAAAATAAGATTTGATATCAAATTACACAAGAAAATAAGATTTTGTGTTGGAGACCAAAAGTTCACAAGAAAAATTAACCAAATAATAAGGAAATATTATTAATTAAGATAATATTTACCTCATATCAAATCTATAAAATACTAAGATATTGACATTTCCACTAAAATTGAGTGATGTTTAATATTACTTTTTTATTACCTAATTAATGATAATAGAATAAACAAATTAAAAGATTAAAAATAATAAAATAAAAATATTCAAGTGAATTAGTTCATTTAACATCAATTCTTACTCTATTCGATCAGGTTTTAACCAGTTCACTTATAGATTTTAAAAGTTATTTCGACCCGATTTCTAATCTAACTGATTGAACCGGTAATCCAATCCAGTTCTTATAACAATGATTTTAATCAAATGTAATATTTGAAATAAAAAATGAAGTATAATTTAAATAAATAAAAAAACGTAATTTGAATATGGATATGAGAATGTTAAAAATGATTACAAAACCCAAAAAAGGAGAGAGTTTGGAGTAGAAGCACTTTAGGCACAAACTTTTTGTGAATGTCCAATGTATGATTTGACCAATCCATGCCTTCCAAAGCCACAGACATGGATTCCATGCCAAACAGTAATGGAATCAAGTTTGAATTGCAGTAATTATTATTCACACATGACACATCACACCCAAAATCAATAAAATACACACACACACACACAAATATATATATATATATATATATATATATATATGTATTATTCACACATCACACGCAAAAGTTAGCACCACTCTTGGTCCTTTTTAAAGGCCTTTGAGCGGCAAAGACTAAATTAAAGAAGCATATGATTTGATTTTTCTAACAGTACCTACATTTTCTTAATTATAATTTAATGAAAAAGTGTCTTTTTATGTACTTAAATTTTGACTCTCATTTTAATTATATCCTTTAACTTTAATTAGTTTTAATTATATATACAATTAAACTTAATATCGATTATTAGTAGTAAACACTGACATGACTACTTTTTTTACATAAGATAGTATTAACTTATTCACGTAAGCATGTCCATGTTGGCATTTCTTTTGAAATGATCATTTTTGAGAGAGAAAGAGGAGATAAAGATGAAGAAAAGGAGGGGCAATTTTGTTATTTTGAACAAAAAATTAACATAGATAAGTTAGCCTTGACATGTATAAAATAAGTAATCATGTCAAAGTTTGTTATTAACAATTTAGATAACATTAAATTTAATAACATAATTGAAACTACTTAAAAAATATATTTATAATTGACATAAAATAAAATTGAAGGATATAATTAAAACATTAGTCAATGTTTTGGGACATAAAACTTACTTATGCCAAATTTAAAATTAATAAAACTTTTATGTGTTTGTATTTTATAAGCATATATATATATATATATATATATATATGTATACATAGGAACCGGATTCTAACTTGTGCTTTTATCAAATGCATGAGGTTCAATTTCCAAAAGTGGATCATTAGATGCACGTCAAATAGTCTATGTTTTTCTTTTTTTTTTGTTTTTTTAAATTATATTGGTCATTGGATCTGATGACTATGTGATTAGATAGTCAATGAATTTTTTGTTTAAAAAGATGAAAAATGCAAGAAAAATGTGAGTCGTTAGATGTGCATCTAATAATCCATAATTTCACATTTTCAAACACGTGAGGGAATCCAACAAGTAGGTAAAATTTGGACCGTTGATTTTAAAAATTAATAGTTGACATGAAGTAGAATTCTTTTGGATTGGAAAGGATCTTGTTTCCATATTATGGAAAGGGATGTGGTTAATTAATTAAATTGGATAGAAGGATTTGAGTTAAGAAGGCTTTTTGTGGAGCGCAAAATCTGTGAAAAAGCTTATGAGGACTCAATTTAGGAGACAATAAAGTGAGATGACTTAAAAGACTAAATATATAATCAAATCATATTGGTTGGCAAGTCAAAACTATAAAATTACCTTCTTCTTTTTCCCCCTTCCAATGGAGTTTAACTTCTTAACTATGACAATGTGATTTGGGATGATTTATTGTAACATTGGGTTGCTTTTCAAATTAATGATTGTCCTTATAAATAAATACGACTCTTTGTAATATGTTTTGTCCTCATTCGTATATTTTATGGAAAAACTTTCTGTAACGTATCACGAAATTTTTCAAGCTAAGCATATTTAATTGTGGAGTACATATGAAATTGGCTCCAAAAAAGAAAGATATATATTGTTGGTATAGATAGTACATATCAAATATTTTAAACTTTCATCAACTGTATAGTCACATATCTATACAATCTCATAATTTGACTTGATCCAATGCATCAGCGTTTTTTTACAGGTTGGCATGTCAAGCAGAGAAGCACAAGCCCTAATACACACATCTCTGAGGTTGGAGATAGACCTGCAAACATTTAAAAAAAAATTAATGTCAATACCACCTAAAATGACATTATTATACTTATAGTTATATATATATATATATATATTGTTTTAGAACTATTTTAAATTAAAGCTTTTATTATTACAGTAATAAAAAAAACAAAAAAAGGTTTCCATCACACAGATTATTTGGGTTGTTGCATGTGGGAATGAATGAAAATGATTTGAAAACAGAATTGAAGCCTTGTGAGTGGTGTTTTGCAGGCAGGATTAAGACCTATGCACTATGCACCTTTCTAGTTCTTCTGATTCGAATAATTTAAATTAAAAAAATAATTAATGTTCATGTATACAGTAATGGACTTTGGTTTATGTCAAAAGCCATGAAATTTAGGCTTGTCAAGACTCGAATCCAAATATGGTGCTTGTTTTTATTTGGATCGTTGGATTTCATATCTAATAATTTAGATGTCAAGTGATAAATTTGATATTTTTTTAAATACATTAAAATCTGAATCATTTGATACGAAATCTAATGGTCTAAATAATGACAAACATCATAATTATTATTATAGGACAAGCACCGGATCACAAGTCGTTCAGACTTCACAATCACTGACACTCAACAAAATAAATATAAAAGAAAGTGAAATTTGTATTTAAAATTAAAAATACCAATAAAAAAGTAGTTGAGATACAAATATGATGGTGGACGGGTTTTAAATTTTATTTTAACTAAAATATTGCCAATTTTCTAATTTATATTATTAAAAAAGATAAAATCAAAGCAATCTTTTAAATACAGCAAGATAAGTAGATAGAAATTATTCAAAGAAATTAGTTTAATTCTCTATTATTTATATATTCTTGTTTGAAATAGCTTATTTTGAGCTTATCTAATATATCTTATGGCATAAGCGTTTATGTATGTATTTTGGAGAGCTTATAGAAATAGTTTATAATATGCCTATAAGCTGTTTTTAACTTATTTTTATAAACTTTCCATAATAGCTTATGAAAATAAACTGAAAATAGATTATGTGAAATTTGTCCTCATAAACTCTTCAATTATAGAAATAACTTATATATAAGTACTTATATGATAAGCGTTTATTTTATAAACAGTTAAATAAGTTGTTTATCCAAATAACACACACACACACACACATATATATATATATAATGGATAGAAAGATAGATATATGAGTGTATTACATTAACCTCTCATCAAGTTTGACAAAATTATATGTGATATTCTTTTTTTTTTTAAATAAAATATTTAGTTCTTCTAATATTTTGATACATATATTAAAACTATTTTATTCATGTTATTTTTTTGGTCAAATTAATCAATTTTTTACAATGTAACATTGTAATTTTTTTTAATTTAACTAAAAAAAGTTAACTTAATGAACATATATTATATAAAAATAAAATTTAACGACAAAAAAAATAAAAGAGGTAAATATAATATTAATAATACAAGAGGAATTAAATATAGTCTAATTAATCAATGTTATTATATAAGTGATTTGATACTTTTTTCTTTTATATTAGATATGGAGTTTGAGTTAGCGGTTGGAGTGTTATACAATTTTTTGATCTAAATAGATTTAAATTAGACTAATAAGAACTTAGTGAGTTTTTAAATATTGATTATCTAAACTACAAAGAAAATATATAGCTTGATTAAATTGAAAAATTAATTTAATTTATCCTAAATTCAATCATATTTTGAGCAACAAACTTCAACTGGCAGAGTTGAACATACACAAAAAAAAAAAAAACTTTAGCGTATTCCTTTTTTTTCTGTTTGTATAGTCACATTTTTTTTATTCTTTTTTTAAATTAATCTTTTGAACCTGGCCTACCAAGATTACAATTACATAATGGTTATTGTACTTGTATGCATTGTACGATATTTCAAAAAATAAAAGTTATTAGTTATAATATCATAAATAGAAAAAAAACCCATTAGATATTATTTTAAGTTATTGTGTTATATCCACTAAACTTGAAATTAGAGTGATATGAAATTGGGTATTATAAATTTAAAAATAAGGGTTAAGCTGATGTTTTAAAAATCACATCGATCATTAAATCAGTAAAGATACTAGTTTACGGTTCATTAGTTTGACTGTAATCGAATCGATAATAATTAAATATATATTTTTTATTTTATACATTCAAAATATATAATATAATAAAATTAATAAATATTTTCATATTTAATCTTAATAAATTTATATATACGTATGTGTAATTGGTTATTTTTTTGTTTTCTTATTTATTTTTGTTACAAAAATAATAAAAAATAATTAAGAAGAAAAAAATATGACATGATAAAAAAATAATTAAAAAGATATAAAAAACTGTTAAATTTCATATAGTGTGATAAATAATTACACTATATAAATAGTATATATATATATATATATTTTTTTTTTTTTTTACAAAAATAGTTTATTGGATTTTACTAATTTTTAACCAGTTTTAATCATTTTTTAAGTTAATTGGACAAAATCAATAACCGACTATTAATCAAACAGATCGATTTGATTGATTTTGTAATATATTAAAAGCTTTTGAGTAATACAAACATTTTGGCTATCAAAAAAAATTCAAATATAATAAAATACGTGTTAAATAGAGAGTGATGATTTCACAAAAGCAGACATGTCAATTCAATAATTGCATTGGAATAGCTGTCACAGTGTTAACACCATTCACAAAAGCATTCCCAGTTTTGGTGGGTGTCACATGTCAAAATGCCATGCTTCCTATCACATACACCATTCTTTTTAAATCTATCTATTGTTTTCATCCTTTTTATCTTTTTTTTTTTTTACAGAAATTAAAACCTTGTAACAGTAAATAATACTAGATTCAATCTAAAAAAATCATTTGAACAATTGATAGATCGAATCAATGAAAAATCAATTATACGGATAAAACTATTTGATTTACTGGTCAGGTTGATAAATTTGATATGTATAAAATATATGATTATTAATAATATTTTGTTGTTAGTTAACTTTTTTGTTGTGAACTTGATTAAGAATATTATTTTATCAAAATTTTTGTGTAATTAAATATTATTTCTAATTGAGATTATTTATGTTTATGATATATAAATATGTATAGTATTTTAATATTTTTAATTATATATTTTATTTTTTAATATTTTTAAATTAACCGTTAAGCGTGTGCCTCTATTGATATAGTTTTTAAAACCTTGCTCTATTTCACCCTTTTTATTATTTTAATTTGGTTTATTGCTGCCAATGATTCTTGTCTCGTGTCTATCCTTTAGGGCATCACCATAATCCTCACTTTAGCCACGGGATTTAAATTTTTTATTATTAAAATACATTCATTCATTGTATTTTTTACTTTCACAAGATTCCAATTGTTGAGTTAATAATTAATTAGTTCTGGACAAAAACACTTTTTTTTGTCCATAATATTTACTTAAGGTTTCAATTTTATTTCAAAAATTTTTTTGGCCCGATTTCATCCCTAATGTTCATATTTTGTTTCAATTTTATCCTTTTAACTAATGAATGTTTGATGAAAAATGCTTACAAGAAATTAGTCTCCCACATGCCACATTAGATTTAGCAACATACATTAACAACTTTATAAGCATTTTTCATTCAACACTTTAAAGTTGTTGGTAAAAATGACATAATTAGAACAAAAATAAAACATCATATATAAAATTGAGCTAAAAATACTTATGAGACACAATTAAAATATCGTGTAAACATTAGAGGCAAAAAAATGTATTTTTGCCTTACTTCTATTATTATAATATTTATTTTAATTTAACTTTTAACTAATTTATATTATTTTAATAACTTCTTCTTAGTTTTGAACTTTAAGTATATATGTATGTGTTATCAGCTTAATGCAGTAATGTATAGACAAGTTATAATATACCTCTCTTTTTTTGTTTTTGGGACTTAAGTTATAATAAACTCGATCCTTAAGTTATAATATACATCTATAGTGGCAATTCATTTCAGCCCTTTAATCCTATGGCCCAATTATCTATCATCTGGGCTCCCGTTGGGCCTCTTGGCCCTACCAATTTAAATTATCAGAGAGCACAAAATCATATTGAAAAAAGTACATATAGAAAAAAGAGGAAGATGGCATCAAAAGATTCTTTTTTGTTTTAGTAAAAAAAAAAAAAGGTACAAGAGTTAATGAGGAGGGAATGGTAGGTACGCATATTTGTTTTAATTTTTGGAATCTAACAGGCAGGCCCTTGTCATGTACTGACGGTTCATTATGTGGTTCAGAAGACTCATGCCTTTTGAGCCCTATGATAAATCTTGATGGACGGTCAGGATTCGTCTAAGAGACAGTTCATTATGGGTTCATAAGACACGCAATTTCTTTAATATATGATAAGCTTTGATGGACGACCAAGATTCACCAAAATACGGCTCATTGTGTAGCTCATAATAAGAAGACACATGCCTTCTGAATCACATGATAAGTTTTGATAGATAATCAAGATCTATCCAATAGATGACTCATTGTGTGGCTTAGAAGACTTCTGACCTGCAAGATAAATTTTGATAGACAGTCAGAATTTACTTAAGAGACTCCCATATTAGAGTAGATCCAGTCTTGAGTGGTAGAAGCCCAAATTGTATGATATCAAAGTTGGTCGGTTGTAATGGTGATGCTTGTTTAAGTTTATAAATGATGATAATTCTAACTATGGGTTGATCTTTCTAAAAATTATACTCTAAAGGAGGATACGCTTAAAACTGAGCCTCTTGAAATGAGTACCATAAAAAAATTTTAGTTTGACATTGATATACAAAAGTATGTAAAATTAAATTACTTATGAATAAATGTGCTAATTATCTCAAATATGATATTTATTAGATAGTATTTCCAACGTGTGGGTATATGTTTATCTATAATTGATTTGTTCCGTTTACTTTTAGTAATATACGTATACTTATAACATTTTTCATGTTGATATCATTGATACTAGTAGGTTATAACTCACAGGTTTTAAAACAAAATAATAAACAATTATTAAGTGCTTGTGTATGACTTGTTTTCTTTTCTCAAAAATCATGATAAGAAGATATAATAATATATTTTTCAAACCTTTTTTTTTATTTGACATCAATTTCCGAAGCCAACTTTAGTTATTGGTAAAGATTTTTATCAGTTTAAATTTGATCAATTTGATCACTTAGACAAATCAATATGATTTAATTGGACATGAAAAAATTTCATTTAATCAATCTAATAATTTTACATAAAATCATACCAATTCAATATGGTTATAATTGGTTTGAACTAAATCAAATGGTCTTTTTTTAATTGTTCATTTTTTTAATTGAACATTATACTTTTTTACTTTTATAAATCTCAGCAATAAAACGAAAGACATTTTCAACAATATAAATCACACTTTTTTGTCATCATAATATAATACATAAAATGTTATTAGAGGTTACCCGGTGAAAATTAATATAATATATAAAATCAATAAAAATCCAACATCATAACATAATTAATATTCAATCATAAGTTCATTTGTCTAAAATCACTCATCCATCCACAAATATAGCAAAAAAAAAATTTATATATTATATTAAATATATATATATATAATGAAAAATATTTAAAAAATATATTAATATGTAATGGATGGTCTTATAATTATTCAATAACTGATTTGATTAAATTGAATTTGGAAAAAATCTATCCAATTAATCCGATTGTTTAATTAGTTTTAGTCAACTTTCGTTGAATCCATTTGGTTAGAATTTGATTGAATTAGATTTGAAGACCCTAATTATAATTAGGGAAAGGGGTTGATTAGTTGAAGGATAGAATAGTAATTTGAGGAGAACAACGTTGCTACCCTAAAAAATAAAATAAAATAAAAGATGACGTGAGATATCATAAAATAATTTATTTATAATAATGATAAATAAAGATATATTCATTTATGAAAAGAAAGGTTTGGGGATTGAGAAACAGAAGGGGTGTTATTTTTTGTGCAGACTGAATCCGATGCCTCGACGAATGAGGAAAGAGGAGTGAGTGTGGGCCCTACTGAATCTACCATGACGCACTCCGCCGCACGGAATCCCCTGCATCCCCACCTATTGTCTTATTTTGTACCCTCACCATGTAGTATGGGTTTGATTTTTCGTTCTATTTCTACAAACTATAATTTAAACTATGTTAATGTAGTTTTGGTATAAAATAAGATATTTAAAAATTTCTGCATTAATATGATTTTGTCTTCAAACTATAGTTTCAATGAAAACTCTAAAAGTTTATTTAATTTGGACATTTCATATTTTTATTTTCACTGAAAATAGAAAATAAATTTAAAAATACGTTTGATTAAGTTTAATAAAAATATTTTATTGAAAATATTTATTAAAATAGACATAAATATGAAAATACCAGAAAAATATTTTTAGTGTTTTAAAAAATATATTTCAAGAAATGAAGGTTTAAAATAAAAATAATTTTTTTTATAAACTAAACAGATCCAGGTTGTTGATTTTGCGAACTAAAATTTACCAAAACTTAGATTTTTCCAAAATTAGTTATGTAAATTATAATTTGTCTAAATTTAAATTTTCTCAACTGTTTTCCAAACACACACTTAAATATTACTACTTCTATCTTTTTTTTTAATTTAATTCTACATCAGTTTCTATTATTAATATAGTAAATATTCATATGTTAATAAATATCATTTTGTTTTATATTTATTTTTTTGCTTTTACATGCAATATGGTATTTAAAAACAAGGTAAAAGTTCACTCCAATAAAAAAAAATCGGTCTAAAAACTTCAATTTTGGTACTGTAAAACCCAATGTTCATAAAACTGGACTAATTCAAAGGTTAATGATCGAATTGTGATCAAACCACAGTCAAACCAATAGTACTTAAAATATATTAAAATATATAATTAATATATATTACATATATTATAATATTATAATATTCAAAACATGTTATTGATATATATATATATATATATATATATATATAAGTCTTAAATCTTTTATTAATAATTTAAATTTTTGGAGTTTTTTTTAAATACATAATAATATTTGATAATTTTTTTTTTAAAGAGACCAAGTAAATTGTCAAATTGATCAATTTTACTGATTTAAATATTTATTAATTTTTAGATCCAAACTAAATTAAAGACTTATCAATTTATTAATTTTTTAATCAAACAGGTCCTTCGATTGTCTACTAGGGTGAAACCATGAAAGCATGACCCACTGATATGATAGATGAAGATGAGTGAAATTTAGGGATATGCAGAAGGTACGTATAACAGCAAAGATTGTGTCTCCGTGTCCCATTTATTGTTTGCCCAAATAGCCTCAGTCTCTTTACTGTCTTTCCATTTTCATGATCATCATAGATAGGCCCACACCACACGACGTTTTTGTTTTTGTATCGGTGTGTTGTTTTTAGTGCTACACACATGGCCCACATGTTCTCAACGTTATGGGCTTCTGTTCAAACTTCCAGTCATTTGACTAAGCCCAATAACTGAAATGGTGTCAATTAAAAACTTGTATTGCACTGGCCCAGCTAAGTCCAGTCAAGAACTAAAAGGAACAGAAAATAAAATAAAATAAATTGTTTTATAAATATGTTAAATAAGATTAACCAAAAAGAAAAGAAATTAAAAATAAAATACTTATGCTCAGCACTTTAAACTAATTTGATATAGGGCAATACTTGTTTGTTTTATAACTAGTGTGGTGACTCAAATGCCCGTATAAGAGGCAAGATAACTAATGCAATTAGCCTTGTGTGTGAATTCGTTGCCTGCTTGTCTTTTTAGTAGCGGTTTTTACCGTTGCTAAAATGACAGATACTGCCTAGCTAGGCAGCGAATCCAGACCCAATTGTCTTAGGCCCCTCAAATTTGTATTAGGCCCCTAATTACTAATTGACAATTAGTTTATGCTTTAATGTCCAACGGTTTGAAAAAAAAAAAGCATAAGTAATAGAAATCATAAGTAGAAGTCTATCTCATTAAGTTATAATACAAGCTCCATTGTTTTTGCAATTCATAGATTTTTTTTTCCTCCTTCAACTATGAAACTATTTTTGGTTTTTTATTTGAATCCGAAAAAATTAAAACTCTAGATGAGGATGAATTACAAAAAAATTATATTAACCTTGAAAATTTTTTAAATTTTAGTAACTATTTTGGTATTGATGATTTTGATTTATTTTTAGAATTAAAAGTTTTGAGAGAAGTGTTAACAAAGGAAATTAATATTCAAATAAAAATATTAAGTTATATCAAAAGATTAGATTCTTTTCCAAATATATGTGTTGCTTATAAAATATTATTAACAATACCTGTAACAATTGCTACTGCTGATTAAGTTTTTCAAAATTAAAATTGCTTAAATCCTATCTTAGATCAACAATGTTATAAGATGAGTTAGCCATATTATCTATTGAGAGTGAAATGCCATAATTACTTGATTATAAAACTTTGATAAATGATTTCGCAACTAAAAAGGCCAGAAAAGTAATATAAAGATTAATTATTTATATTATATTAAGTTTTTCTATTAGTTTTGACTTAGGCCCCGAATTCTCTAAACACGGCCCTAGGTGACTCATGTGATGCACGGACAATTCATCAATATGTGGACATAACACATGTTAAATTCATATACTTACTTACTTCAACACAACTTATTAAAAACTTCTTAATATACTATATTTGATGTTGTTGTGGTAGGATTATCATCATTGTCAATAATCAAAAATTTTAAATTATTTATGCTCCTCACTCTTGAAATTGCCACATATAATTTTTCATGTATAAAGAATGAGCTTGCCAGATACAAGCCAACTGCTAAAAGTGATTGACCTTAACTTTGTTGATTATCATTGCAAAACACAATGTTATCGAAAACTGACGTCTTCTAAGTTGAAAAAGATAATCTTGAATCTGATAAAATAATTCTCATCCTGAGAATCATGATTTTATCTCTAATATTGTTTCAAAAATAATTATGGCTTCGATGACATGCTTACTGTCACGACCCGTTTTCTGGGCACATGACCGGCACAATGATGAATCTCTCATCACTGTAAGCCTTCCGATAAATATATCAAATTTTCTTATATGAAAATCATAGATTATCAATTTAAAATACATTATTATATTGACATACAAGCCAAATGTCGAACCCCTGAACTAGATGTCCTAGACGATTACAGAGCAACATAATCTATAACAGAAGAGAGGTCTACCCGACAACGGGAAGGTCCAAAGTGATCTACTCCTCTAGCAGATATTCTTCGATGGCAACCTGATCTGAACAAAAAGGTTGTACAAACAATGTGAGCTTTTAAACTCAATGAGCGAATCGGCCTCGCATTAATAAAATTCAAATACATTACCAGTCATGCAAGCATATCCAAAGGCTCATACTCAATCAATAGACAGAAGATAAAAATTTATCCAATTCAACAAACGTTACTAGTACTCGTCAATGGCAATATATCCCGGAGAGCGCACACAGGCCGGCTCACCAATTATGTATATTTCCGCCATGACGCACAACATCATCCTCTTACATACAAGATAAAAATTCATCCAATTCAACAAACGTTACTAGTACTCGTCAATGGCAATATATCCCGGAGAGCGCACACAGGCCGGCTCACCAATTATGTATATTTCCGCCATGACGCACAACCTCATCCTCTTAGCTAGGGCGCCTCACGGATTTATCACCAATCCGGGCTATATCCCTACTGAGGGAATCGTTGTCTCCACACTCATTGGTCAAGACACCCTGTCAACCGGGTTTTCCGCCTTGCCGTGAGAGGGGGTACTGTCCCGCTCAATCACAATCAATAGCATTTCATATCATAATCAGAAGCTCAATATAATATTCATCCATATAACAGGTATAGTATATAACTATATTATGGATTTATAAACCACATATCAAGATAACAATTAATCCATTTTTGAAAACATTCAAACTTCACATCATCATAAGATACTTATTTCATTTTATCCATACTTATGGATTAATTATCTCATTTAGATTCGTCATTCTGAATCCAATTTCCCCCTATGAATCTTGGGAGTGTCCTACGACATACTTTTTATCACCAATAATGCTAAAACTCTATTAAAACGGGGTCGTTTCACTCACCTGGATTCCGTACAAGCATCGCTTTTCTAAGTCATTACAGACAAGAGTTCTCAGGTGAATTTCGGTGTTCTGCTACGGAGATTTTCATGAAAGATTAGAGAAAATACGTCAGGATTGTTTTCGTACAGATACTGTTCATACGTACGGTTACTGTTCATATATACGGTTACTATTCATACGTACGGTTACTATTCATACGTACGGTCACTATTCATACGTACGGTCACTATTCATACCAGAAATAGAGAATACAATCTGTAAAAGAGTACACCAGGTAAGTTCCCAGGAAAGAGTGGAGGGTCACACTGGACACACTTAAAAACCAGGTCTTTCCTTAGCCAGAACTTTCCTAGACATGTATTCTTCACAGTTTACATTCTATTTCGGTAATCAGAGAATCAAAATAACATATAAACAGCTAAGGACAGTTTTTCTGATGTGGAAGATCAGCCAAGGCCGCAACCACAGAGCATACTTAAGAAATTAACTTCTAAAATTTGAAAGACATAGAAAGGGCATAGTATCCTTACCTAAGCTGAAAAGGAAAGGCCCAAAATCTCAGAGGTCTAGCTTTGGAGTAAGAGAAACTTAAGGAGAGAAGAAGAGAAGTTGAAGGTGTGAGTTTAGAAGTGAAATGGAAGGGCCTATTTATAGCAAAAGTCAAGGGTACTATTTGACACTATGCACTAATAAAATATTCAATTTACTATTTATGAAAATGACATTTCTAATAATGTAGTTACTGTGCACCTCACGCGTACGATCCAAAATTTTTCTGTTATTACTATTGAAAACTTAAAGGGAAAACTATCCTTTCACCTTAAACCTTTAAGTTTCTTTTCAAATCAATCCTTTCACTTTAGTCCCTGAGGGTATTTTCACACATAAAACGTCAGTTTCTCCTACGAACTTCTTTCTAGTTTTCTCTTATGACCAAACAACATCTAGTACTTGACATTTCGATTGTATAAATGAACAGTATCGTATACATAAATAGTATTATATGGATGAATAGTATCGTATACTGAAATAGTAACAGTAGTTTGTAAACAAATATTTATATTTTATTTTTCTTGGGTATTACACTTACTAAGTCGAGATATAATCAGTTTACAACTGTTATAAAGATCCATTGATTTTTCAGTATTTCTAAGTAATATTATTGGAGCACCAATCTTCAACTTTAATTTATGATTTGGAACACCTGACAACTTTAGTCCATTGTATTAGTATTTTCATCAACTTTATAAACACTATAAGAACTTAAATTTTCTTGTTCTTCTCCCATAAATAAAGGAAATATATATTCATTATTGATATCAGACATTCTTATATACATGTTAGTCCCAAACTTAATCCTATTGCATATTTATTCATGAAAATTCTTCAATTTTATCATGTTTTGAGATTTATTGGGTATAAATTAATTATGGATTGAATATGCCTTGATTTCATATTGGGAAAAATATATCTATTGTCCCTAACATTTACACTTGCTTTCATCCATATTCCTAAACTTTTTTTTTTGTTAAATATATCCCATATGTTTTAGTTTTTGTCAGATATACCTTTTTTTTAATACTGTCAAATTTGTTAACGAAAAAGCTAAATAGGCGGTCCACGTCGCATATATCACCTGCCACTTGGATTGCCATGTGAATCATATCTAAAAATTACAAAAATGCCCTTATCTCTATCCCCCTACACTCTCTCTGTCTCATTCCCATCTCTCTCCTCACTCTGCGTTTCCTCTGTCTGTCTGCCTGTTTGTCTCTCTCTCTTTACTTCTCAGGTGAAGTCCCAAAGTCCCAAAATTCAATTTAGCTTTTTTTTTTTGGCCAGTTGAAGCTCACATGCTTGACACTGTTAACCATCTTCTTGTGTAGTATCTAAAAAGCAGAACCATTAGCTCATTCACGGGGACAGGGGGCAGCATCACTCTCCACAGACTCTACACACTTACCTAATCTCTCTCGACTTCTCTCCTTGCCCCTCATCTTCTCTAACATAACCACCATTTTGGCTTTTGACCTTTATTACCACACACGGTCAAATTCTATTCTCATAGCTCACATACACTTTGTCTCTCATCTTCTTCCTCCGAGTTGACACACATATAAGGTTCTTCCACTTTTGGATTGGCGTGGAACTTTACCCCTGGGCTTCATCTCTTTTCTTCACTGATTTCATCCATAAGCATCCAAGCTTTTTTACTCTTTGTAGCCTTCATTCCCCCAGGCATCATTCTCTCTCACAACCTACACAAGGAAAAAAAGAAGAGAAGCCCTGTTTTTGCTACCATCACTGCCTTCATCTCACATAATAGACACGCCCACTCTTGGCTATCCTTGACCCATCATCTTCTCATCTTTTCACTAAAACACACCCACAACAATTAGGTTTCAACACACACATCACATACACCTCCATATCCGTTCTCTCAGTGTAACTTCTGCTAAAATTATACTAATTTTATATAATTTAAGAAAATTGTAATAAAGATCTTGTGAAACTTATGGTTAAAATCATGAAACTTTTTTGAAAAGCCTGACAAAATATCTGGTTGTATAAAAATAGGACAACTTTGAAACCTTTTGAAAATTACAATTTTAAACTGGTAGAGGACGATTGGTCGACTGATATGGATCTATCGGTCGACTGATAGTCTTCAAAGTTATATATATCTGAAAACAAGAGGTATCAGTCAACTGATGTACCCTCAGCTTCAGATTTCAGAAAATTAACTTGAAAACATGGTAAAATTGTTTAGTTTCATAATGCACATAATCTACAACACTTCTTCAACTATTTTTTGCGAATTCTCTTCTAGAATGAAGCTATAATACAAGGGACTTACATAAAACTCATATTTCTATGCATATACACAAATTGTGCATAGATCTCTAAGGGTTTACATAGGAAATTATGTTTACATTCCTTTTCTATGTATAACTACCTAGCAACTATGCTAGCTTGTTTCTTACTATCTCTTGCTTCTTTACTTCAAATCCTGAAATAGTTAGTTAAAACATAAAACATGAGATATATAATCTCAATAACTAGTTTATTTAAAGAAATCACTTCAAGAACCATTTCAGTCATAAAAGTAATTCTCAATAACTAACCCACACTCCTATGAACATAAAAGAACTTACATAAAGTAATCTTATTTCATGAAACATAAACTAATTTTTGGACATATAACTAGTGTTATAAACCTATTTCTTGTATAATGCACTATACTTTGGCCAATTTAGCTACTTGGTTACTTTAGCTACTTTCTCACGAAAAGTACTTAATGTCTCATGATAAATTCTTAGTTCTGTCATTCCATAAGGACATAATCTCTACTTTTTAAGAGAAAGTTAATGCTATGTTCTCATAGAAAACTTCAACATATCTACACTTGTTGAATTATGAAGAATATGGTAAATAACTAAATTAACTTGCTTTCTAGCTTTCTTATGAAGAGAACTCTTCATCCTATAAGGAATTACTATATCCCATGAGGAGTCAAGTTCCATATTCATAAGAAAACATGTTCTTAAACATTCATGGATAGCTTTATCATAAAACCATAACATATCATACACAAGCATGATAAATAACTGAAAATAAATTGCTTTTATGAATAACTAGCTACCTTGGATTCTTTTTATAGCTGAACTTGTGGATTCTCTCATAGTTTCTCTCTAACTCTATTTGCTTCCTCAATTTTCAGACTTTCCTTTCTTCTATTTTCTTCCTCTTAATCTGAAAATGGCTATTCTATGAATTCTCAAGCATTAGAATCCATCTAAACTAGGGAAATTAAGTTAGGAAGCTTACTTTTGGTGATTTCTTTGTTAGAAAACCAACTAGGAGTCCCTTCTCTCTCTTCTTCTTCTTCTCCACGTTTCTCTCTCTCTCTCTTCTCTAAAATTTCAGAAAATGTCATTTCTCTTTCTTTTCTTGCTTCTAAAGGGTTTAAAGAGTCCTTTTAGCATGGAAATCCCCTTTTTACCCTATTTTCTTGTTTCTAAGCTTCTTTGGCATGTTAGGGGCATTTTAGTCAATTTTTCATTGATTTTTTAGTTGGAACCGACTTACTTTAGCACTCCAGCAAGTGATTAGTCGACTGATTACTCATGATTAGTTGACTAATTTGAAATTAGTCGACTGATTCAACCAAATTAGTTGATTGATTGCTGTAGGACCTAAAATTTCAACATAACAAAGAATCATCAATCGACCGATCTCTCCTAATAAGTCGACTGATTGCAGATATCAGTAACTTAGTCCTTTTCTGATGCTATCAGTCGACAGAATATTACCATTAGTCGACTAATTCCCTCATAACTTCATTTTTCTTTTATTCTTAGTTCATTTATCCTAATTTCTCATACCTTTTCTTGATGACTTGCTTCTAGGCATCCCAAAAGTATATTTTACTATTTTCTAATATTATTTCAAATTTAATAAAGAAAATATAACTTTAATATAGGAAAAATATGAGATGTTACACTCAGTCTCTCATCTTTACACACACATCTTCTCGCATCATATCGAGAAGGATAGAACACACATCTCCTTGCTCATTGTCGCGTCATCCATCATTCATCCTCAAACCATATACACACAGCCTAGATCCTTAACGTGAATCTCAGCTAGCAGCTTCCTCGCGCCTCTATTTTGGAGCCCAAAAACAAAGCAGCTCACATCATTTTCCTTTCAAAAACTTTATACACACATAGAGGAAAGTTGCGTCCTTACCATCTCTCTCACTATATAATGCATACATTGACACCCCTGTTTTGGAGGTAGGAAACAGGGGAGGGGTCTCTCGATTAACACATAAACACATATACACTACCACATGGTGTAGAAGAGAAAACTGAGAGAGGGAAAGAGACTTATGGTAGCTGAGAGATATCGTTCAACCCCACATTGTTAGCATCTCTGCTTTGGGAATGGGGAACAGAAACAAACAAAGAGTGAGAGTTGCCATTTCTGTTTCCTGCAGCTCAGAAAGAGTGATAAATGGAGAGAGACCGAGAGGATAAGAAACAGAGCTAAAGTAAGAAAGAGAAGAAGAAGAAGAAGGAGAAGGAGTAGCAAAGGTTGAAGACAGTGTAAAGCTCAGCTTGCAGGGGTTCAAAAATAGTCTTTTGATCATTTCAACCCTTTCTCACTCTAATTTATCCATATTCTGCAACAAGAAGGAAAAAAGAGAAGAAGAAGAAGAAGAAGAGATAAACGGTGTCCTTGGTTGTTAGGATTCCGATCTGATTCATCTAATGGTATAGGCATGTCCCTCTTCTTTTTATTTTAGAATATTTCTTAAATATTTATTTTTTATTAAATGCATTTTGTAAATGGATAGTCCAAAGTAGTTTGGAAATGGGAAAAAACTAAAAAGAGATGGCGGCAACACACCACATACACAAAGGAAAGAGAGAACTTGTGAGTGATCAAGAAAGAGAAGAAAGAGAAAGAAAAACTTCACCAGAGAGAATAATGGAATTTTGGGGCCTTGGGACTTCATAGGAGAAGCACAGAGAGAGAAAGATATATATATATATATATATATATAGAGAGAGAGAGAGAGAGAGAGAGGAAACGCAGAGTGATAAGAGAGAGAGGGGAATGTGATAGAGAGAGAAAGTGTGTGAGGATAGAGATAAAGGCATTTTTTGTAATTTTGGAATATGATTGTGAAGGTCCACATGGTGAGTGATATGAGCTACGTGGACTACCAGTCAGCTTTTTTGTTAACAAATTTGACAGTATTAAAAAAAAAGGGCATATCTAACAAAAATTAAAACACCTGGGATATATCTGAGCAAAAAAAGTTTGGGGACATGAATGAAAGTGAGTATAAATGTTAGCGACATGAGATATACTTTTTTTAAAAATATTTTTAGGACTTGAATTATTAAATATCCAATTTAATCCATGTGCAAATATTGCATATTTAAATTATTGGAGAGAAATTGAGTGGATGTGGATGAATTTCTAATTACTTGGATGCCAACTAGGTGGTGACAAAGACGTCTTTTTGCCAACTAGGATGCTGAATGAGGAAGTGGGGCCCATTGGTATGATAAGCAATATGAAATAAAGGGTTTATGCAATCCAACTTTTCGCAAATTGTGCAAGCTTCCCAAGTCAGAGTTAAGACAAGAAAAAGATCACTTTTAATGCTCCATTTCAGTGTATTGCTTCTCTAATTTTGCTGCACATTTGTTGCATAATTCATTTTGGAAAAGGACACATTCAAAGGGTCAAACCTTGCATTTTCGTCCATCTCAAGAGGCTGAAGTTACAAGGCTACATTAGACACCATTTGAGGGGTCGAAGAGCTTCTCCTTCTTCCATCTTCTACATATTTCGGAGTCTATGGTTTCCTTTGTATTCTGCTTTATACATTTTCATTTTAGTCCTTATAAAGGGCTAAAACACTTTCTGCAACCAATCTATGGTAGAACTAGATGCTGTAATTTGAGTTCTTTGGTCTAATAAGCATTCTTGATTAAATCTATTTCATTTTTGTCCCCATTTTTGCCTCTATTTTCTCATTTCTATATGTGTTTCTGGTTAGAACAATGTATAGATTTGATTACTGTTATAACTGCTCCATAAGAAGATAAATCTTACTAGGCTTGTATGTATGCAATTGCTATGCATGTTTAGTAAGTATGACTAAAATAGATTGTTAGTATGGGATTGTGGGATAATATTTCAATTAGGGCTTAATCGGGTTTGATTAGGTTATGGTAGCGAAGATCTTCCTAACCTTAATTTTAGTGTAATATAGATCTAGGAGATTTTCTGGAAAAATTAGTTGACAACTGAAATAATAGATGAAATTATAACTGAATTAAGAAAATAATAAGGATGGTTAAACTTTTAGGGAAACTATAGATTGATTACATGTGTACTATGATTATATTTCTGTTGTATTAGCTACTATTATGTTTTATTGCTCTATTCTGTTTATGTGTTTTACTTCTACGAACACTACCATGGTAGTTAATTAACATAATTAGTGTAGATTAGTGTTTATTAGAGTCGAACAATTAATTAGGTAATTATAAGTAAGGCTCTACGAGAAAATACGACATGAGAATTATTATATTGTAAAGTTGTCATAGATTCAATTTTAGGCGATTCGACAGTCGTAGTGGCGTGAACCAAGTATCAACATCTTTCAGTCTTGGAGCAAGGATAGCCTTTCTTTGAAGTAACTCAAACTGTTTAAATTGTTCATGAAATCAGGACATGTGCTTTTCACAATCGAAAATACATAATCATCAACAATGCTGATTGGTAAGACATTAGGAATTTCAATAGTTGACTCACCAATATTTTCATAATTCATAGTTATTTCACTAACACTAATGATCTAGTTAGAAAATGACTTGACTTGTTCAGCATCAATTATTGATTCAAATGTCTGGACTCGTATGTTATTAGTCAAATGCATAACTTTGTAATGATTCTAAATGTAAGAGGAATTAATTGTAGATAACACAATCTCTTGCTCTTGGTATGACTGACAGCATTTGTCTAAAGTCTCCACCAAACACAACGATTTTGCCACCAAAAGGTTGAGTATAACTATGATTATTAGAAAATCTCATCAAATCCCTCAGAGTTCTGCCAAGAGCTTCAAAATACATTTTATTCATCATGTGTGGTTCATCCAATATAATTAATTATGTCTCACTTCCTTGTTTAGTATTACAGCTTGAGTCTTCAATAATTTGTAAGGGAATGCATAATTGAGAATAGGCAGATCTTCCACTTGGAATAAGAGAGATGTTATCCCACTTGATGCAACATTTAAGATAATCATTCATTTTGATCTAAATACGGCTAATAACGTTTTCTACAAAAATATTTTTTTAGTACCTCCATATTCATATACAAAAAAGATGCCCTTGTTGCTTGTATTAACAACAACAATGACTTCTATATATATATATAACTTATCTCTAATTAACATTTTCACTGAAAGTTCTTCCATTACTCTGGAGTGTTTTCAATATCGATTAACGCATAGTTCCTCAATTAATCATCAATGAAATGCAAATTTGTTTCAATTGACTCATTTAATTAGAATTTGATATATTAATTTCAGATTAGTAGGCAATTATAAGCCATTATTATTTACCTTAATTACAAGGTTGATAAATATATGATGATCTCTGACATTCTGCATTAAATATGAAATTCATAATTTAATCAAGTATATTAATTACACAGTTGATAAATTTATGAAGATTTTCGATATTTTGTATTAAATATGAATTAATTACATTTAATTACATTAAATTACAGTTAATATGACAAAAAGAATTAATTGAAAAATTAGAATATTAATTTCAATTTATTAAATACTTATAAGCCATTACTATTTACATTAATTACATGGTTGACAAATCTATGAATATTTCCTATATTATGTATTAAATATGAAATTAATATTAATATTAATATGAAAGAAAAATTTAAATGACATTTAATTACTGTAAGAGACATTTTTTATTACAGGGTTGACAAATATGTGAAGATTTCCTATATTCTTTATTAAATATGAAATTAATATTAATAAGGATGAAAACATTTAATAGACATTTTGTAATACCCATGAAAAATAAAATATAAATGTGTGTTTTCAAACTACTGTTACTATTTACGTATATGGTACTGTTCATTTATACAATCAAAATGTCAAGTACTAGATGTGGTTTGGTTATAAGAGAAAACTAAAAAGAAGTTTGTAGGAGAAAATGACGTTTTATGTGTAAAAATACCCTCAGGGACTAAATTGAAAGGACTGAATTGAAAAGAAACTTAAAGGTTTAAGGTGAAAGGATAGTTTTCCCTTTAAAGTTTTTAATAGTAAATAAACGAAAATTTTCGCATAAGGTGCACAGTAACTGCATTATTAGAAATGTCATTTTCATAAATAGTAAATTGAATATTTTATTAGCGCATAGTATCAAATAGTACCCTTGATTTTTACTATAAATAGGCCATTTCATTTCACTTCTAAACTCACACCTTCAACTTCTCTTCTTCCCTCCTTAAGTTTCTCTTGCTCCGACGCTAGGCTTCTGAGATTTTGGGCCTTTCCGTTTTTGCTTAGGTAAGGATACTATGCCCTTTCTATGTCTTTCAAATTTTAGAAGTTATTTTCTTAAGTATGCTCTGTGGTTGCGGCTTTGGCCGATCTTCCACATCAGAAAAACTGTCGTTAGCTGTTATTTTGATTCTCTGATTACCGAAATAGAATATAATCTGTGGAGAATACATGTCTAGGAAAGTTCTGGCTAAGGAAAGATCTGGTTTTTAAGTGTGTCCAGTGTGACCCTCCACTCTTTCCTGGGAACTTACCTGGTGTACTCTTTTACAGATTGTATTCTGTATTTCCGATATGAATAGTACCCGTACGTATGAATAGTGACCGAATGAATAGTACCGTACGTATGAATAGTGACCGTATGAATAGTATCTGTACGTATAAACAGTATCTGTACGAAAATGATCTTAACGTACTTTCTGTAATCTTTCATGAAAATCTCTGTAGCGGAACACTGAAATTCACCTGCGTACTCTTGTCCGTAACGATTTAGAGAAGTGATACTCGTACGGAATCCAGGTGAGTGAAACGACCCTGTTTTAATAGAGTTTTAGCATTACTGGTGATAAAAAGTATGTCGTAGGACACTTCCAAGATTCATAGGGAGAAATTGGATTCAGAATGACGAATATAATGAGATAATTAATCAAGAAGTATGGATAAGACAAAGCAAGTATCTCATGATGATATGAAATTTGAATCATATAGTTATATACTATACCTGTTATATGGATGAGTATTATATTGTGCTTCTGATTATGATATGAACTGTTGTACTATTGATTGTGATTGAGCGGTACAGTACCCCCTCTCACGGCAAGGCGGAAAACCCGGGTTAAAGGGTGTCTTGACCAATGAGTGTGGAGACAACGATTCCCTCAGTAGGGATATAGCCCGGATTGGTGATAAATCCGTGAGGCGCCCTAGCTAAGAGGATGAGGTTGTGCGTCATGGCGAAAAAATACAAAATTGGTGAGTCGGCCTGTGTGCGTTCTCCGGGATATATTGCCATTGACGAGTACTAGTATCGTTTGTTGAATTGGATGAATTTTTCTTGTATGTAATTTCTAACTATGTCTATTGGTTGAGCTTGAGCCTTCGGATATGCTTGCATGACTGGTGATGTATTTGAATTTTATTAACGCAAGGCCGATTTGCTCACTGAGTTTAAAAGCTCACACTGTTTGTACAAACTTTTTGTTCAGATCAGGTTGCCGCCGAAGTACATCCGCTAGAGGAGTAGATCACGTTGGACCTTCCCGCTGTCGGGTAGGCCCTTCTTTTGTTATACAGTATGTTGCTCTGTAACCGTCTAGGACATCTAGGTCAGGGGTTTGGTATTTGGCTTGTATTTCAGTATGATAATGTATTTCGTACTGAGGATCTATTATTTTTAATTAAGAAAATCTGATGTATTTTCTTTGTATTTATTAAGGAATGATATTTTGAGAATATAGAGATAATGACTAACGATTTTACTTGTGGGAAGAATTTATCGAAAGGCTTACAGTGATGAGATATTCATCATTGTGCCGGTCATGTGCCTAGAAAATGGGTCGTGACAAAGTTGGTATCAGAGCATAGGTTGTTAGGTCTCCTAGTGATTACAGAGCAAGGTGTCTTTAGTGGGCCTTCCCCTATTGTCGTGACTGCAGCACGACCATAGGATGAAGATCCACCAAAAGCCCTGTAGAGATTAAAATCCATTTCTTTCGTGTCTTTACTTGAAGCATAATAGTGACGATATATATTATTCTTAATTGTAGAATAAGTTTAGATGGCACCAAGAAAATCAAACGCTTCTGGAATCCGCACAAGATCTGGCAGGGCCTTGGTCCCTCCAGCTGCTCAGTCAACAAATGCAAGACTGGAGATGCCTAATCGTGCAGAAGATAACCATGCACAAAATAGAGAAATATCCACTGAAAACCCTGGAAGAAATGCTGGAGAACCATCACAAATTGACGCGACTGTAGTGATGGAAGTATTAGCTGCAATGCAGAACGAGGTGAATGGGCTAAAGGAACTTTTGATGGGACAATCATCTGAAGATGGCTCACAGGCATCAGTACATGCTGCAAAAGTACAAGAGACAGACCAGATGCCACCTCCACCCCCTCCTCAGGATTGGGTAGGTACAGAGGTCAAAATCTCAGAATTTATGAAGCTGAATCCGCCAACCTTTGCAGGAGATGTTAATGAAGACCCATAACGTTTTCTAGATGACTGTGAGAAAATCCTTGACACGTTAGAATGCCCTGAACCTCGAAAAGTAACCCTTGTTACCTTTCAGTTAAGAGGTAAGGCCGACCGCTGGTGGCGAACATGGAAGAAGGGCATGGCCAGAAATGCCCCACCCATTAAATGGAATGACTTTAAAAGAATTTTTCGAGAACAATTTATTCCGGAGAGTATACGAGAAGCAAAGATGAATGAGTTTGAGGCACTTCGGCAAGGATCACGAACCGTCGATGAATACGACAATTTGTTTATAGAGTTGTCTGAATATGCTACTCACATGGTCCTAACTGAGAAAGAAAAGATCCGACGGTTTATTAAAGGCCTTCGAGAGTCTTTATTTGACAGGGTGGGATCGAAAATACGAGATTTTTCATTTTACACAGAAGCCGTCGACATCGCCCGTATGATGGAAGAAAGAGATATGAAAAAAGAAAAATGGAATAACAAAAGAAAGAGGAAGCAAGATGAGAAATCACGCTACCACGGAGAGAGTTCTGGACGTGCAGCCTCTACTGCTAGTGCACCACAGCGTCAACAAAGTGGTACAGGGGGTCAACAAAGGCCCTGGTGCTCTAAATGTGAAAGAAATCACTTCGGAGCTTGTTTTGTCAACAACAACACTAGGGTCTGTTACCAATGTGGTCAACAGGGCCACATCAAAAGAGATTGCCCCCAACTCTACACGAGATCTGGCCAAGGGTCAGTACGCCCTAATCAATCAGAGGCTACTGTTGCCAACAGATCCCCTGTAACTGTAGGAGGCAATGGAATCGGAAGAGGTGCTGGCAGAGGACAAGGTGGTCGAGGGCAGGCTTCAGCAGGCCGAGGGAACGCTCGAGTATTCGCTTTAACCCGTCAAGATGCTCAGGCGTCTAATACGGTGGTAGCAGGTACTCTTATGATTGAATCAAATTTTGCACATGTTTTGTTTGACTCTGGCTCTACGCATTCCTATGTGTCACCATTCTTTGCTAAGAACTTTAAGCAAAAAGTTGTTAGATTAGAATGTCCGTTTTTAGTAACTACGCCTACTGGAGGCACCTTACTAATAGAACGAGGCTATCGAGCTTGCAAGGTAAGAGTCGGAGAAATAAATACAACAGTAGACCTAATGCTGTTAGATATGACAGACTTTGATGTCATCTTGGGCATGGATTGGCTGGCATCTTGTCATGCCACCCTGGATTGCTATAATAAGATAGTTAAGTTCAATATTCCGGGGGAGCCTTCTTTCGTATTTCATGGTGAACGGAGTGAAATTTCTGGGAATCTTATATCTTTAATGTGTGCCCAACGTTTATTGCGAAAGGGCTGTAAAGGATACTTGGCATTCGTTAAAGATATTAAGAAAGAAGAACTAAAAGTAGAAGACGTTCCAGTAGTCCAGGAGTTTGTAGATGTCTTCCCAGATGATCTACCAGGTATACCCCCAGATCGAGAGATTGAGTTCCAGATAGAGTTAGCACCAGATACTCGCCCAATCTCCATACCCCCTTATAGAATGGCACCAACAGAATTAAAAGAGTTAAAAACTCAGTTACAGGACTTGCTAGACAAAGGCTTTATAAGGCCAAGTTATTCACCTTGGGGAGCTCCTGTTCTGTTCGTGAAAAAGAAGGACGGATCGATGAGACTATGCATAGATTACAGGCAACTGAATAAGGTAACTATCAAAAATAAATACCCGTTGCCTCGCATCGACGACCTTTTCGATCAACTTCAAGGAGCCAAGTGTTTTTCAAAGATTGACTTGAGGTCTGGTTATCACCAACTCAAGATCAAGGAGGAGGATGTGTCTAAAACAGCCTTCCGTACCAGATATGGGCACTACGAGTTCTTGGTGATGTCATTTGGATTAACGAATGCACCAGCTGCTTTCATGGATTTAATGAATAGGATTTTTAAATCCTTTTTAGACAAATTTGTCATTGTCTTCATAGACGACATTCTGGTGTACTCAAAGACTTCAGAAGAGCACGAACAACACCTTCATGTTGTGTTGCAGACATTGAGGGATCATCAATTGTACGCCAAATTCTCTAAATGCGAGTTTTGGATTGATCGTGTAACTTTCTTGGGACATGTGATCTCCAAAGATGGCATCCAAGCAGACCCAAACAAAGTAGAAGCGGTCAAAATGTGGCCTAGACCTACCTCCGTCACGGAGATTCGCAGCTTCTTGGGATTGGCAGGATATTATCGTCGTTTCATCCAAAATTTTTCCCAGTTAGCCGCCCCTCTCACACGACTGACTAGGAAAGGGGTAAAGTACCAATGGGATGACGCTTGTGAAGAAAGCTTCCAAGAACTCAAGAAAAGGTTAATCTCCGCACCTGTATTGGTCTTACCCTCAGGACCAGGAGGTTTTACAGTATACTGCGATGCATCAAGAGTAGGGTTGGGATGTGTTCTCATGCAGCATGGCCAGGTAGTGGCATATGCATCGAGACAACTTAAGAAACATGAACAAAACTACCCCACCCACGATATGGAAATGGCAGCAGTAGTTTTCGCTTTAAAGATATGGCGACATTATCTATACGGAGAAACTTGCGAAATCTACACTGACCATAAAAGTCTAAAATATATTTTCGACCAAAAGGACTTAAACTTGAGGCAGAGGAGATGGGTAGAATTACTAAAAGATTATGATTGCAATATTCTTTACCACCCAGGCAAAGCAAACGTGGTAGCAGATGCCTTGAGTCGAAAATCTATGGGTAGTCTGGCCCATATAGCAGTAACAAAAAGACCCTTGATCCAAGAACTACAAGAGATGAGAGCAAAAGGTGCTACTCTTGAGGTTACAAGGACAGGATCATTCTTAGCCCATATCAGGGCTAGATCTTCCCTTGTTGACCAGATACGGATATCTCAAATGGAGGATCCTGAGCTTGTCCAAATTATGGAAAAGGTGAAGATTAGTGAAGTGAATAGTTTCACACTCGACGATACAGGAGTCTTACATTTTGAACAACGGTTGTGTGTACCACATGTTGGAACTCTTAGACGAGACATCATGGAAGAAGGTCATCGTGCTGCATATGCTGTACATCCAGGAGCCAACAAGATGTATCAGGATCTGAAACAGATCTACTGGTGGAAAGGAATGAAACAAGATGTCACGTCCCAAAATTTGAGCACGTGACCGGCACGGAAAGTGAATTTCATTTCACCTCCGTAAGCCTATCTTTCTCTTAATCATCATATAATTCTATTTCATGCAACCAAACCGAATTCTCTATACATACTACAATCATTCACATTACATCACTGAATGAACCTACCCGATTACAGAGATTTCTAGATTTATACAACTTAAAATAAGACTTAACTATTATACCTTTATCCTGAACAAGTGAAAAGGTAATCATGGACTAAGGATCCATAATTCCTTGTTCCGATATTTACCTTCAGCTGTCAACTCTGAAAAAAAATATCAATAAGAGGGGTATGAGCAAACCACGTGCCCAGTGAGTAGATAGCACAACACTATGACAAAAAAATATCATACATCATAATGATAACATGCAGCAATCATACGTAAATCGATCATCATATGATATGATATTATTCGTAGTACTTCACGACAATATCCAAATAAATCAAATACATTTCAACATAATTCAAAAGTTCACAACAACAATCGGTGAAATCAATTTCACACAAATTTCCCGTACCAACCGGGTCGTCCAGAATACCTCTGGATCGTTGCCCGCGGCCCCCGCCGCATCCACCCTTATCTCTCCATTTATAATCTCCACCCTTATAACTTCACATAAATTTCTCCATGGGGTGCACCACCATGCCTTTCCTTTCCAGTCAAACACAATCACAATCATATATAAAAACATCCTCAATCATTTACAATTCAAGCCACAACATAATCAATGTGGTTCCAGCAACATAGCATGTATACAACATAACCTATAATATAGAACAATTATTCAACTCAGTTCACATGCCATTCACAATCCATCATATAACCTCCATTCATGGGAAAATAAAAAAATATAATTATATACATTACCAGACACGTTCCACAATTGTTTATGTCTCATCGTTCCACATCATCCTCTTCAAACTTGGATATACAACATATTTCCACTATGATGCAAAAAGTCAATAACAGATATTTAATCATAGCAAGTATTAACCCACTCACCTGGATTTCACACTCTCGGCACTCCCACTTTGCACCTTGATCATTCCTATTGTAACCAGACAAAAACCATCAGGGTTACGAAATAGAGAAATTTCCTACCACTACTCTCGACCTTCACTTACTTCTCGAATCATAACTCCTAACTGGTAATAAATATTCAAATGAAACTTATACCATTGGAAACTAGACTTAAAGAGCTTTCCAACGATATAAAGTTTGCCCAAAACGGAGTTCGGATGAAGAAGTTATGGCCGATTGAAAAATAAACTAAAATTTTCCGGTACACCTGGCGCCTGGGCGCCACCTATGGCGCTTGGGCGCCACCTATGGCGCTTGGGCGCCACCCATGCCCGGCGCCTAGGCGCCCCACGTGGCGCCTGGGCGCCATATTAAAATAAAAATTTCTATTCCCACATTTTCTTCACTAATTCAAAAATAAAATTTTTCACATAATTAAATTTTTCACTAAACTTCAAATCAGACTTTAAATATTCATAAAAATTCTTGGGATATTACACAAGACATAGTAGAATTTGTGTCTCGTTGTTTAACCTGTCAACAGGTTAAGGCTGAGCATCTAAAGCCAGGAGGCTCGTTACAACGATTAGAGATTCCTGAATGGAAATGGGAACGAGTGACGATGGACTTTGTTGTTGGTCTACCTCGTTCCACAGGAGGTTATGACTCAGTTTGGGTCATTGTTGACCGACTAACCAAATCAGCACACTTCATTCCAGTCAAAACCACTTATGGTGTAGTAACGTTGGCACAATTGTATATTAAAGAAATAGTAAAGTTGCATGGAGTACCTATATCTATCATTTCTGATAGAGGTCCTCAATTTACCTCTCGTTTCTGGAGAAGTTTTCAGGAGGCATTAGGTACTCGAGTGGACCTTAGTACCGCTTTTCACCCACAGACAGACGGACAGTCAGAGAGGACGATTCAGACGCTAGAGGATATGTTACGAGCTTGTATTCTAGATTTCAGTGGTAGTTGGGAAAAGCATTTGTATCTTGTAGAGTTCGCATATAACAACAGCTACCAGGCCACTATTGGGATGGCACCCTTTGAGGCCTTGTATGGGAGACGTTGCAGATCTCCGATCGGTTGGTTCGAGGTAGGTGAAGCGAAAGCATTAGGACCTGACTTGGCCCAGGATGCCCTAACCAAGGTTAAGACAATACAAGATAGGATGCGAGTAGCTCAAAGTAGACAAAAGGCATACGCTGACCACAGACGACGTGATTTGGAGTTCTCAGTCGGCGATATGGTATTCCTTAAGGTCTCTCTAATAAAAGGTGTGTTGAGATTTGGAAGGAAAGGAAAGTTGAGTCCTAGATACATCGGGCCTTATGAGATTCTAGAACGAGTGGGAAAAGTGGCTTATCGGCTTGCCCTACCTATGGATCTGGAAGGGATTCACCCTGTTTTTCACGTATCCATGTTAAGGAAGTACCTTCATGACTCTTCTCACATACTTCACCCTTCTCAGAATGATTCTATCCTAGTAGATGAAAACTTGTCATACGAGGAGATACCGGTAGCTATCCTCGATAGTCAAGTAAAGAAACTCCGATCTAAGGAGATTCCATCCGTCAAGGTTTTGTAGAGGAATCAAACTCACGAAGAAGCCACATGGGAAGCCGAGGCCGACATGCGTTCTAGATATCCCCATCTTTTTACGACTTGAGGTAATTTAAATTCGGAGGACCGAATTTCTTAAAGGGGGTGATAATGTAATACCCATGAAAAATAAAATATAAATGTGTGTTTTCAAACTGCTGTTACTATTTACGTATATGGTACTGTTCATTTATACAATCAAAATGTCAAGTACTAGATGTGGTTTGGTTATAAGAGAAAACTAAAAAGAAGTTTGTAGGAGAAAATGACGTTTTATGTGTAAAAATACCCTCAGGGACTAAATTGAAAGGACTAAATTGAAAAGAAACTTAAAGGTTTAAGGTGAAAGGATAGTTTTCCCTTTAAAGTTTTTAATAGTAAATAAACGAAAATTCTCCATCGCGTAAGGTGCACAGTAACTGCATTATTAGAAATGTCATTTTCATGAATAGTAAATTGAATATTTTATTAGCGCATAGTGTCAAATAGTACCCTTGATTTTTACTATAAATAGGCCATTTCATTTCACTTCTAAACTCACACCTTCAACTTCTCTTCTTCCCTCCTTAAGTTTCTCTTGCTCCGACCCTAGGCTTCTGAGATTTTGGGCCTTTCCGTTTTTGCTTAGGTAAGGATACTATGCCCTTTCTATGTCTTTCAAATTTTAGAAGTTATTTTCTTAAGTATGCTCTGTGGTTGCGGCTTTGGCCGATCTTCCACATCAGAAAAACTGTCGTTAGCTGTTATTTTGATTCTCTGATTACCGAAATAGAATATAATCTGTGGAGAATACATGTCTAGGAAAGTTCTGGCTAAGGAAAGACCTGGTTTTTAAGTGTGTCCAGTGTGACCCTCCACTCTTTCCTGGGAACTTACCTGGTGTACTCTTTTACAGATTGTATTCTGTATTTCTGGTATGAATAGTACCCGTACGTATGAATAGTGACCGAATGAATAGTACCGTACGTATGAATAGTGACCGTATGAATAGTATCCGTACGTATAAACAGTATCTGTACGAAAATGATCTTAACGTACTTTCTGTAATCTTTCATGAAAATCTCTGTAGCGGAACACTGAAATTCACCTGCGTACTCTTGTCCGTAACGATTTAGAGAAGTGATACTCGTACGGAATCCAGGTGAGTGAAACGACCCTGTTTTAATAGAGTTTTAGCATTACTGGTGATAAAAAGTATGTCGTAGGACACTTCCAAGATTCATAGGGAGAAATTGGATTCAGAATGACGAATATAATGAGATAATTAATCCAGAAGTATGGATAAGACAAAGCAAGTATCTCATGATGATATGAAATTTGAATCATATAGTTATATACTATACCTGTTATATGGATGAGTATTATATTGTGCTTCTGATTATGATATGAACTGTTGTACTATTGATTGTGATTGAGCGGTACAGTATCCCCTCTCACGGCAAGGCGGAAAACCCGGGTTAAAGGGTGTCTTGACCAATGAGTGTGGAGACAACGATTCCCTCAGTAGGGATATAGCCCGGATTGGTGATAAATCCGTGAGGCGCCCTAGCTAAGAGGATGAGGTTGTGCGTCATGGCGAAAAAATACAAAATTGGTGAGTCGGCCTGTGTGCGCTCTCCGGGATATATTGCCATTGACGAGTACTAGTATCGTTTGTTGAATTGGATGAATTTTTCTTGTATGTAATTTCTAACTATGTCTATTGGTTGAGCTTGAGCCTTCGGATATGCTTGCATGACTGGTGATGTATTTGAATTTTATTAACGCAAGGCCGATTTGCTCACTGAGTTTAAAAGCTCACACTGTTTGTACAAACTTTTTGTTCAGATCAGGTTGCCGCCGAAGTACATCCGCTAGAGGAGTAGATCACGTTGGACCTTCCCGCTGTCGGGTAGGCCCTTCTTTTGTTATACAGTATGTTGCTCTGTAACCGTCTAGGACATCTAGGTCAGGGGTTTGGTATTTGGCTTGTATTTCAGTATGATAATGTATTTCGTACTGAGGATCTATTATTTTTAATTAAGAAAATCTGATGTATTTTCTTTGTATTTATTAAGGAATGATATTTTGAGAATATAGAGATAATGACTAACGATTTTACTTGTGGGAAGAATTTATCGAAAGGCTTACAGTGATGAGATATTCATCATTGTGCCGGTCATGTGTCTAAAAAATGGGTCGTGACACATTTAATTATCGAAAGAAACATTTATGGTTACATGGTTGACAAATTTGTAAAAGTTTCATATATTATGCGGTAATTAAGTTTATTATCTTCAAATGAAGTAAAAGAAACTGTATGATTGAGAAAATTTGTTAATATATCTTATTGTGGGAAATTATCAAAATGAAATTTGGCAGGAGATGATTATTTATATATTTAGAAGTTTAACTTTTTTCCACATTTAGAACAAAATCTTTATTTCATATTGATCATTCATGTAATTTGGAGCTGATCATTCATGTAATAATCTAAAACATGCAATTTTGAGTATTCATATTTTGCATCTGACAAAAGTTATAAATATTATTTGTATCTCCTGACTTCATTTTCAAAAATCTCTATAAATTTAATTATAATGAATATTAGGATAGTATTTCAGATTTAATTACATAATTAACATATCAATATTAATTCAATATAAATTCACATATTAATTAAGCATTCAATCAAATTAGAAGGTTACAAATTTTGAATTTAAAAATTTTAATTCACATACTAATTATGCAATCATCATTCAATCAAATCCTAAATTATAGAATTTTAATTGTATAACATAATATTATGTCATTAGGTGGTGCAATAAATTTAGATAGAATTAATTATGGAATTAACATATTACAGAATTAAATTTTGTATTAATTATAGGTTCAAATTAAAAATTACATAATTTTGGTACTCCCACATTAAAGAACTAGCTAATTTTGATTCTTTGATCTAATACTTTGTCAAAAAATAGTGCATTAAATATGGAAATATTTAATTATAAAATTAACAAATTATAAAACTAATTCTTCTATTAGGCATGTGATCAAAATAAAAATTACACAATCAACAATTTTGAATCTTTCTATATGATAATTTTTAATTTAAAAAGAAATCAAAGTCGCACAAATTCATTCTTAATTCACGTATAATTTAATAATTTTTAATACTTGAAAGAAATGGTTGGATCCCAAGAGGGGGGTGAATTGGGTTTTATAAAAATTTTCACAAAACTTAATTGGAAGTTAAAATGATTTTCTAAAATTAGACAATGTTAAAGATAATAATTTAATTCAGAAAATCAAAGTGTTATCAAGATGAATAATTTTATAGTACAAGGAATTAAGGAGAAAATATAAATCTACACACGTTAATTAATATTTGAAGTAGAAATCAAATATAAACGCAAAGCATTAATTAATTAACTTCAAATGTAAATAGAGTAGGGATAGAGAAAGCAAACTCAGAGATTTATACTGGTTCGGCTAATCTCAAGCCTACATCCAGTCCTCAAGAGACCACTTGAGTATTTCCACTATAATTGCAAGTTTAATTCAGGTACTTGCAAACCACTACAACATAGATCTTTTTTTTTCCTCAAGGGTGTCTATCCCCCTTACAACGTGTTTTCTCTCAAACACTAACTCAAGGAACCAATCCTTGAACAACTAAATTTAAAGGCTTAAGGAAAATAATGGTGAACACTCTCAAAGTGTAGATAACGCAGAAATTAAGCTCAGAATTTTTCTCTAACAATTTAGAGAGAATGGAACTCAAGATAATATGAGAAATGAACAATTGAAGCTTGATGCAAATGGTGTTGTGAAGTCCCCTTTATATAGTGAAACCTTGCTGCTACAGTGACTGCTTTAATCAGAATTGCTACAGTAAGCTTCATCATCATTTTTCAACCTTTCTACAACAACCAAAAAACTTTATCAACCTTTTTCAACAATCAATATTCTTTTTCAAATTTGCTACAGTAAAAAGTATTCTTTTTCAAAGTTTATTACAACAACTAATAAACTTTATCATACTTTTTCAACAATCAAATTCATTTTTCAAAAGTGCTACAGTAAAAGGTATTCTTTTTCAAAATTTATTACAACAACCAATAAACTTTATCATACTTTTTCAACAATCAAATTCATTTTTCAAAAGTGCTACAGTAAAAGATATTCTTTTTCAAAGTTGATTACAACAACCAATAAACTTTATCATACTTTTTCAACAATCAAATTTCTTTTTCAAAAGTGATACAGGAAAAAGTATTCTTTTTCAAATTATATTACAACAATCAATAAACTTTATCATACTTTTTCAATAACCAATAAAGTTTATCATACTTCTTCAACAATCAAATTTCTTTTTCAAAAGTGCTACAGTAAAAATATTCTTTTTCAAATTATATTATAACAACCAATAAATTTTATCAAAAATCAATTTATACTACTATATTTAAATATATAAAGCATTAAATATATGTGGGCCAAGAAAGATTGAATCATGCATTTGGGCCAATAAGATTAAATCATTCATTTGGGTCAAGAAGATTAAATCATACTATTTGGGCTAAGAAAGATTAAATCATATATTGGGCCAAGAAGATTAAATCATTCATTTGGGTCAAGAAGATTAAATCATTCATTTGGGCCAAGAAGATTAAGTCATACTATAATTCCCACATATTTGTCATCATCAAAACTTATAGCATAATACATTATGGCTAACAATCTCCCCCTTTTTGATGATGACAAATCACCTAAGAAAAATATGTTACAATGTAATAATCATTATACAATATACACATATTTTTCTTTCCATATTCTTCTCCCCCTATTTGACATCAACAAAAAGGTATAAGGAAGACAATATATAAAGGCTAAAGCGTATTCCTTCTTTAAGCAAGAATATCATATGACGTCATAGGGTAAAATTTCATCAAAACTTATCATTGATATGCCAAAAATATATAGTTAAGGAAACATTGCATATCAGATAAAGTGAGCTTAAAGATATAGAGGATTTAAGTATAGATAAGGCTCCCCCTCAACCAATGCATATTAAACAAATGTAATTTTCAAGAAGTATTCATATATGTATCTTGAGGATGAGCACCTGCAAAAATTTTGACAACCACTCTGATGCTTAAGTTAGTAATGTAAATCAAAGATTAAAAGCAAAATTAACTGCTTACGGTCGCATGCATCAAGCATTATCATAATGCAAGGAAATCATTGCCTTCCATTTGTCCACAAAAGTATTATATGTAAGTATGTGTAACTATGAAGATGTATTATCCTCTACACATTTCATTTTATTTAAAAAATTTTTTTTTGACTTCTCATTTTCTATGAGTGCATGTGGAATCATGACATATTATTCTTAGCCATAGCCTTCGCTCATGATGCATGAATAGCATACACAACATATGTTCCTAGATACATGTAATCATAGCATGATGCAATCAATCATGTATATTATACTGAAAGCTCTCAAGAACAACACAACAAAGCAGAGAAATACGGTTCTGTTTATCACCATTTTATTAATCCTTAAATTTTTAATCAAAACAAATTAAATCAGCCGCAAATCCACCAAAAATTGACTTTCGTGGTTTTGTCATTAATGCGACGCGTTGTTGGTGTGCATGCGTACCCTAGAGTTCTGGCTTCCAGCTTGCAAAATCCGTAGAATGAGCGTGTAGGGGTGCGGCGAAGAGATATCTTCGTTGGCTCTAAGTCATAATTTTCTCTCTATAAAGACTGCCCAGGATTCTCAATTATCACACCACAAAGAGTATTCATCACTGAGCCTACAACTTTCTGACATTCCTCTCTCTTCATACTCCAAAAAAAAAAAATTCCAAGGCATGGCAGCAAGAAAGTTCATTGATCTCACAGTAGAGGCCAGGGAGGAAGAGCTCGACTTAAACTTGAGTCTAGGCAGGGACAAGGGTAAAAGGCCTTTGGAGGGATCTCAGGAGAATCGAAAGAAGAAGATGAAGATCGAAGAAGCTGAAGAGATTAGTACAGGCCATACGTCAGAAGACAAAATTGCTTGTCTGGAGCAGGAGGTGAAGAAACTCAAGAAGATGATAGAGGACCAGGAGAAGTTAGCTAAACGCAACAATGCGGCACTGACTTCAAGAATAGATAGGTTCTTCTATTGGTCTACCCAATGCTTCTGCAATCAACAACAAAGAAGTGTTGATTGTATGAATGGGATTTACACTACCCTCCGTGACATTGCTCAGTCTCTTGCTCCAAGGAATGGCCGAGGGGTGATGATACAATACGGGCCTCCTAATCCAAGACCACCTCGCCTGTAGATTGCTCATGCATGAGCAAACTTTCCCCTTTTTTTTTTGCAATGTAATCCTTCAGTTTATTTTTTTAATGCAAGTGGTTTCTTTTATTGGACGATACAAAAAAATAATAATAAAGAAAGATAAAAGAAATCAGCTACACAAATTTAGCACAGTATATATATATATATATATTGAAAAATATATATCCATTTTAAAGATGGAAAGAATTTTCTGGCATGGACATATATATCATTTCAAAGCAAAAGCAAGTTACATACTTATCAAGATAAAACATATTATAACCTGAGTATGTAGTACAATAATTGAGGTAATATAGATTAATAAGATATAATCAGATATAAACTATAATTCATAAACAATCGTTCATAATCTATAGCTTATACAAAGGATATGACATGCATAATGCTCAAACCATGATGTATTGAATATTTAAAAAATAATTTAAGTATTTAACATATTTTTATATGCAATGATATTATCAAATATGTAAGATTTCGTAAAATAGTATATCATTGCTATGAAAATATGTCAATGATAACAATTTGCTAGTATAGCTAATTAAGATCAAAGAGTATCATTCAATTAAATAATAAAGTAGTAGCGGATAGAGATACTCATCAATTTTGGCAAACTCTTGTTACTTCTTGAAGTCCCTCCTTAAAATGTTGATATCTTTATTTTCTTCATTGCCCTTCTTTTGATCCTCTCCTTTTGCAATTTTAATGGTTTTCATTGATTGATTATTTGCAAGATCCTCTTTACTTAGCGTCTAGTGTTGGCATCTGGCGTTAGGCGTTGGTTCACAAATTGACATATATAAGTCTTGCTGGTCAACCACTGATGAGCTAACTGGTCGACCAACCACCTGCAAGACACTTTTAATGGAGTACTTTGATTCTCAAATTAGTGATGTTCAAATAAATCTTCAACCATCAGGAGAAACAATACATTATGTTCAAAGTATGCTATGCTTCCATAAAATGCATTTGTGTGAGGATTTTTGATTTTATTGAAAATATTTAAATAAGATTACAATAAAGATAAACATTACAAGTAAGAGTAATCTTATTGATGTGAAACCAAGGGAAATATGCATGTAATGAAAGCAAGTTGTCGTGATGCGATAAATAAGAAAGTTCAAGCTAAATTTAGAAGAAAGATTTTAGCTCAAAGCAAAAATCATATCCTTAGGCCGCACACCTAAGAATCATTTTTAGAAATAGCATGCATGAATATCAAAGATAGATGAAAGACATGCTAGAAAACAAACATAAGCATTTGATACAGTAAACATATCAATCAAATTTCTTACAATACATTCCAGCTTATATGTTTACTTGTCCATTGCCTCCTTTTGATGCAAGAGAGTGGAGTTTGAATGATGTAGCCATTGAAAAGTCATTTCCGCTCCTTGCTTCGAGGCAAATCTGCAAATTAATCCTTTGTCTTTGGTACCCAAATTTCTTTGGGTCCGCCTGGGTCATGAGTTCCTTTTTGAACCCATTTCATTTTAACTCCATGAACAAGATTTTTCTTATAAAAGCATGAGTAAGATTTGTGTCCTTTTAGTCCACAATAAAAACAAGTGCAAGTTGGACTATTTGACATCTTTACAGAAACAAAGAAGTTTTTAGAATGCTTTTGGTTTGATTTCTTTTTAGAAACAAGACCAACTTTGTTAAACATTCTTCTTTGTTTCAAAACTGAGGTATTTAAAATTTCTCTACCTTGAGAAAATTTTGCAAGTGTGTTTTTAAGATTATTATTTTCCTTTTTCAAAGAATCACACTTGGTACAAAAGCAATTTTTGTTGGTAGAGATATTTGCTTTTAAAATCAAATTCTCTTCTTGCAAAGTTTTGTTTTGATTTTCAAAAACAAAATTCTCTTCCTTGGAAATAGAAAATTCGTTTTTCAATGTTTCCAACTCATTTTCAAGAGAAGAGTTTTTCTGTTTTGAAACATTTAGTTTCTTTGCAAGTATTAGAGATTCTTTATGTAAATCATCAAAGGCATCTTGTAATTCTTCAAAAGAGTAGTCAAATGAATTTACCTCATCTTTATTTCTGGCCACAAGACAAGTGTTGGCTTCTTCATTTGTGTTCTCCTCATCAGAATTGCTATTTCCCCAAATGGAAGATAGGTAAGCTTTCTTTGATGATTCAACTTTTGGTTGTGGTTTCTCTTTTTCTCCTTTTTCTTTTTCTTCTATCTCCTTGGTGATTTGAGATTTTTCTGTAAGTTCAACACCAAGAGCTTGCAATTGATTAAGCGCAAGTTGTATTTCATTAATGGTTTTACAATTGTTCATTTGAGCAATTTCAAGTTCATTAATGAAACTTCTATACCTTAATTCCTCAGCAATAAGATCTTCCTCATGTGCAACTTCAAGAATTTCCCACATTTCTTTTGCAGTTACACAGTTGGAGATTTTGAAAAATTCATCTTGACTCAATGCACAAGAAATAATCAATTTTGCCTTAGCATTGAGTTGCATTAAACTTCTTTCAGTATCATTCCATTCACTCTTGGGTTTTAGAATGCATTTTCCTTGTTCTTCCTTGACAGGCATATAAAAACCATTTTCTATAACTTCCCAGAGTTTATGGTCTACTGAAATTAAAAACATTTTCATTTCATACTTCCAATATTGAAAATGATTAGCATAAAAAACTGGAGGTTCTGTGAAAGAATAATTTTCAGACATAAACCAATCACTAAATCCAACCATGTTTACTCTTAGACGGTTAAGTCTCAAATCAAGAGCCCAAGCTCTGATACCAATTGAAAGAAATGGTTGGATCCCAAGAGGGGGGTGAATTGGGTTTTATAAAAATTTTCACAAAACTTAATTGGAAGTTAAAATGATTTTCTAAAATTAGACAATGTTAAAGATAATAATTTAATTCAGAAAATCAAAGTGTTATCAAGATGAATAATTTTATAGTACAAGGAATTAAGGAGAAAATATAAATCTACACACGTTAATTAATACTTGAAGTAGAAATCAAATATAAACGCAAAGCATTAATTAATTAACTTCAAATGTAAATAGAGTAGGGATAGAGAAAGCAAACTCAGAGATTTATACTGGTTCGGCTAATCTCAAGCCTACATCCAGTCCTCAAGAGACCACTTGAGTATTTCCACTATAATTGCAAGTTTAATTCAGGTACTTGCAAACCACTACAACATAGATCTTTTTTTTTCCTCAAGGGTGTCTATCCCCCTTACAACGTGTTTTCTCTCAAACACTAACTCAAGGAACCAATCCTTGAACAACTAAATTTAAAGGCTTAAGGAAAATAATGGTGAACACTCTCAAAGTGTAGATAACGCAGAAATTAAGCTCAGAATTTTTCTCTAACAATTTAGAGAGAATGGAACTCAAGATAATATGAGAAATGAACAATTGAAGCTTGATGCAAATGGTGTTGTGAAGTCCCCTTTATATAGTGAAACCTTGCTGCTACAGTGACTGCTTTAATCAGAATTGCTACAGTAAGCTTCATCATCATTTTTCAACCTTTCTACAACAACCAAAAAACTTTATCAACCTTTTTCAACAATCAATATTCTTTTTCAAATTTGCTACAGTAAAAAGTATTCTTTTTCAAAGTTTATTACAACAACTAATAAACTTTATCATACTTTTTCAACAATCAAATTCATTTTTCAAAAGTGCTACAGTAAAAGGTATTCTTTTTCAAAATTTATTACAACAACCAATAAACTTTATCATACTTTTTCAACAATCAAATTCATTTTTCAAAAGTGCTACAGTAAAAGATATTCTTTTTCAAAGTTGATTACAACAACCAATAAACTTTATCATACTTTTTCAACAATCAAATTTCTTTTTCAAAAGTGGTACAGGAAAAAGTATTCTTTTTCAAATTATATTACAACAATCAATAAACTTTATCATACTTTTTCAATAACCAATAAAGTTTATCATACTTCTTCAACAATCAAATTTCTTTTTCAAAAGTGCTACAGTAAAAATATTCTTTTTCAAATTATATTATAACAACCAATAAATTTTATCAAAAATCAATTTATACTACTATATTTAAATATATAAAGCATTAAATATATTTGGGCCAAGAAAGATTGAATCATGCATTTGGGCCAAGAAGATTAAATCATTCATTTGGGTCAAGAAGATTAAATCATTCATTTGGGCCAAGAAGATTAAGTCATACTATAATTCCCACATATTTGTCATCATCAAAACTTATAGCATAATACATTATGGCTAACAATACTTAAGTATAATATTGTTTTGTCTATGTGAATTTTTTGTGCTCTCTATTATAAACATTTGTTTTATCTGAATATGTTATCTGAGGTATATTTAGTATCATATTTATTCTATAAAAATGTTTTGTAAATACTTTTGATCTTTCTATTAGATTTTAGTGTTTTCTCATTAGAAAAAATATTATTATAAAAAAGGCATTAAGCACTTATACACAATGGCTTCTTGGAAGTTATTGTTAACTATAATAATATATTAAAGCATGTTATAGATAATTTTTGATAAATACATGTTTGATATATTTTTTTATAATGGATTTAATTACTTTTATATAAATTGAGTTCATATAAATTTTTTCTTAAGCATAAATTATTTATGTGCCTTTGTAGGCTGAGTTGTTGTTGATATTATTATTATTATTATTATTATTATTATTATTATTATTATTATTAAGGTAATAATTATTTAATTTTCATCAACATTGCTTCATTTTTGCATTTACGCCAACCAAGGTTTACAAAAATCAGATCGGCTATTAAACTGGTGGTCAAACTGTAGTAGAATCAGTGATACTTAAAATATTATAAAATAATATACATGATTAAATATTATTATAAATATAAATTTATACATTCAATCAAAATAATAAGAATTAATCTTTATTTCTAATATTATATATATTTATATTAAAATTTTAAAACACAGATTTTTAAATATAAAAAATAATTTTTTTTCAAAATTAAAATTCATTTATACATGCAATATAGCTTTGGAAATTGGAAAGCACCTACATTGACACATACAAATGGTAGTATTATCAGGACTGGCCTGGTCATTGATCAAGTCTGTCTTTTAGGTCATTGGGTTATTGGTTCAATCGCTAGATCATTGAATCAATTGCTGAATCGGATAAATAAATTTAAAAAATTAAAAATTATATATATACTTATATATATTTATAAATAAATTTAAAAACAAGTAAAATAAATAATTTATATGTAAATTTTACACTTTAAAGTCTTAAATATCTATAACAATTCATCTGATTGTAGTTAAACTATGATCGAACTGGTGATACTTAAAATACATAAATTAATATACATAATCACCTCATATAATAAATCTCATAAATTAGTAACTATAATTTTAAAATATAATTTACTTTTACATAACTATAATTACCTATTCATTATTTAATATCCATCTCTCTTCATTTTCCAACACCTCTCATTATTTTAGTTCCTTTCCATATTTCTCTTTCCTCCCTCTCCATCACCTACAAGTCTACAAACTACTAATCTCCATTTTTCAACACTTCCCAATTTCCCATCATTTCACTCCTTTTCACTTTTCTCTGTCTTTTCTCTTAGTTACACTCAAACTCATCTTTCTCTTTCTCTTTTACCCATCTCTCTGAAACATGCCATCTGAAACACTTACCTTTCTCTTTCTCTTTCACCCTTCTCTCTTCTTCCATTTGCTTTAGCTTTCGTCTCTTTCTCTCACAGTGCGGCACACCTTCTCTACTTGGTCTCTCTCTCTCTCTCTCTCTCTCTCTCTCTCTCTCTCTCTCAATCCCACCGTCTCTTGCTGGCGTAGTGCTTTGCATCTCTCTTTTTCTTTTTTCCTTTTCTCCGCCAGCTTTGACACTTTGGATCTCTCTCATCGGCATTTATGGTCGTTCTTCACTTGATTTTTTTCAAGGAAGCCAAGTCACCCGAGCCAGGCGAAACCTATCTAGGTCACCTAAGTCAACAACGGGTTGCTTGTGCACTGGTTCAAAGGAGAAACCGAAATCAATTCCAGCCTTGGGTTGCTGGGTCCCGGGTCTAATAACACTGACAAATGGGCTTTGGAAAAAGTATTGAGCGTACGACTTAGCTTTGGAAAAAATACTCATCTACGGTCGGACTCTTTATCCTTCACAACTATCTCTCTCCAAGTCAGTCTTCACCCTTCATAGCTCTCTCTCTAAAGCCGGACTCTTTGTAGTTCTCTCTCTCTCCAGTGTTCTGGCAACTATTGGTTTTCATCTTTTACATCTCTTTCTTTCTCCATGATGTAGCTCTCTCTCTCCACGACTAGGACTCTTCATATCTCTCTCTCTCTCCACTGGACCGACAACTTTTTCTTCTCTCACTTTATTTTTTTTTCACATTTACAGCTCTCTCTCTCTCCAGACCATGAGTATTCATCATCATTATCATCATTTTTTCTTCTTCTGAATCTATGACTCTTCTTATTTTTTTGAATCGGCCAACAGTGGTAACTAGCCAGTTTTTATAGTTTTCTCGATTTTTGACCGATTCAACTCCTTTACTGTTATTAGGCATGTTTTGGACCGGATGACTGGTTGGTTTGCCAGTGTTCTGATATTGTCTAGTTCGATTTTCCCAACATTAACGTCAACCTAGTCATTATTATTAAATTAGAGATACAAAGGTTTGCAAATAACTTAATGTCACTACCCTTTTTCTGGGCACATGACCGGCACAATGATGAATCTCTCATCACTGTAAGCCTTCCGATAAATATATCAAATTTTCTTATCTGAAAATCATAGATTATCAATTTAAAATACATTATTATACTGACATACAAGCCAAATGTCGAACCCCTGAACTAGATGTCCTAGACGATTACAGAGCAACATAATCTATAACAGAAGAGAGGTCTACCCGACAACGGGAAGGTCCAAAGTGATCTACTCCTCTAGCAGATATTCTTCGATGGCAATCTGATCTGAACAAAAAGGTTGTACAAACAATGTGAGCTTTTAAACTCAATGAGCGAATCGGCCTCGCATTAATAAAATTCAAATACATTACCAGTCATGCAAGCATATCCAAAGGCTCATACTCAACCAATAGACAGAAGATAAAAATTTATCCAATTCAACAAACGTTACTAGTACTCGTCAATGGCAATATATCCCGGAGAGCGCACACAGGCCGGCTCACCAATTATGTATATTTCCGCCATGACGCACAACATCATCCTCTTACATACAAGATAAAAATTCATCCAATTCAACAAACGTTACTAGTACTCGTCAATGGCAATATATCCCGGAGAGCGCACACAGGCTGGCTCACCAATTATGTATATTTCCGCCATGACGCACAACCTCATCCTCTTAGCTAGGGCGCCTCACGGATTTATCACCAATCCGGGCTATATCCCTACTGAGGGAATCGTTGTCTCCACACTCATTGGTCAAGACACCCTGTCAACCGGGTTTTCCGCCTTGCCGTGAGAGGGGGTACTGTCCCGCTCAATCACAATCAATAGCATTTCATATCATAATCAGAAGCTCAATATAATATTCATCCATATAACAGGTATAGTATATAACTATATTATGGATTTATAAACCACATATCAAGATAACAATTAATCCATTTTTGAAAACATTCAAACTTCACATCATCATAAGATACTTATTTCATTTTATCCATACTTATGGATTAATTATCTCATTTAGATTCGTCATTCTGAATCCAATTTCCCCCTATGAATCTTGGGAGTGTCCTACGACATACTTTTTATCACCAGTAATGCTAAAACTCTATTAAGACGGGGTCGTTTCACTCACCTGGATTCCGTACGAATATCGCTTCTCTAAGTCATTAAAGACAAGAGTTCTCAGGTGAATTTCGGTGTTCTGCTACGGAGATTTTCATGAAAGATTAGAGAAAATACGTCAGGATTGTTTTCGTACAGATACTGTTCATATGTACGGTTACTGTTCATATATACGGTTACTATTCATACGGTCACTATTCATACGTACGGTCACTATTCATACATACATCACTATTCATACCAGAAATAGAGAATACAATCTGTAAAAGAGTACACCAGGTAAGTTCCCAGGAAAGAGTGGAGGGTCACACTGGACACACTTAAAAACCAGGTCTTTCCTTAGCCAGAACTTTCCTAGACATGTATTCTTCACAGTTTACATTCTATTTCGGTAATCAGAGAATCAAAATAACATATAAACAGCTAAGGACAGTTTTTCTGATGTGGAAGATCAGCCAAGGCCGCAACCACAGAGCATACTTAAGAAATTAACTTCTAAAATTTGAAAGACATAGAAAGGGCATAGTATCCTTACCTAAGCTAAAAAGAAAAGGCCCAAAATCTCAGAGGCCTAGCTTTGGAGTAAGAGAAACTTAAGGAGAGAAGAAGAGAAGTTGAAGGTGTGAGTTTAGAAGTGAAATGGAAGGGCCTATTTATAGCAAAAGTCAAGGGTACTATTTGACACTATGCGCTAATAAAATATTCAATTTACTATTCATGAAAATGACATTTCTAATAATGTAGTTACTGTGCACCTCACGCGTACGATGGAAAATTTTTATGTTATTACTATTGAAAACTTAAAGGGAAAACTATCCTTTCACCTTAAACCTTTAAGTTTCTTTTCAAATCAGTCCTTTCACTTTAGTCCCTGAGGGTATTTTCACCCATAAAACGTCATTTTCTCCTACAAATTTCTTCCTAGTTTTCTTTTATGACCAAACCACATCTAGTACTTGACATTTCAATTGTATAAATAAACAGTATCGTATACGTAAATAGTATTATACAGGTGAATAGTACCGTATACTGAAATAGTAACAGTAGTTTGTAAACAAATATTTATATTTTATTTTTCTTGGGTATTACATTATCACCCCCTTAAGAGAATTCGGTCCCCCGAATTGAAAACTCATTTCAAGACTGAAATAAATGTGATTACTTCGTCCATATCTCATCCTTTGCATCTCTTTCTTCCAAAACCTCATCACACCCTTGGTGAGATTTACAAGAACATTATACCATTGACTGTGAACTCTAAACCGCATTATCAATAATTTGCATAAGACTTTTGCCTTTTCTAGACAGCAAGTAATCTCTTCCTCATCAGTTTAATCTTCTCCACAACCTTTTGTACCATAAAGTGTCTCATTCTCATAACCTTTACCAAACTCAAACCACCTAATTAGAGACGGACTCTGTCTCTATGTAAAACCTCAAATAGGTGTCATCTCAAAAGTGGCACGTGGTCTTTCCAGTTCATATTGAATATCAGAACACATGATACTACACACATAGCTTATAACTTTTATGATTACAAGCACCTCACCCGAAAGCATCATTTTGGCCATAGGCAATACTGTTGCCCGAAGGTGATCCTTCTACCTTAAGGCGATACTCTCAGCTGAAGACGTCATATAAAAGGCAAAATCACATGAAATCATTACATAAATCTCTAGGAAGAACAATCCTAGAAAATATGATAAGTAAATAACATACTTCTTACACATAATTATATATGAAAATTCCTCTCACCTCAATGACTCATATAGAGTCGCATCCCTTCAATGATTGAGGCAAACCCATAGTTCTATAGGTTCATAAAATACTTATTCAGCATTCCTCCATAGCTCAGAAGTGCAATGAAATATCATTTTAGTAACTCTGCTCAGTCACAAAGATATTACTATACTATGCTTTAGAATCAAGTATGAAATATAACAAGTCCAATATCTTCTCATTCCTCAAGTTCTTTCAGTAAAATGAATCATTTCAACAAAGAAGATCTAGATACTAACTTAAATTTTATTTCTAGTACATAGATAATTTTAATACGTGAAGCTTACACCAAATGTAGCTTTAGGTACAAACAAAAGAAAAATAAATTAAGGACGAGGAGGCTTTTGAAATGTAAAAGGTGCTCCAGGTCTAGAAGAGGAAGGTGCTTCAGACCTTAAGGAGGAAGCTAATCGTTGCAGCCTAGAAAGAGTTTCTGGAGGAAGCGCCTGAGAAATTTGGCGAAGAGCATAAGTCACTCCGTTCATACAGTCAATACACCTTGCTTGTTGGTCACGAAAATTTTGAGTTGCAAACATTGAATGTCTATCAACTCGATTAGCCAGTTCCCCGAAACGACGGTTTATCAATTTCTCTTGGTTTTCAAAGAGACGACTTATTAGTCGCTTCTGGTCCTCTATCTTGTATTCCAGGCTCTCTATCTTACGTTCCAGGAATGCAAGCTTATTTTCTGAGGATGTTGCAGTACTGTCCTCCTCCAACTCTATTACATCCCTCTTTCTCTTCTTAATTTCTGGTGACCTGTCTACAGGTCTCTTCCCTTTGTTGTCTCCGAGACTTAGATTTAAATCAAGCTCTACATTGCCAGTCTCAAAATTCAAGTTGAAAGACTTATTATCAGCCATTGCTCTAAGGATCTCAGAAATAACTTCGAATGAGAAAGGAATGGAGATTGAGAAATAGGTATGTAATGAAAGAAGTAGGTTTGCTTGGTGCGATGAGTAGGGTAACGGGCATACAAGATTTATAGACAACCCGAAGCCCCTGGAGCTAAAGCCACCACAACCTACACGCCGCTTGCTATAAGGTTTACAGATCACATACGTCGCAATGCCAGCAATTAATGTCGGACATGCGAGTAAATAGTAAATATAATTTAATGCAATTAACATAAGTCAAAGATTTCCTCAAAAAAAAAATTTTCGGCTAATCTTGACCTTTCTCAAAGTTCTGACTAACTACGCTCTTCAGTCTGAGATTTTCTCCCTCTAACTTGTTTTATCCTGTAATCCCATATCACGATGTCCCTTTATGATCGGGTAGTCTCATATTAGCCTTATCTTAGATTCTGATCGGTGTCTTTATTCTGGATTTACACATAATATATGTATATCAATATATACATTTTAAAACAAAGTTAACTGCTTACGGTCACATGCCTTAAGCATTATCATGATGTAAGGAAATCACTGCCTTTCATTTGCCCACGAGAGCATTATATGTAAGTATATGTAACCATGAAGATATATCATCATCTACACATTTTATTCTATCAAAGTCATTTTGATTTCACATCTCTATGAGTATATGTAGGATCATCACATATTCTCCTTGATCGTAGCCTTCACTCATTATGCATGAATAACATACATACATGTAATTACAACATGATTCAATCAATTATATTATACTCAACTGAAGGCTATTAAGAACAACACAATAAAACGGAGAAATGTATTTCAGTTCATCATAAAAGTATCCAAGGCAATCTTTGATGGCTATGTTATCAACTTCTTTGAATTTCGGAAAATGCCAACGGGAGAAATGGGAAAACCGAGTAAAATCGGCCGCAAATCCACCGAATACTGACTTTCGTGGTTTTGGCATTAATGCGACGCATTGTTGGTGTGCACGCCTACCCTAGACTTCTGGCTTCCAGCTTGCAGAAATCCATAGGTTGATCGTGTAGGGGTGCGGTGAAAAGATATCTTCTTTGTCTCTAAGTCCTAATTTTTCTCTATAAAAATCATCCCAGCGTTCTCAGTTACCACACCACAAAGAGTAATAATCTCCGAGCCTACAATCCCCCAGTATTCCTCTCGCCTCATACTCTTACAAAAATTTCTAAATTTTTCCAAATCATGGCCTCAAGGAAGTACATTGATCTCACAGTAGAGGCTAAGGAAGAAGAGCTCGACTTAAACTTAAGTCTTGGCAAAGACAAGGGCAAAAGACCTTTTGAGGGGTCTCCAGAGAAACAGAAGGAGAAGAAAATGAAGAAGATCGAGGAAGCTGAGGAGACCAGCACGGGCCACACCTCGGAGGACAAAATCGCCTGTCTAGAGCAGGAGGTGAAAAATCTGAAAAAGATGATAGGAGACCTGGAGAAGTTAACTAAACGCAATCATGCAGAAATGACTTCAAGAATAGACAGGTTCTTTTATTGGTCTACCCAGTGCTTCTGCAATCAACAACAAAGAAGTGTTGATTGTATGAATGGGATTTACACTACCCTCCGCGACATTGCTATGTCCCTTGCTCCAAGGAATGGTCGAGGGGTGATGATACAATACAACCCTCCTAATCCAAGACCACCTCGCTTTTAGATTACTCATACATGAGTAAATTTCTTCTTTCTTTTTTTTTGCAATGTAATCCTTCAGTTTTTTTTTTGTTTTTAATGCGAGTGGTTTCTTTTATTGGCTAGTATCCTAAAATAATATAGCTACACAAATTCAATCATGAATTCAGCTTATAAAATCCACCATATAAAAATTTGATCCGACAACAACGGAATCAAAACAAGTAATAACCTTTCCTTTACTAAGTTCAAAAGTGTAGCCACATCTATCTAAAATTAAACCTGACAACATAATTTCTAAGAAGAGATAAGTCTCGGAGGGAAAGGAAATGAAAACATCCTACAGGACCTTCAGTAGAGCCGTCTCTCTATAGTTGTGCCCGGGTTCACAACGATAGAGGAGGTCCTACTAAGGTTACCTTGCTCTGTAATCACTAGGAGACCTAACAACCTTTGCTTTGATACCAACTTTGTCACTACCCTTTTTCTGGGCACATGACCGGCACAATGATGAATCTCTCATCACTGTAAGCCTTCCGATAAATATATCAAATTTTCTTATCTGAAAATCATAGATTATCAATTTAAAATACATTATTATACTGACATACAAGCCAAATGTCGAACCCCTGAACTAGATGTCCTAGACGATTACAGAGCAACATAATCTATAACAGAAGAGAGGTCTACCCGACAACGGGAAGGTCCAAAGTGATCTACTCCTCTAGCAGATATTCTTCGATGGCAACCTGATCTGAACAAAAAGGTTGTACAAACAATGTGAGCTTTTAAACTCAATGAGCGAATCGGCCTCGCATTAATAAAATTCAAATACATTACCAGTCATGCAAGCATATCCAAAGGCTCATACTCAACCAATAGACAGAAGATAAAAATTTATCCAATTCAACAAACGTTACTAGTACTCGTCAATGGCAATATATCCCGGAGAGCGCACACAGGCCGGCTCACCAATTATGTATATTTCCGCCATGACGCACAACATCATCCTCTTACATACAAGATAAAAATTCATCCAATTCAACAAACGTTACTAGTACTCGTCAATGGCAATATATCCCGGAGAGCGCACACAGGCTGGCTCACCAATTATGTATATTTCCGCCATGACGCACAACCTCATCCTCTTAGCTAGGGCGCCTCACGGATTTATCACCAATCCGGGCTATATCCCTACTGAGGGAATCGTTGTCTCCACACTCATTGGTCAAGACACCCTGTCAACCGGGTTTTCCGCCTTGCCGTGAGAGGGGGTACTGTCCCGCTCAATCACAATCAATAGCATTTCATATCATAATCAGAAGCTCAATATAATATTCATCCATATAACAGGTATAGTATATAACTATATTATGGATTTATAAACCACATATCAAGATAACAATTAATCCATTTTTGAAAACATTCAAACTTCACATCATCATAAGATACTTATTTCATTTTATCCATACTTATGGATTAATTATCTCATTTAGATTCGTCATTCTGAATCCAATTTCCCCCTATGAATCTTGGGAGTGTCCTACGACATACTTTTTATCACCAGTAATGCTAAAACTCTATTAAGACGGGGTCGTTTCACTCACCTGGATTCCGTACGAATATCGCTTCTCTAAGTCATTAAAGACAAGAGTTCTCAGGTGAATTTCGGTGTTCTGCTACGGAGATTTTCATGAAAGATTAGAGAAAATACGTCAGGATTGTTTTCGTACAGATACTGTTCATATGTACGGTTACTGTTCATATATACGGTTACTATTCATACGGTCACTATTCATACGTACGGTCACTATTCATACATACATCACTATTCATACCAGAAATAGAGAATACAATCTGTAAAAGAGTACACCAGGTAAGTTCCCAGGAAAGAGTGGAGGGTCACACTGGACACACTTAAAAACCAGGTCTTTCCTTAGCCAGAACTTTCCTAGACATGTATTCTTCACAGTTTACATTCTATTTCGGTAATCAGAGAATCAAAATAACATATAAACAGCTAAGGACAGTTTTTCTGATGTGGAAGATCAGCCAAGGCCGCAACCACAGAGCATACTTAAGAAATTAACTTCTAAAATTTGAAAGACATAGAAAGGGCATAGTATCCTTACCTAAGCTAAAAAGAAAAGGCCCAAAATCTCAGAGGCCTAGCTTTGGAGTAAGAGAAACTTAAGGAGAGAAGAAGAGAAGTTGAAGGTGTGAGTTTAGAAGTGAAATGGAAGGGCCTATTTATAGCAAAAGTCAAGGGTACTATTTGATACTATGCGTTAATAAAATATTCAATTTACTATTCATGAAAATGACATTTCTAATAATGTAGTTACTGTGCACCTCACGCGTACGATGGAAAATTTTTATGTTATTACTATTGAAAACTTAAAGGGAAAACTATCCTTTCACCTTAAACCTTTAAGTTTCTTTTCAAATCAGTCCTTTCACTTTAGTCCCTGAGGGTATTTTCACCCATAAAACGTCATTTTCTCCTACAAATTTCTTCCTAGTTTTCTTTTATGACCAAACCACATCTAGTACTTGACATTTCAATTGTATAAATGAACAGTATCGTATACGTAAATAGTATTATACAGGTGAATAGTACCGTATACTGAAATAGTAACAGTAGTTTGTAAACAAATATTTATATTTTATTTTTCTTGGGTATTACACTTAATATTTCTTATTAAAGAAATTTGGATTGAAGTTAACTCATATGTTTTAGCTAAACATTTATTATTCACGTGGAGGTGAAGTTGAATAAGAACAAATACCAATTAATATAAACTAAAAAATTATAAATTATGCAATGAAATTCACCACATTGTTTATATGAAAAATACTTCCACCATATATACTTGCACCAAGTTTAATTTACTAACAACATAAATGTAAAAAATTTAATACTTATAAAGTTATAATATTGATCTGTGTTAACAAAATAATAAGAGACACAAACAAATGAAAAAAGCAAATAGAGAATTAAAATTTGTTTAGTTCACAATGCAAGTTTCACTTCATCTTGAACTTTGGATTCAAAACAGTGACTATAAAATGAAGTTCCTCGTACAAGCCAGTGATAATTGTCAACCCAATAGCCAAAATCGGGTAATGTGTTGTAAAATTGGCTTCTCGAGATAATAATATGATCATTCTCTTCCCATCAATCTTAAAGTAGGTGGTGTGCTGCCAAAGTGGCTTCCATCTGCGTGAAAGGACACTAGTCCTCACTGCTTCATCTATGAGAAGCTTGGAGATGATGAGGGATAATATTTTATCAAAGAGGTAGGTCGTTAGATCTAGCATTTCTGAAAGCCAAAGTATTGACTTTTGATCTCATCACGAATATCTATAACGTAGGAGTGTAGCTGCGAAATCTTGTTTGATTTAAGGTTTTGTAGAGAGAGTGTGTGTGAGAGGTCTGAAGGAGATGTGTTAAGACTTTGGTTAAATTTGCTTAAATAGAAAATTATAGCATAAAATCAAAACAATTAATTCATGTATTAATTAAGCATATAATCAAACTAAAAGGTTACAAAAGTTGAATTTTAATTTTTAATTCATGCATTAATCATGCAATTAAATTCAAAATTAGAGAATTAACAAATTGCAAAAATAACAAGTTGTAATTGTATGATGTCATATTATGTTATTAGAAATAGATATTAAATTTGTGGAGTGGAGTTGTTTTAATCTATTATATAGATTGGTACAATGACAAAAATGTTATTTATAGTTATGTCTATGAACACTTATTTATATGTTTCAATTGCAGTTCAAAATTTTATTTCATGTTAATTATAATTTGTATATTTTCAATTTTTTTGATTATACTTCCGAATGTAATATCATTAAAATATTTAACAGCAAATGCTAACATAACATCTAATTTTACACACGTCAGCACCTACTAATTCATCATAGCTTGTCCATGTGGAATTATAATTGAAAATCACCCAAAAAAAAGATATAATATGAAATAAAATAATCAAATATAAAGTAAAAAAAATTATTTTGGTGATTATTAGTTTCAATTCCACTTGACCAAATTAATGTGATTAGTAAGTGCTAATGTGTATAAGATAAGATACTATACCAATATTTGACGTTAAATATTTGGATAATGTTATACTTAAAAATATAATAAAAATTAACTAAAAAATATGAATTATAATTGAGGCTGGTAGCCTATATTTATTGTTAACTATATAGGGATTAGGGCGTGGTTATTCTGTATTTGAATTTGACCCAATCTATTTAAATATTTAATTAAACTTCATTGACTTGAGGTATGTTCTTAATGACCGATTTATATAAATTGTATAAATACAATTTTTTAAAATGGTTTCAGACAGCGCATATGGTTGTCTTCAACTCTGTCTATTTTGTAAAGAAAGAATATATAAAAAGGTTATGAAAATGAGATCGGTTATTAAACTAGTAAAAATACTAATTTAAAGGTTAATAGTGGGTTTATGGTTAGACTAGTTTATTTTTTAAAATATTAAAAAATAATATACATAGTTAGAGATTATAAATATAAATTTATAAATTTAATTAAAAATAATATTTAATATCAAATTACACAAAATAGCATTCAAAATCAAAAGTTTACTCTAAAAATTGATCAAATAACAAAGAAATATTATTAATTAAAATATTATTCACTCATATCAAATTCATAAAGTACTAATATATTGCCATCTCTACTAAAATTAACTAATTTGTAATATTTGTTTTTTTATTTTCCTATTATAGAAAAAGAAAAATTAAAAAAATAAATCAAAAAAAAATTATAAACGAATTTCAAGTGAACTATTTCAAGCAGTTATTATTTGATTCGATCGATTTTTAGTCGGTCAATTACTTATCAATTTTAAAAATTATTTCGAACTGATTTTTTAGTCAGTTCTCAGTATAAGCAATTGAACCAGTCAGTCTGATCTGGTTCTTATAATAATATTGAATAACCAAATATTAGTCTGACAAAACAAAAAGATCCATTACTAGAAATAAAAAATTAAAAAAAAACTAATTTGACTCCCTTGGAAACCGTAAGCCTCCAACCTCCAATATGGCAATATATAAAATATGTCATAGTAGACTGCATTTTCTTTTTTAATTAGAAAAATTCGAGTCAGAAACTACTCACGCCTTTCATATATATATATATACACACGCCATTTTGGTTTTTTTTTAATTAGTTGACATTATTTCCGAGAGTTTTAAATGAATTTAATTTAATAATGAAAGATACACAAATCTTTGAATTTTGATGAATCAAATTATCATTTGATCCAAATATGAGTGCATAATCTGAAAGAAAAAAAATTTAAAAGTATGTGAGACGAATAGGGTGAGAATCGATAAACTCGAACCTATAAATGAACAACACTGATATATGGTTCTTTTTAGTTTTCATCATGTATTGAAGTTATTTTTACTAGTGAAAGAATAAAAATTTTCTCTACTTGTAAATATAAGTAGCATTGAATGAATCAAATAAATCTGCTTGTGTTTCTATGATTTTCTATCACCTATGTTCTGTGCAGAATTTCTTGACACAAATTAATATAATTACCAATAATTAATTTCCTAAGCATAGGCGTATATATATGACATGCTCAACTATTTTCTCTTTTGAGACGGCTCTATCTTATCGTGAATATTGGTATTAATTAATAAAGGAGAGAATAATATTGATGGGTCATAAATCATTCAAAATTGGAGGCATTATATGGGAAAAAAAGGGATAAATATGGTAACGGCACTGGCACGCATGTGATCAATGCTTACTTAGCTGTGTCCTCTGTTATGCCTTGCTTGTAAGTTGCAACCTCTCTCTCTCTCTCTCTCTCTCTCTCTCTCTCTCTCTCTCTCTCTCACACACACACACACACACACACGCATAGTCACATTCTTACATTCATGCAAGAAGGTTTCAAGTTTCACCATCGATCAAAAGCTTTATTAATTTCCAGTTTGAGCTTGCTGAAATTGAAACGAATCGATCGAATCTTGTATTAATCTCACTATCTCAGGTACCTCGTAACTCTTCTCTAACTTTTCTGATTTCAAATGCATCTATCGGATATTCTGGCCGATTCTGATATCTGCAGAATTAGGATCAAATTGTTTGAATAGAAGTCATGATTAATCTACAGATGAAGAAGAAGGCGATTAATATTTCAACAAAATCGACGTCGTTGGCCACCATGATAAGGATGGGATGCGTGATTATGGCGATGGTGTTGTTTTCGGCGTGGGAGATGAAGTGGTCATCAATGGCGAGGTTCAGCCTCAAACGTCATACGCTCAGTGATAACGGTGGTCAAGGTACGCGTTACAACTCACACCACAAACCTTCAATTTCAATTTTGTTTGTTATCAGTCATCTTCACTGGGACAATTTTTGGCGTGAGGATCGTGTTGTATAATAAGGACGTTGGGCGTTATAGTACCATCTTATAGACGTAAACTGGGGCTTATGCTTATCGGATAGTGTAAGACTGTTCAACACCTTTATTGTACAATATGGGATCTATACTCTAATTTTGATTTTGCAGTTTGAGTAATCAATTTGGTCATTGACCTCGGAACAGGTTACTAGGCCACCAATCCAATTGTTAATTTACCATATTAATTATTAAATTTAGAGAATAAATAAATAATATATATAAATAAATAAATTATATATAAGTATACATTCACAAATAAATATTAAAACGGGTAAAATAAATAATTTATATGTTAATTTTATAATTAAAAGTAACTTTTTAATATTTTTGATATTTTATGGATCAATTTGAAACAAGAAACATTTCAGATACTAAATTAGTAATTTGCTATAAAAAGTATAAGTTCTATGATATTAACTCTCCTACTTCATTCAGTGGTCTTTTTTTTTTTTAAGTAAGAAAATAATTTTACATGGCATATGCAATAACACCACAAAATTTTTTTTATTATTCCAAATTAAACCTGGATCTTGTATAATCTCTTCAATTGAGTGCTGCCCAAGCGATTTAATTATTCACAGATTGCCATTTTTTGAAGAAAATTTTAAATGCAATTTTAATTTTCCCAGTTTGATTTTCTTATTTGGTTAAATTATGTTCTTAGTCCTCATAGTTTAACTCAATTTTTAATTTCATCCCTATAGTTTAAAAATTTGAATTAAGTCCTTATAGTTTCACACTTTTCTAATTTAATCCTTATTATTAAAATTTTGTCAATATTTTGTTAAATTTTAGTAGTATGACTGATATATATATATATATATATGTATATTGGAATATATATAACTTAAGTTAATTTATCTTAATTATTCAATATAAATTATATTATATATATGTCATATACATATGAATTAATATCACTTAATTATCTATTTTTCTCTTTTGGTTGGCATCAATTATGTATATTTAAAGCGTTAACCTAATTATTCAATATAAATTATATTACATATATGTCATATACATATGAGTTAATATCATTTAATTATCTATTTTTCTATTTTGGCTGGCATCAATCATGTATATTTAAAGCGTTAATATATATATAGTAAGTTAAGCAATCATGTTAGAAAAATTAAGTGACATACTAACAATAGTTTAATAACAAGGACAAAATTAAAAATATATAAAACTATAAGGACTAAATTGTAAATTTTTAAACTATAAGGACCAAGTTAAAAATTAAGTAATATTATAAGGATGAAAAAATAATTTAACTTTTTTTTTTAAAGCATGGATCACGTTTAAGCAGTTTCTATTTATCGCCGCCCAGAAACGTTTAAGCATGAATCACGATTAAGTAAAAATAATTTTACTTGTGTTTTTCTAGAAAGGTGAAAAAGTGTTCAACGAACTTGTAATTGTAAAGCAAAAACCCGCGTACCAAGCATGCACGAAAAGAAACCATCCCACCCATTTCGCATTGTACCAACTTTACCGGTTCAAACACATCCCTCACTTCTTCACGCTTTAAAATCCTTCCTCATCGCCACCTTTAAAGGCAATGAATATGTTACAATAAAATTTTGTCCCTATTCAACTCGACAATGGATATTTATTTTCCTCTTAATTCCTCGTAATCAAAGCCTTGCTGTGTTCAGCAATCGATATATATATATATATATATATATACACGCATAACCATATATTCAGCTTAGAATAACTGGGTTGTATTTATTCTAAGCATATCGACCTCTTATACTTTCCATGTAGCTAAAGTACATTTTTCTCTTACGTTTATTTTTAGTGTTAATTTTGTTTTTAACAATTTTTTGTATTAATTTTATTCTAAACGTTTCTTTTTTTTATTTTAATTTTGTTTTAACGATTAATGTTGTTAATAAAATTGACAAAAAAATATTAATGTTGACTCTTCTTAAAGATATATACACTCTTTTAAATGATATATAAACTCATCTATGTAACATATAAAAAATTTAAATGTTAATTTGGGATGGATGAGATAAATGATGAAAGTATCATTTGAGACGAAATTGAAACTTAATCAAATATTTAAGATAAAATTAAAACTAAAATCAATTAGTATAACATGTTGATAGTAGACAAATCACATAGAGATAAATAAGGTAGTGGGATGAGAAATTTGGGAATCCCTGTGGGTATCCCTGCTGTAAGGGATTTTTTCCTTGCAAAGATAGGAGTTTAGAATTTAGAGCAAAGATTCGGGATAAAGATGGGAAGTGGAAAAGCATTCTCTGCCTCCACCCCGCCCCATTGCCATTATTACATGGACAAGTCTACGTTAATATTTTATATCAATTATGTTAATAATGTTAGTTTTAGAAACAAAATTAAAATTAAAAAAAATATGTGAGACACAAAAATAAATATTATAAATAAAATTAAAACTCAAAATAAAATGTTAGGTGAAAAAATGTACTTTTATTTTTCATATATTGCTCTGTGCTGACTCTATAAATATAAAATAAATATGGTGTTGCAGAGTCAAAGGGACCGATAGTGGCCCAATCGGATTCTTCGATTACAAAGCAGCAAATGTGGGACCCATCTTCTTCGTGGTCGCCTCCTCCTCTAGCAGAAGCAATCTCCTGCGACCGTTCTCATTATTTCTACGACATCTGCTCCATCCACGTCCCCACAGTACTGGACCCCACCACCTCCACTTTCATCGTCGACGATCCAAATCCAACAGTCAAGAAAATTCAGCCTTACCCTCGAAAATGGGAAAACCAAAGCATGTCAAGAATCAAGGAGTTCACCATCACGACTGGCCAGCCAATTCCAAGCTGCCACGTCATGCATAAATCCCCCGCTGTGGTATTTAGTGCAGGAGGGTACACCGGAAACTTCTTTCACGATTTCAGTGACGGGTTTATCCCTCTCTTTATCACTGTCAATTCAATCTTCCACCGTCAAAATGATGACCAAGACGTGGTGCTCGTGATCTCTAAAGCTCGTGATTGGTGGATTAGAAAGTACGCAAACTTATTAGGTAAATTCAGCAAGCACCAGATCATTGACCATGATAATGATAAATCCATTCACTGTTTTCCTTCCGCCACTCTGGGCCTTATAGCCCATGGGTTCTTAACCATAGACCAAGGGAGAATGCCAAACTCAAAATCCCTAAATCATTTCCATGAATTTCTAAGCAAAGCTTATATGACAAACCATACTTCCATTCTTCCCCTTCCTCGTCCAAGCTCCAAGCCACGTGTTGTGCTAGTGAATCGGCCACGTCACCACGGGCGGGCATTATTGAACTTGAGAGGGGTAAAATTGGAATTGGAAAAAGTAGGTTTTGAAGTCATTATGTTTCAGCCAACACAAAAAATTGCATTGCACCATTCTTTTGCACTCTTTAATTCAAGTCATGCAATGGTTGGGGTTCACGGTGCAGCCCTAACACATTTATTGTTTCTTCGACCGGGTGCCGTGTTCGTCCAAGTGATACCGCTCGGGACGGAATGGGCGGCCGAGGTGTCCTTTGGGAGCCCAGCCAAGGTGATGGGACTAAATTATATGGAGTATAAGATTAGAGTTGAAGAGAGTAGTCTCATAGAGAAGTATGGAAAGGAAGATATGGTGATCAAGGACCCTCTAGGATTTAGTAAGGGAAAACCTTGGTCAAGTGCTATGAAAATTTATTTGAAGGAACAAAATGTGAGGTTAGATTTGGTTAGGTTTAGAAAGAGCTTGAAGGAAGCTTACAAGAATGCAAAACAGTTTATGGATAACAATGGATAGGGACCAATTCCCTTTTAATTGGATAAAAGAAAATTTTCATGGGACTGATAATATTTTTTTTTTCTTTTTGGTATTTAGGCAATTTGTTTTTGAAAAATGTAAATGTTATTTTAAGGTTAAATTATTTTTTTGATCCTTATAATTTTATCTTATTTTTAATTTGGTTCCTATTATATAAAAATTCGTAGTTGAATCTTTATAGTTTGACAAATTTTATTTAGTCACTATTATTAAAATTTTGTTTGTAATTTATTAAATTTTACTAATGTGACTAATCATATGTATATTAATGTTCTAAATATACGTTATTTATGCCAACAAACCAAAAAAAGTATATAATTAAATGATATTATTAACTCACATGTATATGATATATAATGCAACTTATGTTAAATAATTAAGATGAATTAGCTTGATATATTTTGAATGTTAAGATGATATATAATTAGTTGTGTAACTAAAATTTAACAAAATGTTGACAAAATTTTGATAATAGGGGTTAAATTAACAAAACTATAAAACTATAAGGATTTAATTAAAAATTTTAAACTACATAACTAATTAAAAATTGAGTGAAACTATAAGGATAAAGGCCATAATTTAACCTTTTTGAAAAATGTAAAGGTTCTTTTAAATACATTGAGAGCACAATTATTTTGGGATCACTTCAAATTTTACAACTGATGATACTGCCAGGGAAAAGTTTAAGATCAAAACAAGCATAGCAAGCAAACTAATTAATTGTACACTAAGAGTATTAAGGAAAAGTAAAAATAACATAAAATTTAAGTATTTTAACGTTGAAAATTTTAAGCATTGAATTTATCATAGCATATATTTCTAGGCTATGTTTGACAAACTATTTAAAATGACTTATCGTTTATTTGACTAGATTATAAGTTTGTTAGAAGTATTCGGTAAATAAACTTATTTTATTAACTTATAACTTATTTTGAAATGTTACTATTAGTAACTTATAGCTTTTATATTTTTCTTTCTTTTTTACTCTTGTTATTTTATGAAAATACTCATTATACTCTTATCTCACATACATTATATATATATATATATATATATATATATATATATATATATATATAAATAATATATACATTATATATATAACGTATGTAATATATATATATATATATAAAATATAATAAAATATATTTTTTAATGAATTATATATAATAATAATAATTTAAATTAATTTAATTAAAAATAAAAAATAATATGTTTATTTTAAAATTATAAAATATATGTCATTTTACACTTTTTAATTACTTTAACAGTTATTTTTATTAAATACTTCTAATTTAATAAGTTAGTTTATAAACTTTCAATTAAAGATTAATTTATAAACTTTCAACTAATTTATCAGTTAATTTTACCGAAATTCTTAATTTCAAATATTAAAGGTGCACTAAGATCAAAGAAGTAGTATGGTCATGACGCGTGCTAAAATAATTGATAGCTGTAAAATAGAAAAGAAAAAAAGAGTTGCTCTTCTGCTTAATTCGAGTAAAATATTTGACCTTCTCTATATTTACTTGTTTAGCATTAAATAATAAATAGAGAGATTTTCGTTTAACTTGAAAATGAATATAACTTTTTTAATTTTCAGAAATATAATACTGAATTTAGGATACTTTTAGATAAATAGAAGTCAACCGAAGCATTGAAATTATTTCCAGATTTCATTTATAATACAAAATTGAGTAATCTGAGGCACCCAAATTTTGAAAAGGTAGAAGAAGATGGGATATGGCAAAGGTCAAGTAGGGAATAATAGGAGACGTATGAGTAATAATTAATTTAATTGAGTAGGCCCCACAATTTTATGTTTATTTATTTTGAGGGAAGTTTAAATTAAATATGATTAAGCTGGAAACATTATATGAGTTATAAGCATTTATTTTAAATTAAGCAGGCAAATTAGTTCACTCACTAGCAAACAAAATATAACCGTGAAAATAAGTTTGACCCAATGGTTAACAGACCTTAATGTTGTAAATGGAAAGATGTGAACCAATAATTTAATTGTATATTTTGAAAAATAATCTTTAATTTAATTTATCAAAATTTTTGGAGCTTAGATAAGTTGGAATGCTGATGGACTTTTTATTTTAAACTTTAGTCTATTTTTTAGAAGTTTAATTTTATTTTTTGAAATTTCATAGTTCTAATACTTATTTTTTGTTATTCAAAATAATTAAATTTAATTTTAAAAACAAAAATAACTTTTTTAAGGTTTAATATATTTTTTAAAAAGTTTAATATAATTTTTTAAAATTTAATTATTTAATTTATATCATTAAAATAACTAAAATTATATTTTTTAAATAAGATAAATAGATCTATAAACGTTTGAGATAAATTATAATTTTTTAATTATAAATTATATAAAAATTTAATTTAACCTAATTCGTATTTACTATTGACACTAGTTTAAGTTAAAGTTTACCAACTCGACCTATTTAAAAACCCTAAAACAAATGATTAATGGAGGCAACAAAAGTTAAAAAATGAAAATAAAATAAATAAATGAATAAAAAAAAATCATAAGCGTTTTCAACGCGATCTACGCGAGGAATGCGCACTAGGAAACAGTGATGACAGACACTTCCCAAATGCCTTTCCTTCAAGTTTATTTTTTATGGGTAAAAGTTTAAAATTTGTTTGAATCAATTAAGAATAAATTACAATAATTTCTCTTGAGGCTGGATTAGATTATATTTGATATTTTAATTTTTTTAAAATAATATACTTGATTCTTTCAATATTCTAAGACAAGATGAGATTTTTCTTTTTACTAAAATAACAATAAAAAATTAAATTAATGTTAAATTCTAACGCGATACTATAATTTTATTCTTAATACAATAGGAAAGAGTGAAGATTGTTGAGTATTTATTATTGAAATATCTATTTTGTGTAAAAACATTAATTTTATTGACAAAAAATTAGAGGAGTATCAATTGCAATTAAACTAAACCTCAAAGTGGATAAATCTATACTATAACTTACCCAATTCTTTTATATTTTTAACTAAAATAATTTACTTAGAAAAGCTAAAAATAAGCTTTTTCGAGTTAGGATTTATTTGTATAAAATCTCTTCATACATAATTAGAACAAAAAGTAAAATATCTCAAACAATTATTACTGTAATTTAAAACTCATAAAACCCTATTCAAATGGTATTTCATTTATTTTTAATCTATTAATTAATTGATTAAGAAATATAAGATACCATTAAATATAATAAACAAAATATTTTGTAACACTAGACCGCTCATTTGTTTCGAGACAATACATTTTTGAATTTTTTGAAATATTTCAATGCATGCAAATAGGAATAGGAATGCGTATGAGTTGAGTTTGTTTTGAGTTGAAAAGGAAAATGTAACTGAATCAATTAAAAGATAATGAGTTATGTCAGGTGGGGTTGGATTTTGATGTTTTAATCACTCAATCTAAACTAAACTAATTATTTGACAAATGAGTTGGAAGGTTGAGTTTTTTTTTTAAAAAAAACAAAGAAATGAGGAAATCAATATTTAACTCTGTATATTATAAATAAAGACTAAAAAATATTATTATTTTAAGTTATATAATAGATTTATGACATGAAGAAGTCACAAAAAAAAAGACCTCAATTACAACATACATAAATATTGTGTTTGAAAATTTATTAATCTATATATTAGTGATTAACATCAGTAATTTATAGTTTGATTGAAAAAAGATAGATAAGTATAACATATTTCATAATTTTAAATATCTAATATATATATATATATATATATATAAATATATAAGTGGCCAATTGATTCAGGTTGGGAGAATTGAGTTTTCACTCAACTAATTACCCGAATCATAAGGTGACGAATTAGTTAATTTTGAACTATAAAGAGAAGAGAAAACACTAGACTGAAATGATGCCGTTTTGAGTGAAAAGAAAAAAAAAAGGAGTGACAAAACGTTAATATTTCACAAAAAAAGCAGACGTATACTTTTCTTAAAAAAAAGCAGACAATCCAAACTCTAATGCACAATCCTTTGTGTAGAAATAAAAATCCTCCTTCACTGTTAAATTTATATTATTATATTGATGATAAAAGGATTAATTGGCAGCCGCATGTGGAGGACAGACAAAAATAAAAAATAAAAAAGAGGATTTTGTTCTTTTTAAAGTTGAAAATTGAAATTGCGAGCGACTTCGTTATTGCGGCCTTCCTTTTATACAATATTATGTCTCTCCCTCTCTCCTTCATTTCTATTCATTCTTCTTACTGTCTTCTTTCCAGAATCCAGACCCCAACTTCTCTATTTAATTATAGCTTCTCTCTTTCTTGAGCTTACATATATGTGTGCATATACATATATACCTACAGATCGAGAGTAATATATATCGAAGAGGTGATTATCAGGAATATATGAAGAAGCAGAAGATGAGGAAAGGAGTTTCAAGTTCAACAATGGCGTGTCTCTTGTTGTGCTCGCTTCTAATTGCTGCACAGATCATACTCTCTCCATTGTTTACCTTTTCATCTTCGTCTTCCTCAATACTCTCTCATCATTCTCCCATCTCAATCCAACAACCTCCTTCGCTTCCGGGTATGATCTTTTTAGTTTTTATTATCATAATTGGATTGGACTAGCTGATTTGAATTGTTGAACAAATAATCGATTTAAAATAATCCTTAAAATCGGTAAGTGATCGAATCATTTAACAATCAGTTAAATCAATCAAAAATCGATCAAATCTAATAAAAATCAGTGTTAAATGAATCAGTTGAATACTTGAATTGGTTTACTTAGTTTTTTTTTTTTTTGAAAATTTTCTTATTTTAAAATAAGGTAATGAAAAAATTAATACTACAGATCAGTTAATTTTAGTAGAAATGCCAGTATATTGATATTTTATAGATTTAATATTAATGAATATGATATTGGTTAATAATATTTCCTTATTCTTTGATTGATTTTTGCTGTGAACTTTTAATTATGAAAGTTGTTTTGTGTAATTTATTATCAAATATTATTTTTGATTGAATTTGTAAATTTATATTTATAGTATTTAATTATGTATATTATTTTTTTAAAAGATTTTAAAGTAGATCGATTTAACCACAGTGCAACTATTACTTTTGAAACGGTGTCTTTACTGGTTCAATGAACGTTTCATTTTTTAAAAATTTTGTTTTTAATTAATATATAAATTTGACAATATTCTTAACTCTTTCCAAAATTATTTACACGTATATTATAACATAGACTAATTTTACTAACTTATCTTCAAGTTTAGTTAAATCATATTTGATGTCTTCTTTAATTTTAAGAATATCATTAAGTTCTTAATATTTATTATATTTTCAAAACCCTTCACTAATGTATCTTCTGTTAGTAAATTGAAAGTTGTGCGTTCATTTAAAGAAATTTATTTAATTATTCTATTGTCATAAAAAAATAAAATTATAATATCATTTTGTGTAATATATGTTTAATATTAAGAAAGAGTGATATTTTAAAATAAAAGAATATCAAAATTTCAACCACAGTTTGGGTTGATTAATGTATTTTATTTTAATTTTATTGATGGAGCACATAACTTTCAAAGTCAATTGCCTTTGTTTAATAGGTTAGATGCATTGTCGGCATCATGATGCATTATTGTATTTATATTATAGACAATTGGGTTGCGTACGTTAACAAATGATTATGTGGTAAAATGAGCCAATTTTGTGATTATATTGTAAATTGATGTTCAAAATTAATAAAAGGTGCATATAAAGGTTAGACCGTTGACAATTGGTTTGAGTAATTTCACATTAAATAAATTTAATCTAGGTGGTCTTCACATAGACTCTATCTATTAGTCCTAATTAAATGGCTTTACTCGGTCAAGTAGAGGAGATGGACTCATATAATTATAATCAAAGTTGTCAAACTCGAGAGTTTACATAAACTTAAATAAATGAATAAACTTGTAAGAGTTTATATATGACGTTCATCTTTTAATAAAAATATTAAAATTATATATACTTACACATATTAATATTTTAATTCATAATTAATATAGAAAAGCACTTAATATCTAAATTTATATTGTATAATTATTTAATCTTTTTGGGTCTTAATACAAGTTCTAGTTTTACACTTAACTAAATAGCAAATACCAGAAAATACATAAAAAAAAAAAACACATACCCACACATTTTGAACTGCTGTTAAGTTAACTTGATCAACTTGGTATAAACTTAGTGAGTTTGACAGAATTTGATCAAGTTCAGATTCTAAGATCGAGTTTACTCGATTTGAAGACTTAAAAAATAAATTCAAAATAATATAAAAATTAACTCAAAAATTTAACAACTATAGCTATAACTACACGTGTGTCAACAAGTGTTATATTTTCCCTAATAACAACAAATTATGCTCTCCTCTTTAATTTCTTTTCATCAGTGTATATTATGCATAAAAATTGACCATGGCTCAGCCATTAGCATTTTTCTTGATAAAGAGGAATTCTAAACTTTTGATTCTCTTCTTTTTCCTAATTGAAGAACCAGAAAAGGCACGTGGCAAAACCATCAAGGAAATCGAGTGGGAGCCGCTTTTATGGCAATCGTCACAACCTCCAATTACTACGAACATTAGCTGCGACCGCACTCCCTTGCGATATGACCTATGCAATATCAATGGGCCCACAGTAGTGGACCCGACTACGGCGACATTCTTCACAATGGGCTCCACAAGATCCACCAAGCCCACGATCGTGGAAAAGATCAAGCCGTATCCTCGGAAATTTGAAGGCGAGATAATGGCCCAAATCAAGAACGTCACGCTCACCTCAGGCCCACAAGGCCCACCATGCAAGGTCTACCACAGCGTAGCGGCCTTAGTATTTTCTGCTGGCGGGTACACCGGGAACTTCTTCCATGATTTCAACGATGGGTTCATTCCATTGTTCATCACCGTCAACACGATCCTCCAGGATCAAGATTTTGTTATTGTAATATCTGAAGGTCGTGATTGGTGGATCTCCAGGTACGCAGATTTACTTAATGTGTTCAGCAAACACCCAATCATTACCCTTGATAACGACACTATTACGCATTGTTTCCCTTCAGTACATCTAGGCCTTATTTCACATGGTTTCATGACAATAAACCAAACATTGTTGCCAAACTCAAAAACATACCAACATTTCCGTGACGCCATAAATGAAGCATTTGACAACCATAACCAAACCTTGACTCCCAAAAAACTCATTTCTCGACCGCGGCTCTTGTTAGCTAGTCGAAACGGCACCATTGGCAGGGCAATAGTCAATGAGAAAGAAGCAATTCAGGTAATGGAAGAAGTAGGTTTTGAAGTGGTGATTTTTAAGCCCAATAGCAATACATTGTTACGTAAGTCTTATGCACTAATCAATTCAAGTCATGCTTTGGTTGGTGTACATGGTGCTGCACTCACACACTTGTTGTTTCTTCGACAAAGCTCAGTGTTTATGCAAATTGTTCCGATTGGAGTTGAATGGGCAGCGAATGCATTCTTTGGAAAAGTGGGAAAAGGATTAAATTTGGAGTATATTGAATATAGGATAAAAGTGGAAGAGAGCAGCTTAGTGGAAGAGTATGGCAAAGACAATATGATGCTAACAAATCCATTTGCTCATCAAAAGAGTGGGTGGCCAACTGAGATTATGGAAATATATTTGAAGAAGCAAAATGTGAAGCTGGATTTGGTTAGGTTTAGAGGGTATTTGGAGGAAGCATACAAGAAGGCCAAGGTTTTCATGGACAAAGAAGGAGATGCTTCTTTGGTACAGCAAAAATAAATCCAAGCAACATTAATTGAGGATGTGTTACTCTTTTCATTTTTCCTTATTTTTTTTTTCAATTTTAAACAAGAGAGGAAGCAGAGCATATTTATTATGTAAATAGGTGTGGTTCTCAATGGAAAAGTACCATTTTCTTAACTCCATTTCTAGACTAGCACCTCATTATCAAGCATTGAGATATACCATATATATATATATATATAGTCAATAAATTATGATAATGAAGAATCTGATCTTTTTCTTTTTTAAAATTTTTCTAACCCCATTGAAACTTCATAGTTAAACACATAGTTTAGAGAATTGAATTGAATTGGTCGATTCAATTAAAAAGTCAACGAACCAGTTAGGTTTTCAGTTCGGTTTGAACTCAAAACCGGTAAGTGTTTAAACTGGTAGAAAATCATTCACACTAGTAAAACTAGTAGGTTCAACTGATTTAGCCAATTCATTTTTTTTTTGAATTTTATTGAATATTATTATGTATTTTAAAAAAATTTCTAAAAAATTAAACTATCAAGATAAGATCTAATACTCATATAAATATATATTTGTAACATGTTTTGAATATTATATATTATATATATTAATATTTGTAACATATATATTAATTATATTCTTGATATATTTTAAGTATCATTAATTCTCGACTACAATTTAATTATTGACTTTGAACCACTGCTTTGACTTCTCAATTGATTTAATGATAAGTATGATTTTCTAAACCTTACTTAAATGTATTTGAACTGGGTAACTAATTGGCATTTGAAAGAATAGTTTGAAATAAACAAGCAAAAATACAAATATAGTTGACCAGCTGGCAAAAGCAAAGAAGGAAGATAGTGATAGTGGGAAAAGGAATGAGCGTTTCCATAATAAGGGGGCGAGGAAAGTGCTGTAACAAGTGAAGCAAAAGACAGCCATACCTTCCAAATTCCAATGGAAAGTTTGTTTCAAATTACTCATTGCTCATCACTCACCAGTTACCACTCACGTCCACAACCTTCTTTTTGAATTTTTCTAATTCCTTGAGGTTACCGCTTTATCATAATGTTATCAAAATTTTATAATTATTTTTAATTAATTATTATTTGAATTTTGAAATCAAATGAACCAATCATATTTTGTCATTGGAAAAAATTAATTTCCTCATTGAACAGTTTTTTTAATTAAATTATTTTAAGATTTATATGTATAATAGTTTTTGATATAGTCTTAATATACTATAAAAATATATTATTTAATTTTAATCTATCCTTAAATCACTTAAAAATAAATTGATAATATCAAATAATAGGCCGAGATTAAATTATTATTAATAATTATATTTTAAATATAATATTTAGGAAATATACTAATTTTGTATTTTATAGATTGATGTAACAATTATTTTACTAATAATACTAATAATATTTATTGATTTGTAATAATTAATTATAAATTTAACAATTATTTCAAAAAATGTTGTATTAAAGCTGTGAGAGAGAAGAGAGAGAGAGAGAGAGAGAGAGAGAGAGGTGGAAGCTTGGTTGAATATTGAAGATCTAAAGAGGTGATAAACAGAAATGAAGGAACAGAAGATGACGAAGGCGAAGGGAGTTTCGAGCTCAACAATGGCAAGTCTCTTTTTGTGCTCAGTTCTCATCACTGCACATATCTTGCTCTCTCCATTCTTCACCTTTTCGTTTTCATCCTCATCTTCTTCAACTTCCATTATCTCTCTTCCACTAAAATCATCACTTTCTCCGCCTTCTGCAATTTCAGACCAACCTCCTCCGTCTCCGCCTTCACCACCACTACCACCACCTCCTCCTCCGCCTTCACCACCACCGCCTCCAGGTATGAGTTTTCTCTCACTTTTTTCAAAAGCAAATTAAAACAAAGTTTCATTAAATATCCACGGTTGATGATGCATTATTATCTAGGGTTTATAATTCAATGCACTATTAATTTTATACATTGAATAACCAGAAAAGCCAAATAGCGAAATTACAAAAGACGTCAGGCGAGACCAATCTTCATCTTCTTTAAAGAAACCACGGTCTTCCGTAACCGCCCATATTAGCTGCGACCGAACTTTTCCAGTTTATGACCTGTGCAACATCAATGGGCCCACCGTTGTGGTCCCCACTACGGCTACGTTCTACGTTATGGGCCGAAAGAGAACCAAGCCCACCATTGTTGAGAAGATCAAGCCTTATCCATGGAAATTCGAAGGCCTCATTATGGCCCAAATCAAGGACGTTACTCTAATCTCAGGCCCAAAAAGCCCACGGTGCAGGGTTCGCCATAACGCGCCAGCTTTGGTATTCTCTGCTAGTGGCAACACTGGAAACTTCTATCATGATTTCAACGACGGGCTCATTCCATTGTTCATCACAATCAATACGATCCTTTCAGATCAAGATTTCGTAATTGTATTATCCGAAGGCCCAAAATGGTGGCCCACCAAATATGCAGATTTAATAAATGTTTCCCTTCAGCTTACATAGGCCTAATTTCACATGGTTTCATGACTATAAACCAAACCTTGATACCAAACTCAAAAACCTATTCACATTTTCATGACACCATACACAAAGCCTATGGTTACCATAGCCAAACCTTGGCACTCAAAGTCCTGGACTCCCGACCTCGTCTTGTGTTTGCAACTCGAACCAACACCAAAGGCAGAGAGATGGTCAACCAAAGAAGCAATTTGAGTGATGGAAGAAGTGGGGTTTGAAGTTGTGGTCTTTCAGCCTAACAGGAACACACCATTACGTGAGTCTTATACATTGATTAACTCAAGTCATGCTTTGATTGGCGTGCATGGTGCTACACTTGCACACTTGTTTTTTCTTCGACTTAGTTCAGTGTTCATGCAGATTGTTCCAATTGGAATTGAATGGGCATCATAGGTGTTCTTTGGAAAAATAGGGAGAGAGTTGAAGTTGGAGTATGTTGAGTATAAGATTAAAGTGGAAGAGAGTAGCTTGATGAAAAAATATGGGAGGGACAATTTGATGTTGACAAATCCATTTGCTATGCAAAATGGGGGATGGCCTGCCAAGATTATGGATAAATATTTGAGGGAACAGAATGTGGAGCTAGATTTGGATAGGTTTAAAGGGTATTTGAAGGAAGCATACAACAAGGCCAAGAAGTTCATGGACAGAGAGAGAAGGGTCTCTTTATTGGCTCCTAAAAATGAAACCTAGTAAATAGTAACTTCAACAATGTGTTACCTTTCTATTTTTGTTTTCCTTGTTGATTTTTGTTTTCAGTTTTAAAGGAATGAGGAAGCAAAAGATATTTGTTATGTAAGTTGTTGTAGTTGTCAATGGAAAGTACCACCTCAAAACTCTTTCTTTCACATTGTTTTTGTTGACACAATTAACACCATGATTATTAGAATCAAACTGGATCAGTCGATTCAATTGGTCAGACCAAGAATCAGTCTTTTGTTGTTGTAAACTTTTGATTGAGGATGTTATTTTGTCATAAACTTTTTGTGTAATTGAACATTTTTTTTTGATTGAGTTTGTCTATTTATGTTTACGATATGTAATTATGTATAGTATTTTAATATATTTAATTATATATTGGTAAAAGGTATCCATATGTTCCTAAACTTTACCTTGATGCTCATTTATGCCCGTAAACTCTTTTTTCGTTTATGTCCCTTATGTTTCATTTGTTATCATGTATACTCCAAAATGACAAAAATACTCTCCATCCCCCATCTTTTCTCTCTGTACTCTCTCTCTCTCTCTCTCTCTCTCTTCTTATTAAAAATTTTCTATTTATTCACCTAGGTCCTTAGCTAAGATTTTTCATTTTGTCTTTTGCATGATTTAGATTATATTTAGCTTCATCTAGGTCCATAGATTGTGAATATTTTTTTATAATTAAATCAACCCATGTAAACTTTTAAATTTGTTCAGTTTAGTCCTTATCATATGTGTATCACGTCCATCTCTCGGTTTTGCTTTCCAAACCAGTCCAGAACTTCATCTTAGATGTTTTTAAGACATTTTTGATCATTTCCATCCCAGAGCAAAGCAAATTATGAATTAAAACTGAGTTTTAGAAAAAACTTTATTCATCACGCATCCTTGCTCTGTTATTCATTTTTTTTTGTTTAGTCACCTATTTAGCCCCAAGCTTTGAGTGCACCATAATCTAAGTTAACTCAAAGCTTAGAGCTAAGTAGGAGACTAAACCAGAAAAAATGCAAAACAAAGCACGAAAATGGCGTGATGACTGAAGTTTTTCCAAAACTGAGTTTTAATTCATGGTTTGCCTTACTTTGCATTGAAAATGATCGAAAATATCCTAGAAAATCTAAGATGAAGTTCTGGATTGGTTTGGAAAGCAAAATCAGGATATGGATATGATAGGGACTAAATTGAATAAACTCAAAAGTTTACAGGGATTGATTTAATTATAAAAATATATATTCACAATCTATGGATCTAGATGAAACTAAATATGATCTTAAATCATGCAAAAGATAAAAGAAAAAATCTTAGCTACAGACCTAGGTTAATATACAGAAAAGTTTTAGTGAGGAGAGAGAAAGGATAGAGAGAGAAGAGGGGGGATGGAGGGTATTTTCGTCATTTTAAGGCATATATGGTAATAAATGAAATATAAGGGACATAAACGAAAAAAAAGTTTAGAGGCATAAATGAGAATTGAAGTAAAGTTTAGGGATATATAAACAGCTTTTGCCTTATATTTTTTATTTTTTTAACATTTTAAAAACACCACCAGTTCAACCATTGGCTCTTGAACCAATCTTTCCACCAGTTTAATGAACAGTTTAATTTTCAGAACCTTGATTAACACTATAAAAAGAAAAACGTTGTTTGGTAATGAAATGAATCCATAGTTAAATAAAATATTTGTGGCGAATCAAATTTCACTGCTTTTCTATTGGTACATGCAAGAACTAACTAAATAAACTTAACTAAAAATAAGTGCATTTGTAAATTATAAAAAGTAAAAAAATAAAAAAAAAGGCAAATTGACAGTTTGTTTCACATGAGACAATATTTTTTTGAATTTTCTAAAATATTTCAGCTTGTGCAGAAATAAAAACTCCCCTTCATATTACTAAATGTGTAAGTCAACTGGCAACAAATTGTTTTAGTTTAATTAGAGGTTTCGAGTTTGATTCTCTAAGAATGTAGATACATTAAAACTTAGTAGGTATAGATCTTCCGTCCATTATGATTTTACTCGACTTAAATTTAGAAGAGTCAACATTTTTGTTGTATTTGTGTAATATCCTGCCTAATTTACACTTTTGGATTTTAAAGTTTGAAATTCAAAAACATAAGTAGTGGAGAAATGGTTTATATTATGTAAATAATGAGAAATATTTACCTAGAAATTAAAAGGAGGAATTAAATACAAAAGATCAAGAAATGAGCTACTTTATGAATGAGAAGGGACCAAAATATAAAATTATGTAATAAGGAAAATGACCTAAAATTAGTAACAGAGGATTACAAGATACAAATTGTGCCAAGTGGCTTCATCATAACCAAAATAACTTGACTCCCATTTTGGTCACACCTTTTCCCTTAATTCCATCTATGTCCCCTACTAAAAATTTTAAAAGTCCAACCATGTCCCACCACTCATATATAATCACGCCACCCATTGTAAGTCTTCATCTTCTTCATTCTAACGTCATCTTGGCCGTGGTTCATGGAGAGAAAGGAGAGAGTATGGCGTGAAGAAGAAGAGAGAGAGAAGAAAGAAGAGAAAGTGAAGGAAAAGGCAAGAAAATAACAAAAGTAAGTGGTTTCTTGCCTCTAGACATTCTCAAGCTCTATTTTTCCTTCTTTAGAAGTTTATTCTCTCCTCTTCCATGGTGGATTCTAGAGACAGAAGGAAGAACCTTAGAGAGAGAAAGTCATAGAAACATGAGAATAGCTTGAAGGTAAGCTTCTAATCCTCCTCTCGCTTTGTCTTCTCAAATTAAAATTTCAATTTCTAGTCTTTTGATGGTGAAATTTTAGTGAGAGAAAGAGAGAGGAAGATGAACTCGAGAGAGAGAAACTTATAGAAAGTTTGAAAGATGCCCAAAGATGAAAATTTCTAACTAGAACATGCTCTCTAGTATCAAGTTTTATGCTTAACAACCCAACTATCTCCATATATGTATAGAAATTCTTAAAACAAGGAAGATATAATTTCTAAAGATAAAGTGTGATGGAAATTTGAAGGGAAGGTTGAAGGAAGCAAGAAACAAGGCAAAGCTAAGAAAAGGAAGGAAAGAATGGAGAAGGTTAGCTTAGATTTTGCCTTGTTGATTGAATTATGTTGTATAAATGTACTCATGTAATTAGTGCATGTGAAAGAACTTTGTTTGGGTTAATGTGTGATGTATAACAATACTTGAAGTTATGTTAATGTGTATGTGATATGGAGATAGGATACTTTGAAGTTGAGAAACTATTGTGTATGTATGTAAGAAACTAAAGTGAAACTATGCTTATGTTGCAAATCTGGTCAATATTATGTTTGGAATTGGTTAATGAAGTGGATGATCTCTTTTTGTGCCACTTGTGCTAATGTTAAAGAAAGTGCTTAAGAAAATTTATAAGAATTCAATCTCATTAGTTATTCTAAACTCACTTAATCAACATAATTGACCAAAACAAGACAATTTTACTTGTGTTGTACTTTATGAGACAAAAAAACTATTTAGATCAAGTCCTTTACTTGAAATTTTTATGAGATATTCCTTAACACATGTGAATATAAATTGGAAGGTTTCATAATTTTTGAGTAATCACATCTTGGTCAAATACTAAAGGTATAGTACCTTTTTCAGATCTCAAACTAAATTGATTGATTTTGTTTACTGTTTTGTTAGACTAATCAAATGGTCATATTTTATTCTAAAATTTTTATGGTATGTTATCATGATACTAAAGTGTTATCCTACCAAATTTCCTGGTAATTGGAGTCAAAATAATGGGTCAAGTATTTGTAAAACCGAAACCATTGAATTCTGAGACAATCTCGAGGTTAATTGAGAAAATAATGTTTTTGAAGGGACAAAACGTAGTATTTCTTCTATACCAAAATTTATGATTTTTGAAGTTGTAATTCCTGCCCAAAAAATTCTTGAAGTTTAGGGTCCGAAATTCAGTCTTAAACAAAATATATTAAATTAAATTTAAAATACTTGTAATAAATTTTTCTTAGATTCATAGTGTTACAGTTTAGATACTAAATGGTTCAAACAAAAGAAAAAATTAAACTCTCCTTCATTATTATAGCCAGGAGGCAGCCATGTGGAGGACAGAAAAAAGGAAAAAACAAAAAGAGGATTCGGATCTTTTAAAAGTTGAAAATTGAAATTGCAAGCAACTTCGTTAATGTGGCCTTCCTTTTATACAATATTATGTCTCTCCCTCTCTCCTTCATTTCTATTCATTCTTTTCAGTGTCTTCCTTCTAGAGCCCCATTTCTCTTCAGCCTTTCCCCCCTCTTCAATTTTTCTCTATTTATAGCTTCTCTCTTTCTTGAGCTTACATATGTGTGTGTGTGTATATATGTATATATCTACAGATCGAGAGTAATATATAATGAAGAGGTGATTATCAGAGATATACGAAGGAGCAGAAGATGAGGAAGGGAGTTTCAACTTCAACAATGGCGTGTCTCTTGTTGTGCTCGCTTCTCATTGCTGCACAGATCACACTCTCTCCATTGTTTTCCTTTTCATCTTCGTCTTCCTCACTCTCTCATCATTATTCTCCCATCTCAGTCCAACGATCTCCTTCTCATCCAGGTATGACCTTTTTAGTTTTTTTTTTTTTTTTTACCAATGATATCAAAGCCAGAGTAAACCAACTGGTTATATCATGGTTTGGAATAACTTTTAAAATTAGAGAGTGATAGAACTGATTAATAACTAGTCGAATCGGTCAAAAATCAATTAAACCGGATAAAAATCGATGGTAAATGAACTAGATGAATCAATTTATTTGAATTTTTTTAAATTTTTTTGTGCATTTTAATTTTTAAAAATTTTATTTATTCTATAATTATTTAATAAAAAAATTAATATTATATATCAGTCAATCTTAATAATGATGTTAATATATTGATATTTTATTGATTTGATATTAATGAATATTACATTGGTTAATAATATTTCCTCGTTATTTCATTAATTTTTGCTGTAAATTTTTGATTGTGGATTGTGTTTTGTGCAATTTTTTTATATCAAATTTTGTTTTTGATTGAATTTGTAAATTTATTTTTATAGTCATTAATTATGTATATTATTTTTTTAATATTTTAAAGTAGATCAGTTTAATCACGTTTTAACTATAATTAGATTATTGACCTTTGAACCAGTACCTCCACCAGTTCAATCTTCGATATATTTGTCATAACCATAATTGGTTTTTACTCACTAATATATAAATTTGATAATATTCTTGACTCTTTCCAAAATTATTTACACGTATAGTATAACATAGACTAATTTTTACTAACTTTTAGTTAAATCATATTTTGATGTCTTCTTTAGTTTTAAGAATATCATTAAGTTCTTAATATTTATTATATTTTTAAAATCCTTCACTAATGTGTCTTCTATTAATAAATTTATATAATATCATTTTTGTTTAAAAATTAACTTCGTGATAAAAAAATAAGTAATATTTTTGTCATATATGTTTAATATTAAGAAAGAGTGATATTTTTAAAATAAAAGAATATCAAAATTTCAACTACGGCTTAGGTTGATTAATGTATTTTACTTTAATTTTATTGATGGAACACATAACTTTCGTCTTTCAAAGTCAATTGCCTTATTTAATAGGTTGATGCATTGTCGGCACCATACGTTTCACGATGCATTATTATATATTTATATTAATAGAGAATTACTTTGCGTGCGTTAACAAATGATTTTATGTGGTAAAATGAACCAATTTTGTTATTTATTATAAATTGATGCAAAATTAATAAAATGTACATATAAATAATAATGTGTTGAAATAAAATAAGACCTAATCTACTCTTATATAAGAGGAGTGTTGGACAGTCTAATACTATTCAATGGATACAAAAAGATAAAATTTATGTGAATTTCATCTTAAGCAGCCAACGTCAAACGATACTAGATCACTCAACATCTTACTATAAAACATGAGATCTGATTTCATATAAAATACACTATAAATTTAAACTAATGTCGTAACTAGGTAGAATAATTTCACATTAAATATTATCATTGTGTTTTGTATATATAATTATGACTATACCTTGTGTAAATAAGCATTATATTTGCCCTAATAACAACAAATTATGCTTTCTTTAAATTTCTTTTTATTAGTGTATATTATGCATAAAAATTGACCGTGACTCACCCACCCCTTAGCATTTTCCTTTATAAAGGGGAATTCCAAACTTTTGATTCTCTTCTTTTTCATAATTGAATAACCAGAAAAGGCACGTGGCAAAACCAGCACGGAAATCAAGAGGGACCCACTTTTATGGCAATGGTCACACTCTCCAATTACTACGAAAATTACCTGCGACCGCACTCCCATGCGATATGACCTATGCAGAATCAATGGGCCCACCGTTGTGGACCCCTCTACGGCTACATTCTATGTTATGGGCCGAAAGAGAACCAAGCCCACCGTTGTGGAGAAGATCAAGCCTCATCCTTGGAAATTCGAAGGCCTCATTATGGCCCAAATCAAGAACGTCACTCTAATCGCAGGCCCAAAAAGCCCACCTTGCGAGGTTCGCCATAATGCGCCAGCCTTGGTATTCTCTGCTGGTGCCAACATTGGAAACTTCTATCATGATTTCAACGACGGGTTCATTCCATTGTTCATCACAGTCAATACGATCCTTCCAGATCAAGATTTCGTACTTGTATTATCCGAAGGCCCAAAATGGTGGCCCACCAAATATGCAGATTTAATAAACGTGTTCACCAAACACCCTGTCGTTTCTTTTCAAAACGATGTCGTTACCCATTGTTTCCCTTCAACTCACATAGGCTTCATTTCACATGGTTTCATGACTATAAATCAAACATTGATGCCAAACTCAAAAACCTATTCACATTTTCATGACATCATACACAAAGCCTATGGTCACCATAACCAAACTTTGGCACTCAAAATCCCAGACTCCCGGCCTCGTCTTGTGTTTGCAACTCGAACCAACACCAAAGGTAGAGAGATGATCAACCAAAGAGAAGCAATCCAAGTGATGGAAGAAGTGGGGTTCCAAGTTGTGGTCTTTGAGCCAAATAGTAATACATCATTACGTGAGTCTTATGCATTGATCAATTCAAGTCATGTTTTGATGGGCGTGCATGGTGCTACACTTGCACACTTGTTTTTTCTTCGACCGGGTTCAGTGTTCATGCAAATCATTCCTATTGGGCTTGAATCGGCGTCAGAGGCGTTCTTTGGAAGAGTAGGAAAAGGGTTGAAGTTGGAGTATATTGAGTATAGGATTAAAGTAGAAGAGAGTAGCTTAGTAAAAAAATATGGGAAGGACAATCCGATATTGACGAATCCATTTGCTATGCAAAAAGGTGGATGGCCTGCTAATATTATGGATATATATTTGAAGGAACAAAATGTGGAGTTAGATTTGGTTAGGTTTAAAGGGTATTTGAAGGAAGCATACAACAAGGCCAAGAAGTTCATGGACACATAGGAAAGAGTCTCTTTGGCTCCTAAAAATGAAATCTAGTTACTAGTAACATCATGATTCATGAGAGTATGAATTTTCTGTTGGAGCGACGATAAACTCAACAAAATACTGAATTCACCAACACCGTTTGATATCGGTGCATCCTACTAGCATTGGACAATATTGATGAATTCAGCACCCTGCTAAGTGTATGAAGCCAATAGGGGATCTAAGTCTACATAAAAAATGTGTTACTTATTTTTTTTCCTTGTTGATTTTTGTTTTCAGTTTTAAATTAAAGGAATGAGGAAGCTAAGAATATTTGTTATGTAAGTTGTAGTAATGTCAATGGAAAGTACCATCTCAAAACTCTTTCTTCGACATTGCTTTTGTTGACTCAATTAACACTGCTTGAAAAATCTTGTTTGGTGACGAAAAGAATTCATAGTTACATAAAAATATTTGTGGAAAATCAAATGTCACTGCTTTTCTATTGGTACGTACGAGAATTAACGAAATAAACTTAACTAAAAATAAGTGCATTTCTAAATTCTAGAAAAAAAAATTAAATTGAGATGAATAAATTTACATGAACATAAAAAATTAAGTAGTATTTCTCAATTTTATTCAATTATTCATAAAATTGACTTATTGATTTGATCTCTCACCACGAAATTTTCATCGATAATCTTTGTGTCAATCATGTGTTAATGAAATTAAGTAATTAACAGAAAAAAAACCGTACATGTAATATTAAATACTATAATATCTATATAAATTGTATAATAATCATTTTTTTATCTTTCAATAATTATCACAGATTAGCTAATTCTGTTAAACAATGAGAATTTGCTAGCATTTAAAAACATATTAAAAATTAAATAGGTGAAAATATATCTAAAGCCCCTGTAAATTTACTTAATCATAAATTTAGTCCCTATATTTTAAATTAGTCCTTATAGTTTTTAAAAATATAAAGATTGACCTTTGATATTAGTCAACTGTCAGTCAACAGTTATCATGGTTCACTTAATTTTGACTATGATGCTTTCATCAACAAATATATCCATGTTACCACCACATGTATCCAAATAATGTGCTACTGTGGCACCTCGCCGTCAATTATTAGTTTTTCTTTTCTTATTTTTTGTCTTAGTATAGGGTTGGTCTTCAAGTATTGCTGTCGTGTGAGTATTTTGTAAACATAAATGATGATGTGGTGTCATGTCAACGCATTATTTGGACACATGTAACGTTGACGTGAACATGTATATTAATGAAAACATTTTAGTTAGTACCATGTGTATTATAATAACTATTGAATAACAGTTGACTAATATTAGAGAATAATCTTTATGTTTTTTAAAATTATATGGATTAAATTATTGATTTTTAAAGTAGAGGGACTAAATTATAATTGAATGAAATTATAGAAACCTTAAATATATTTTTACCAATTAAGTGAAATCAAATCTCACCCCAAACTTTAAAAAAGGAAAAAAAGAAAAAAAAAAACGGTTGTGTTCTGTCAAGCGGGGCGGAGATGCCTACGAGACAATGCAAAAGCATGAGTATGTACGCGTTTGGCACGCCATTAACGCTCCGTTCAGCGAAATCGACGTTGCGGCAGAAAGGGAAGGGGGAAAATCGATAATGGAGAAGGTTCTGACGAAGGCAAGTAGCTTAAACATCAAGGGAAACAGCTCGTGGATTTCCAAGAAAGCCAAGCAGGAGTTCTCTAACATCTCCGACGACATCACCGTGAGTCGAAATTCGAATCATCATTTATATCTATATTCTCTGCGTTTTTCTCGCTCGCGTTTCAATATTTTCTCGCCTTTTTCTGTTTGCGAGATTATTGTTCATCATCCTTGGCTTTAACTTCCCCCTTTTGATGATGTATCTGCTTTGGCTTCCTGGATTTGGTGATTTGGTCATGTGATTGGCGTAGTAAGGTCTGTCTGGGTAAATCGCCATTGAAATGGCAAATCGACGATATATTTTGAAGACTTTTAATGTATCTCTCTCTTTTTTTCTTCCATCTTCTTCCTTGCTCATAGAGGTCACGGAAGGTGTTGCTAATGGCTCGTGATAGTCTTTCACAGGCGGATCAATGGAGGAATCAGTAATGAATTAGTGATTGATGTCGACAAAGAATATCAACGATGTTAGTGAGAAAGAAGAAAGATCAGCAATGAATTAATGATGAGAGTAGCTTGATCCTTTCTTCTTTTATTCTATAGACTGAAATTCGATTATTTCACATTTTTTGTGAAATTCGATTCTATCAAATTTCTTTTCATGAAAAATTAAAAATCTCTTTTTTATTCAATTAATAAAATACTAAACATGAAAGTAAAAGAATGTGAATTACATTCTTATTCAATTAATGAATAACAAACGGTTTTGAAAATCTACCATGAGCGCCATGATAAGATAAAAGGTAAAGATGAAAGTTTTTTGACCAAATTTGTGACAATTTAATTTTAAATTTGTATTAAAATGATTTTTCGCTCTAATCTTTGCTAAGTCTTATTTTTAATCTATGGTAATTTCTGTTTTAAAATCTATCAACGACTAAATTTTTGCCTCTAATTCATTGTCAAATATGTTAAAGATGAAATTGAATGATATTATAATGATATTTGTTTTTCTTGCCGTGGAAATTTTAAATATTAAAATCTCATATGTCTAACATCTTGAATATTAAAAAATATTAGATAATAAAGTACTAAACACTTCATAATTTTGATGGTCTAGCCATAGAAAGAAAATTTTGGAATATATATATATATATATATATTCTTTCTTTGAATTCCTCAGGGTGATTTTTGAGTACTAGCAATTAGACCTTATTTGGTCGTCGACTTCATTTTATATAAATATTATTTCGATTTTTCAATAAAAAATCAATAATTGAATATCTTTTGTAGCTTAACATTACACGAGTAACTTCATTTTTTAAAAATAAATTTATTTTTATTTTTATTATAATTTACATATCGAACATTCTATGGTTTGGAGTTTTGACTTTATACCATATAAAATTCGATTAACCCATTGCCTATTTGCCTTAGCTTTGCTGAAACATGATCTTTTGCAGTCTCTCTCGAGTACCGTTGAAGTAAAGGCAAAACGGATTTTCAACAAGATATCAGGTATGAAAATTTAAGTGATAATTTAAATTCTTCCAAGTTTACATGAGTGATATACACTCAACGGTCCAGTTCTCACCCGTTTTTTTTTTTTTAATTCTGTCTTGTTTTTTTAATATTTGCTAAACTACTAATCTAAAAAAATTAGTGGTTCATATTCAAAATAAGACCAAACTGGAGAGGTCGTCATCCCCACTCATATACCTATGTGCGTAGTTACATATAAATATTTGCATATTTGTGTGCTTATATAAATAAACATGTACTCCTACACTAACATGCACACACATGATGTATATACTTGGCAGCGCATACACAAACACACAATCACACACGTATATACATACAGATGTGTACATGCATATAAGAGCACATGTGTGCACACACAAAACACAAGTGAGCATGAATATATACAGTATCATACACACATACATAGGTACAACGTGTTACATGTATATATAAAGGACATGCACGCGTGTACAAAGCACATATGCAAAGTCATACATATAAACACATGCACATACATTATATATCTCTATATACACACTCGTGAACATAAATAGGTACGAGTATGTGTATTGAAAGAGAGTCACACAGAAGGAATTTCATAAATTGTATTAAAGCATTTAAAATACTGTAGTCCAAACATAATCTTAATGAAATTTATTTCGTTGATGAAATTTTATTAGAACTGTCTAGTTCATCCTTCAGAGCCATATCACATCTCAGATTTGATGAAATATGATGAATTGAGACAATATCTTAAATATATTCACTATTTTTTTATTTTCCGACGGCATGGAAAGAACAAAAGAAATATTTTATTTATTTCTTTAACAATTTTTGATCTCTAATGGACCTCTAAGTAGGATTCAAACTCAGATGAAGTTTTGACCATCTTTTAGAGAAGAACGGATGGATTTTGTAGGATTCCCAAGACTAATTTCTTATGCTTACTTTTGGCACTTTCCTCCAATGCTTTGCATCAGGTAATCCAGTGAGAAGCCTACCGTATCTCCTCACAGAGTACAATTTGCCGGCAGGGCTATTTCCTCAGACTATAATCTGCTATGATTTTGATAAAATCAATGGTAAGCTGGTTGTGCATTTGCCATTTGCATGTGAGGCCACCTGAACTGATTCTTCTGTAGTGAGGTATGACACCCGAGTCCGAGGGGTTCTCAAAAAGGGAAACCTCACCGGAATTGAGGGACTCAAAAGTAAGGTTTATGTTTGGGTTAAGATAACAGTTGTGTCAGTTAAAGGTAGCAAATCTGGTATAGTGATCTTCACGGCTGAGGTCAATAAGTCCATACCAAAGGAAAAATTTAATGAATTACGAAAACAAATGAAAAAGAAAAATCTGAAATATACCTTCCAACATTTGAAATAAAATTTTAGATTTACATAATCTAGGATTGGGCGTTTAAGGTTGAATTTTGAAATTTGAACAAAAAGAAATTAATAAAAATACAAGTTGATAAATTAATCAACTAGAATACTAATCCTATGAGCAACAGGGAATTTCGAAAGACTATAAGGAATAATTAAATAGATATTAGTAATAGTAATTAAAACAAATCAAAATTAACCAAACAAAATAATATACATATAATATAAATAGTAGTAGCAATGGTTAAAGGATAATGCAAAAGATTAAATAAGGAAATTAGATAATTATCCAAACTAACCAATCTAATTAGACATTAAATTGAAGGATAAATTATCCCAATATGAAATCTGAAAAAGAAAAGTTTTTTTTAGAAATATGAATTAAACATATTATTTTTAATTAGAATAATCTAAAATTTGAATAACAAAATCTATTTAAATTTAAACAATTAAATTGATCTATCTTAAACTAAGTTAGAAACCCTAGAACAAATACATACTCAACCAAACTAATCCCTCCCACAAGCACACTCTCTCGGCTAATCTTTTTTTCTAAACATCAACACTCAATTTTCAATATTGGGAAGCTCAAGTGGAGTTAACAACTAATAAGCAAGAAGAAATTAAGGTAAGTCATAATCTTCCCTTCCATTTTAGTGATGTTGTTTCTTTTGAAATAAACATAAAAACAACCCCACATCATGTTCTACAGCCTTCACATAGTCCTAGGATCTGTACATTCTATACCCAAACAAGAACTCAAAGGGTTTCATCTTTTTGCAAGAATTAAAACAAGGTAAGAAAATTTATTTTCAAAAATTTTGGAACAATTTTTTTGAAAATTAAAACGACCATATCTCTTTCTAGAAAACTCCAAAATTTTCAAATTACTATGCACAGAAAGCTCTTTTCGTCTATTTTCCAGAAAATCTAAAATCTTTCGAAAACTCCCTACCGTTTGAGAGATATGGCCGAAACAGTACACGGAGGTCAGAAAACTGAAATAAAATAACTTTCTGTTTTAATTTCAAAGTTTGTCTTTCAAACATGCGATAGGAAAATCTGGCACATTACCGAAGAATCTTGGATTGTCATGCTATGATTTAGCAAGGAACCCAGGTGAGTGAACTAACCCTTCTTTAATATTATCTTAAGTGTTAAAGTAATAGGGTATAAAGATAGGTAATGACCATAATGAGAATATGATTGGTGATGATAATAATAATAATAATTATTATTATTTTGTTTGGAAAAAGATGCACATGTGATTTACGAGATGGTTGAAATTTGAGATAATTGAGATTATCTGGACTTTTATACTTGACGATTTATGATGTTGTATTTTATTATATTGGGTGGATATTGTTTGTGTTTGGGTGGGATAGTACCCTCTCTCATGTCAAGCGGGAAATCCGGGTAATAGGATGACTTGACCTCTGAGAGTAGAGACAACGATTCCTTCGGTAGGGAGATGAGCCCGGATTTAATCCGTGAGGCGCCGTGACCATTGCTGATGAGGTTGTGCGTCATGGCGGGTTGATAAAGTTGAGAAAATTGGTTGAGCGAGCCTACGAGCGCTCCCGGATATGATGAGATTGGTTGAGCGAGCCTACGAGCGCTTCCGGATATTTTGCCATTGACGAGTACTAGTTCCGTTGGTCTGAATTGTCTGATTGATTTGCAATTCTTTGATGTGTATCTTTCCTTGTGATTTTATAATTTTTACCTATGCTTTTTATTTTATTGCTTTTGCATAGCGGATTTTATTAGGGCGGGGATTGGCTCGCTCATTGAAATTATTATCTCACACTCGTTAATTTTCCCTTTTCAGATCAGATAGTGAAGGAAAATCTCCCGCTAGACGAGTAGTTGCCGTTGGACTATCCCATTGTTGGGTGAGTCCCATATTGTTAGTATTTTATTTTTGTTAAGTTTAGGAAGCTCTGTGGTCAACTAGGACATCTAGGGGGTTCTCGGGTAGTTAAACTACTTTATTTATTGTATTTAATTTGATTCAAATTTAAAAATTTATTTTGAGAATTTATAATACGAATTATGGTAGAAATCGAGATTTAAAACTACGGGATTTATTTATGTTAATGTGACTTTGAGAATGAATGAAATATCATAATTTATTTTTTTTAAACATTAAAATTGTATGAATTGATATTTTTTATATATATTTATTTTAAGTAGTATTCATTCATAAATTAAATTAAATTTAATTAATATTAACCTTAATTAATAATTATTCATATTTAAATGTTATTTCCTAAATATTAATCTATATTATATATATATATTTTTTTTTTTCAAACTCTGATTTTTCTCTATTTATGTACGTTAAATATTTTATATGAATAACATAAAAAGGGTAGAAATAGAGTTGTTAATTAGGCTTACGGTAACATAGGATTCGTGTCACCGTGCCGGTCACGTGCCCGAAATTTGGGTCGTGACACTCAAAAGTAAGGTTTATGTTTGGGTTAAGATAACAGCTGTGTCAATTAAAAGTAGCAAATCTGGTATAGTGATCTTCACGGCTGAGGTCAATAAGTCCATACCAAAGGATGCTTATGTTACACCTCCCAAAGTTGTTAGAGTATTATAATGTTGATCAAAGTTCAGAAAATCAGACCAGTCATTGAACCGATCAAGACGCCATTTCAAGAATTAATAATCGAAACGATGATACTTAAAATATATTAAAATATTCAAGACATGTTACAGATATATATTTATATCAATCATCGATTTTTTAATAACCAAAATTTTTAAAAATTTCTTTAAAATACATAATAATATTCAAAAAAATTCAAAAATTCAAAAAAAATTGAACTAGTTGAACTAGTTAATTTTACTGGTTTCACCGATTCGAGATCAATTTGACTAATTTAAAGACTCACTAATTCCCAGGTCTAAATTGGACCGAAAACCAGACTAATTTACCAATTTTTTTATCAAACCGACTAATTTGATCTGGTTCTCTGAATCATGATTTTGATATAGAGAGATATATGTAAACTAAACCAATTATAATGTGCTTGAAATTATTTATATGTTTTAATTATGTCAGAGATGGCTTGACTTGCTTACAATTGTTACATGAAGCCTAGTGTCCTCTCTTCTTGTTGGACTTTTGCTGGATGTATTGCATTCCTGATCTTAAATGATGCAAGACCAATCTAAACCATGTATTTTTGTAGTTGGATACAATGTATAGCAGAATGGGGATATAATGAACAAACAGTCCGTAAAAGCAAATATATCTTGTGTGTGCGCGTGTTTCTTTTGTAAAATATCGAAGAAAAATTGATATAAATATTAATCGATTTCAGCAACTATATGCATCCGATTATTTTCACTTTATACAATTTTTTGTCAGTAACTTTAGACAAAGTGATAAAAGCATTTATATGCAAAACTTGGCTCTGAGCCAAAAACAAAGCAAAATAGCAAGGCATTCAAGAATCAAGATCATTTGTTTCATATTGTAAATTTTGATGATCAGATAGCCATTCTCAGAACTAGAAGTCTACAATAATTTTCATTCAGCTCCCTTGTTATTCATAACTTACAAGCTATAAAGCTAACTTTTGGGGGCATTTTGATTTTATTCATCAGAAATACATGGAAAAAGAATAACTGATTTCTCAAAAAATTGGATTACATGACATCAATGGTCCAGCTTCAACTTCTCTAACTACGAAACTGTATTTGAATCACGGATAATCTCATATACAGATATAACATTTTCAATAGTCAGTAGGCCAATAATGCACCACTCCAAGAAATCTGACTTTCTGTTTTGGAGCACTTCTTGGAGAAAATGAATATTGTGCTGCCGACAACCAAATCAAAAGACCATAAGACTTTATTAGAAAACAGTACCCACAGCAAAACGCTTCTTTTTGTTTTTCAAATGTTTATGTTGCTGGATTAGAAGTAAACGTCCAAAAGTGGTTTTTATTTTTTACTTTTTTTGTCCCTCGATACTAGTTGTTGCTTATTAAATACATTATACAAACAAAATTAAGCATTTATAAGAACAATAAGCTTTGGGGGAAAAAGGGCAGGTTCTTTTTAGGTGCCGTTTTTTTGAGGGCATTAGACATTAGTAGGTTCTTCAATAAAAACATAACATGTAAATATTTATTTACAACAAAGAACTACATTTAATGGCTTCTTCAAAGAAGTTTATTCTAGCGTCATCGTTTTATTGGAGAATTCAGTAGCAAACACAATTTTTTTGTTAAACCAAGCCACTCATGAAGAGAGACACAAGCATGCTAGAAGTAGTCTAACTAAAAAATGCACCTGACTCTATGTGACTCTTCATGATCGGTTTGCTCTACATATTTTTGTAAATCTTGTCCACATAAGAATCTCTAGCAAAACCTAAGAAATTGCACCCAAATTTTGTCGCAGTAGTGGACTAATAGAGCACATCTAGAAATAGAGATGTGCATAATTAAAAATAGTTGTTAGGTCTTACATGGACTAGGATTCAAGCAAGTTTATCAAATGCAATGTTCAAGTAATGAAGTGTCTAATACTTTCAGAAAATTAAAATGGAAATAAAGAGCAGCAATAGTAGTACCTCTACGAATTTCAATTTGAAATCCAGGTTTCCAAATCGTTGTGCAACTTCATACTCCTCCCTCAGGTACTCATATATTTGAGCATACTTTGCATCCCTCCAAGCAATTTCTGATCTGATTAGTTCACAATAAAACATTAATGAGGATGTTGAGAAAACAAAGTTGCAATTTAAACTTGCTTAGATCAATGCCCTTGTGAAAGATGAAGATTGAAGAGTATTAAAATCAAATACCAGTTAATATAACCTTAAGACATTTGTGCAAATTAGTGCATGAAAAGATGCAGATTTTTCTAATATCTGAATTTTGAAATGACAATACCTCTCAAAGAGACCAACTTTAAGAATCACATCAGCTAAATTTGAGTTAGCCTTTCCAACAAGCTGAAGAAGCTTCTTCTTCTCCATTGTGAAAGTGCCTGTTTTCTCCATTCCGCGATTTATGCCTGCAAACTCTTCAACTAAACTATCCACCTGACAGGAAGAGAAAAGAAGCATTTTATTTTCAACACCCTGAATTTAGTGGCCATATTCTTCTTCACTTTCCAAAATTTGGGGTGATGAAAAAAAATGCCAAAATATTGAAAAAACTGTGCTGTTTGGCACATTTCAAGAATAACATCCATATTTTCAAATGATAACAAGAATTACACATCCTAATGGCATACAAATAAACCAGTTCAACAGATACATAATGTAATAGTTACTTCAAGAGTTTAAACTTATGCAGTCCCTTTCCACACCCCAAAAATAATGGACGCATGGAGTACAAAAGAATTACCAAAAATAAAGGGAGAGAAGGGCCATGTAATACATTCTCTACCAAAAAATATCAAAGAATCTATATGGTGCTCTAAGAAAAGAACCTGAGAAACAAAATAATCCAGAGCTATGCTTTGTCCAAGTACACTTCCGATGATCCGGATACCATCTGTGTCCAAAGATTTGAGAACTATGTAGTCTGGGCCTCCTTGCATGTCCTCCACTAAGAGTGGCTTCTCTTTTACAGCATAATCTAATCACATAGAACACGTTAAAGATAAACATCAAAAGAATAAAATGACATATTAGTTCCTCTCAATGAGATTTACCATCTTTCCTCATCTCTGGAAGCACACCAGATGCATGCCTCTTAATTAGTTCCAGGTATATGTCCACTTCATGATCCTCTATATTAAACAAAACAGCAGACCCATATTGGTATACAATCATGTATCGGTAGCTGCTAGCTTTCTCATGGATTCCAGGTCCCTGAATTAAAATGCCTCATGTTGATCAAAGTTTGCTAAATTGATCTATTTAAACAGATTTTCACTTAATACCCATATAAACCCTGTTTTATAATACAGCTCAGCCCTCTTTCGAAATAAATTTGAGCAAATACTTAATATTGAGAATTTCCTCTTATTACACCCCTAACCTTCAACCACCCCCCCCCCCCCCCCCCAAAAATAAAAAACACTCACACACACACACACAAACACAAAATATCAGCATATTACGTTCTAATGAAGTGATGCAAATGATCTTCTAATAAACATGTGCTGGGGAAAATGATATTTGAGTACAACAATGAATATGAACTTCCAATAAAAACACTAGAAAAGATTTGGGATAATCTTACATTATTGTGTGACTTGGAGTTATGGAATCGGAGGGCAACGGAGTTTGATGAGCGAGAATATGGAGGGAGAATGTTGCCTAAATTCTCAGCTTGAATGCTCTTCAAATTTATACTGCCAAAATTAAGAATCTGAGACAGCCAAATCATAGAGAACAGGAACAGGACAACAAGTGAACAAAGATACCGTGAGGAAGGAAAGATTTTTTTTTTAAAAAAAAAAAAGCATGAAAATAATGAAGCTGCAACTTTTAGACATTAGAAAAGAATAAATGAAGTTCACAATGCTAATGAACAGGCGGTAAATAGCTGAAGCCCGAGAAAGCAAATATCCAGGTTCTTCTATGGTTTTCATTAATCAATCAGTTCATCATCCAGAGACTTGCGAGATGGAAACTCAGTAAGTATACAGTGTGATCGCTGAAAAATATATCTTCTTAGGCTTTAGTTCTTAGACTTATTCCTACACAAAATAATACTCGAAGTTTGCATTGAAGGACTAATCTGTGTTGAGGAATAAAATCAAGGATATCTTTCAGTCAGAAATTGTATATTTATTAAAAAAAATAATGGTTCCACACAAAATAGTGTTCTACATACAACATCTAAAGAGTAGCCAAGGGCCATGGCATTTCTAACGCCGAAGATACAAAGAAATAAGTTTCAGAGAAATGCCCTCGTGCTTAAGCTAGACGAATCAAGCTGGAAGAGAAGAACAATCGAAGAGACGGAATCAGTAAGGGAGCGAACCTGGTAGATAGGAAGTACGCTTTAACGGGAATTTTGAGCGGTTCCCTGTCTTCTTGAGGTCCCAATCCATAGTTGTCATCCAAATTAGGAGGATCCGAAGAATCAAAATCGTTGGTGTCGAGGGGGAGCCGATACGATATTGCAGAAGAAGCACCGAAACTGAAGAAACGGCGTGCGGGGTTGGAAGGAAAAGGAGGAGGAGGAAGAAAGCGAGTGCGAGGTTCAGGAGGACGGGAAGGATGGTGGGTGATGGATTTGGATGCTGCGGCTATGTGGCGGAGAAGATGCGAACCAGTTCTCCATCTATTACACATTTTGTAAGAAGAAATGTGTCCGATGAGTTATTGTTCTGTTAGACGAAGCTCTTCTTCCCCCACCTCGCTTCGCACGGAATCAGGTCCTCTGTTGAGAGGGAGAAGCACAGCAGCCTGCTGGGCCGCTGTGATCCGTCAGATCCAACCCCATTAACGGCCAAGATTTGACCATCGGATCCAGCTCTATCAGGGACTTATTTGAAAGAGAAAACTACAGAAAAGCCTAGCCTCTCAGTTTTCTTTCAGTTTGACCCAGCCCCTCTGTTATCTCGCAAAAACATACACAAGTAGTATTCTCTGAATTACAATTGCTATAAAGAGACAAGTAAATATTTAAAAAATAATAATAATAATAATAATTTCACCCGCAATCACTTGTTTGCAGATGATCTAATTTCGCCTTTCATTCTTCGACCATTTTCTCGCCATTGTAACAATTTTATGTCTATGGTTTTAAATAGGGTCTCAACTAATTTAAATTTAAATTAGGTAAGAGTAATAAATGACAAAATTTATCCTATTAAATTTTAATGCAACTATATTTTTAAAAATTCAAACTCAAAACTTTTTATTAAATTAAGATAATCTCTTATCAATTCACCTACAAGCTTTGTAATCCCCTTCACTTTCATTGGAATGTTTTTCACGTTGGTGGTAAATCACAATATATCATGCAATAATGTAAATTTCATAGTTAAAAATAAAATAAAAAGAGAAGAGGATAAAAAATCTCCCACGAGAAAGAAGTAACCCCTAGTAATAGCTCATACTTTTATAAAATTTACGTTATAAATTCATAGAGAAATACATCAGATAATGCACGAGGGTATTTTCAATTAATTTTTATTACTGATTGTGTTTGCAATACATGAGTATATCAATAAAAAAAAATTACACTTACCCATCTCGATATTTGCCTCTAATTGCACCATCCTCCTAGTTTAGAGGAAGTGCAACCGACATGCTAATTCATCAATTCTATTATAATAAGTCTCCTATCATCTTAAATTTACAAATTTTTAGTTATAAATATTATAAAATTGTTTTTTTATACCATTTAATACCAATTGAACCCTCTCTCTTTTCTCCATTCGGTAAGAGTCTCCCGATGGTTTAATAGGTCTTCCCAGGTATGGAGGCCTTGTACGTCACAATCAAGGGTAATGAAATACATACCAAATTTGGGCTGAGCCACTATCCTCTACTCTTCACAAGATTGCGTTCGTTCAGCGTTTGCATCTAGCACCATTCAATTGGAGTCGAACAAGTGAGATATATATAAATTTCACTTTAACTTTCTAACATCAAACGGTACAAAAAGCTTAACACCCTGTTAAATGTCAACATCCAATAGAAGATCTAGGGTCAGATCCCAAAACATCCTTCTAACTCCTAGTGTCCTATTAAGCAACATTAGACTTGCTTCTACAAATTTTTTTTTAATACCTCATTCATTTGAGATTGAATTATATAACATTTCACAATTAATCAAGTATGTTTGCTAGTTGCTGCCTAACATAAGGAACCAAGTCAGTTCATTCACACAAGTGAAAGCAAATTGATAAAAGCAGGCTACAAAAATGGTTAAAATAAGCAATTTTCAACAGCTTTGTCATTCCAGTGACCCAAAAAAATTGTCATTCCTTCCATTTTTTTTTTTTTCACATATATCCTCCGCGGCCCTACATTAAATATGGGCACCTCTTGAATTTGATAAATATTAGAAGATTGGACTTCTACAAAATGAACAATGTGATTAGCAGGTAATGCACATAGGGACAAACATTTACCAGAAAACCAAATTCCTAAACTAGTAAATAATACATCTAACTTCTTCATAAACTCCATGCAACTACCATTAAACAACAAAGGTATTGAAAAATCTTCGCGCATGAAGCTGGTGCTTGGAAAGCTTGTTCCTTCTGGGTTGTAAGCGGCATTTATAACGGGTAATACAAGTTCAATATCATGGAATCTAAAGGAAAATTTCTTAGGTAGATGTCTGCCTCTGACATGCTTCATACCTCTTACTTCGTCTATCTTTCTAAAAGCGTGTTTCCCACAGAGAATTTCATCTAAAGGGACTATAAGGTAATAATGCCCAACAAAATTTACATGTATGACTAACTGGGTTACTGCATTCTCTTAAGCAGCTTATCAACCATTATTCTCTGCTGGACTCCACTCAATGACTCTGAGTTCATAATTGCATTAGCAACAACGATAGTTGTAGATGGAGATGCCGCATTGACCTGAATGCAACAATTATTTAAAAAGGAAAATTTCAATTAGTAGAGGTAGCCTCTCTCCCCTTTTATGAATTATTATATGCTTTGAACAAGGTTGAATGTTGAACGCAAGCTGAATAAGTGTGCTCAAGTCCAGCCCAAAAATGATTATCGAGCATAAATAGCAAAAATGGAAAAGATAAAAAGGCGAACAAAGTTTGACACAGGGAATAGAGAGTGTTTGCATACCCAAACACGACCATTTAAGCCAACTGCAATCTCAAAGGACAGTTTCTTCCCTAAAGCATCAAGGACCGGACATGTGGGAGAGCTAAGCAGCCTATGAACACCAAAGGATGCAACATGTCAAGACCTGTTAACATTGTGCACAAACTGCCAACCAAAACAAAAATTCTTACATTCTTGATAGACCAGTTGTGCATTCAAACATATAGCCATCTTTGAGGATACCAAATTCTGCTGCTTTTCCAGTGGCTACATGCACCAAGAAAAACCAACAAAAAGAAAAGCAAAGCAAAGCATTAATTCCTTCAAAATAAATCAGAAAGAAACCTACATGGACCAAAAACACAATCATAAATAAGAAGCATCAACCAAAAAGAACAAGAGAATGACAGAGAATTGGACAATTACCATCCATACAGGTCAGCTCGGGATTTATTCCAGGGTTTGCTTTCACAACCCGCACATAAAGCAAAGCACCTACCTGCAAGATGAAGCATAAAGGGGTAACCAAAAAAAAAATGAAAAAGAAAAAGATTAGAAAAGCTCCAGAACGTGATGAGCTAACTGACCAAAACATCAATATGATAAATTAAGGGATTGCGAAATGAAGAGCTGGTTTGCCAGCTAAATTTAAAAGAGTAAAACAAAAAGCAAGAAACACACTATTTATATTTAGCTCTCTTTGTTTATATAAAACATAAAATACATTTGTAATAGTAAGTAATTAGGTCAAACAACACTGTAGTTTTTGTAGACTCTGTATGCATCAACAAAATCCCAAAAAAAAAAGGCCAAATTATGTCTTTCTGGAAACAAAAATCCTCATATAATCTTGGTAGCATCCTAAAATATTTTTCCAAAAAAAAAAAAAAACTGTTGATTCATTCTTCTAAATTGGCTACACCCAAGAGTTTTGGGCTGATTACAAGATGCTGTAGCAAGTGTTCCTCAAGAGGGCATTCCTAAATCCATTTAAAAGAAATCTATTTTTATTGAAGGAATGATCCATACAAGGAATTGCTTCAACCCACTCCATATCATTCATCAGTATCGATCTCCAGTTATATCTCCTAAGATACTGTTTTCTCTGGCAAGCATGGCATCCACAAATCCAGTTTTTACAAATTGAATAAATATTATTTCCACTATCTCTGTGATCTTTTAAATAAGGGTGACAACCTCAGATGAAAATTTTAAGACCATTAAATCGTGGCAACCTGTGAAGTCAGAGATAGATGGGTAAAATATTATTTGTTAAGCAAGCCTTAATTTCTATTTTTCATACAAGGATCCAAGGATGATCAAGAATTAGGACATCCACTCATTTAGCTATTAAGAATTTTAATTATGACAATTCAACACAGGAAGCTTTACTGGGAAAAGGATTTGTCCCAAAATATGACCAGGCTATGATGGTGGTAATTTACCTTCAAGACTAGAGATAAAGAGTTTTCAAGTAGACCAGTTGAGTGACTTAAACACCACAAACAAGGTCAAGGTGTGAAACTAGTCAAAGTCACTAGAGCTCAAAAGTTACAACAGAAAAATAAGGACCAAAGTGATCATGTGCTTGGTACATGGCACATCAAAGAAAGGTTGAACTATAGATAGAGGCCATAGGTGACTCCATAATTGTCGACCAACATGCATGCAGACTTGGTTATGAAAAAAATACACCATGTTCAGAAAATAGGAAGACAGTCAAAAGGCAGAAAGAAAAGTAAGGGAGAAGAGAAACTACTGCTCTAGTCATCCCTACATCTGTGAATAATTATTTATTTATATTGATACTATTACAAGGACTCAATAATTACGCTTACCCTTTACTTGGGGTGTACTACAAATAACTCCTAATTCTTCAATATCTCCCTAGTTTCCGCAACAATAATTAAAGCAGCCAATGTCATGAGTCAACAGTTGTAACTTAATATGGAGAAGACTTGCCAAAGAAAATTGAAAAGGAACACTACTTTATGCTTTATATAGATAATACATGGATCAGGAAGATAAATTACTTTACGAACACACCAAGCATGTAGTTCCATATAATGCAATAAGAGAGAATTCCCAGTTTGTAATTGTGATTCACAAACAAACAAAATCTCTGCACACCTCAAATTTGGGTATATTTCTTCTAGTTCCTCCTTCAAATGCAAGCACAGGCAAAAATGCTAATGTGGGTCCTTTTATGTCCACGAGAAAATTCTGCAAAGTAATAAGTTGCCAATTTATTTTATTCATTAAAATAAACTTTCTTTGAAAAACAAGGCAATATTGCATGTATATATAAGAACATGAGAACTGACGTAGAAACAAGCAATTTGTGCATGAGAGAAGATTGAAAGGATACAAGAAAAGGGAAAAGCTATGATCTCCAACAGGAAATAGAAGCATCATCCTAAGTATCACTCAATCAAAAAAACTATACTGTTTCCTGATATTATATTTCCCATTCTGTCATTTTCAGATTAAATGTTAGTTTTCCCTACATCAGATTAACCACAAAACAGCTTCTTGCGTTTCTTAAAGTGATCAGATAATCTAGGTCTAATACAGGATTTCTTAAAGCAAGTTTTAGTCATGGACAGGCTACCGAAAGTCAACTGATTATAAAATACACCTGATGTGTTTGCTTTACAGCATTTCTTTTCATTAAATCTGGGAGCCCTCATCCATTAGGCTCAGCCATTCTGCAGTGTCCAGTGTTCAAACCCAGCAGTCTGCTATGCATGCAACTTTCCTCTTTCCCTCACGAAAAGATCCCCACACACATAAAATCAGAGCTTCTATACCATTTTTCTTTTAGAATTTTCACTTTAAATATCTCATTACCATTTAATCTGTAAGAAATCTTTTTTTTTAAGGGGGAGGGGGATTAAAAATAATTTAAGAGAAACTCTAAGCCAAAAATAAGTTTTAATAAGAGGGTAAAATCACCATGGCTATGGCTATTTTTTACTCTTGATTTAGTCCTTACTAACGAATTGAGAGAATTAAGGAAAACTTACCAGACCCCACATAAATTTTGTAGTAAAAGAGAAAGCCTCAAGAATTAAGTCGCATTAAATTTTAGAAGAAAAAAAAATGGAAGAAGAGAATTTCCTTACATCTGATCTAGTGTCTACAACAACTCCAAGAATAGAATCCTCTGCATGGGGCACATACTGTAAAAAACAGTGTGAAATCATGAAAAGGCTACAATCAAAGCCAACTCTGCATGTAGTAGAGAAGGTTCATACATAATATAGTCTTGAACAGAAAAGATCAATTTGAGAAATTCAGTTGCTATAGTAGTTACTTTTCTGGAAGATGCAAGCTGCTATTACCTTAGAAGCAAAAATTTAGCATCTACACACCAATATAATTATTTGTATGAACTATCAAGCATTTTATACGCACAGAGACATATATAAACCTTCTACCAAATTTGTGGCTGTTAATGGAAATTTAGGTTTTGACTTTTTTATGAATGATAGTCAAACTTTGGCACTTATAATAAAAATACACCCAATATTAGTTGAAATTTGAAAATATTCCTTTAAAAAAATTTCTCCCACCATGTTTGGGTTGAGCACTCTTTAGTTGTGGTCATTTCACTAGATGCATATAGGCCTTTTCTTAAGAATGTTCAGGAAATTTCTTATCAAGGAAATACAAACTTAATATCCAGCATATAATAAATGCTACATGAAAGTAAAGAAAACAATATTACGCAGAGCCATAATGGAGTTATATCGATATATCAATATGGATGCAAATCAGAAACATCCTTCACAGTTCACACATTAATACATAGATCAAAACGACAGCAACATACCCTTTTCTGAGAACTTTCAACCCAATATTTATTAGGCTTTGAGAACCTTAGCCTGCCAGCCTTCATTACTGAAATTGCATCACAGTCCTACAAAATTGATGCCAGTAAGAATCAGCTATACCTAGAAATGAACAAAATGAGAAAAGTTCGACAATTACAATAGATTATTTCCTTTATGTTCAAGTTTATAGGATGCTGAAGGTAGAGATTAAATGACAGATAGGAAGATAAGGAAAAGCATCACAGGTTCATATTATCAATATTGCATCATCAAGTAGAATACACAGTGAAGTTTTGTCATATAAAGAATTTCAGTCATTAGGAGCCTGGACATAGGTATTTTAAGCACCAAAGTTGCTATGTTGAGCTCATAATTTAAACTCTTGCATAAAGAAAGAAATCATATATGTTGATCCTTGACATTCAAGAATATCCTAAGAAGTTGAAAGGGAACAGAAATTAAAGGATCTCTCAGAAAAACTTTAATGTTTGACATTTGAGACGAGGAAACCAAGCTACCTGCAGCAAGACGTATATCTATTTACTACAAAACAAGTATTTTTTCTCATTCATTATAATAATGTTGACAGATAAAAAGACAAAGAAGTTATCCCAAGACAGAATCTCTTTAGGTCTTAACAAGAAATCCAAATAGAATAAAAGCAAACATCAATTGATTGCTAACCAGTCCAGGAAGATTCTTCTGGTGAAACAAACAGAGCACTCTATTTTGTGTATTTAACGGTTGTGTTATGAGCACAGGTCTATAAAGTTTGTACTATAGCATAGAGCAGAAACACCCCTCCCCCCGAAAAAAATTATAATCGCAGCACATAACACCCTAACTAACAACAGCCTTAATTTTTTGGATAACTACAGACTTGCCTGCCGCAGACCACCTCCAAGCTTAATTGTCTGATTCGACATGCTAGAGAGATCAAGAACCACATCTCCAGGAACCTATAAAGCCATTAAAGTTAAGTAACAGCTTAAAAAAATGCTTTGAATAATTTACAAAAGAGATGGATTAGATCATTGTTTAGATGAAGGTAAAAGAGAAACTAGGTCAGACAGCACTCACCACTACTTGGTCTACTAAGCTTGTAGACAAACTGGATGGCTTATTTTCCATTGATTCAACTAACGGAAAGATGCACACTATCTCGTCAAAAGTTTCAACAACTGTTATTTGAACTGTAGACAATAACCACGAACCACGTTACCATCATTTCAGAAAGGCCAGTAAAAATCAGATAAGGGAAAAAATAAATGAATGTGTACCTGATTGGAAATATCGGGGGACAACAAGGAGGTCTTCCTCTTTGTCGGCGCTGCACTGCTGCTATTCAATAGTAGACAGGGGAACGGGAGAAGCAGTCTAATAGTTATAATTCTGACGATGCTTGATAATAGCACTACATGTAAGTTTGAGATTTCCAGAATAACATATAGACTACTGCGGCATTACGCAGAGCAAGAGAGATACAGAAAAAGCGACTTAGACCGACCTGTTGCCCAGGGGGTGAGACCGTCGGCGACAACAGCGAACGTACAGCGGAGTAGTGACTGGCGACAAACAGATGTTCTGCAATGCCGAGTGGTGGGTGTACTGGTGGTGTCTGATGCTCGTGAGGGTTTAGGTTTTTGTGGGGTTAAACTATAGATTAGTACTTATGTAGTTTAAAAATTTGTAACAAAAAATTGTAATTGGGTGTTTATAACTTCACAATTTTTTAATTTAATCCTTATTATTAAAATTTAACAACATAACTAATTCTATAGTATTTTAACATCAGTAATATACATGATTGAAGGAAATTTAACATAAATTATATTATATGTCATATATATAAGTTATTATTATATAATTATCTACTTTGTTTTGTTGACATAAATTTTATATATTTAGAATGTTAATATATATATATGATTAGTCGTAGTAAAATTTAATAAAATGCTAACAAAAATTTAATAAACTATAAAAATTTAATTATAAATTATTAAATTATAGAGATTAATTTAAAAATTAAGTAAAATTATAAGAACTAAAAGAATAATATAATTTTTTAATCTTTTTTAAAAAATCTCATTCTTTTTTTTTATCAAATAGATATATTTTCTATTAAATGGATAAAAAGTATAAAATTTGAAATACATTAAATATTATAAAACTTCGAAATAATATAAATATAAATTAAACCTGAATTCATAAGATAATAAATACATAAATTTAGAACAATATATTATAAAAAATACATAAATCTTATAAAGGATAATATACTCCTAAACTAACAAGTTTAAGATTGAAAGTTTAACTCAAAAGAGCTATAAATTCCTAGTGGCCTAACAAAGTCCAAAAAGGCATAATTTTTTTTTTCAAAAAAGGATGAGTAGATGACCCGAGAGCCCATAAGGTTTCACTCGACGAGCAGCCACCAAAACTAGTCTATGTTTCACATCCTCAGGAGCCATAAGTAGCATTCATCGGAAGAAGGAGCCAGCGACAAGCAAGCTTCAGAGATGTCGCACTAGTTGCCGAACGTTGTCTTGAAGGTCGCAACTTCAGTGGCAAGAAGGGGGATGAAAGCGACGGCAGTGCGGGGAAAGGTGCAGAACGCTGACAACACATCGGCGAATGATAACACCTATTCGCTCCTCCGTCCTTTGCAGAAGCTTCAAGTTACCACGACACTAGATTTATGTCACCCTAGACTCCTTGTATCAAACGCATGCTTAAGACAATGAGTGTCTCTTAAAGTCTTGAGATGGCCCTGTAAGTAACATAGGTTACTTTCGTTGCTTGTATAATTGCCCTTCAACAACCTTAGCTTTTCAGATTTTATGGTTTTTTTATTTTTTGTGTATTTGCTATCCGATTGTAGCTGGCTCATTTGGGTCCTAGAAGCCCAACTACTTTGAAGCTCTGAAGAAGAAGTATGGCACTAGGAAGAAGGGAAGCAACAGTGGAGAAAAGGGCTAAGACCAACAAAGATTTACTTTCAGGATAGTGAGAACAAAACTCCTACAAAAGAATGTGAGAACATCTACAAAAGAGAATGAGAAAATTCTCACAATAGAAAGGGGAAAAATGTAAAAAGCAAAAGGAGGAGGGTGAAGGCTGCCCGAGGCAACCCTAACCACCAGCAACACTTAAGAAACGAAAGTCTAGTAGAGAAAACCCTAGCATGGCAACTTAGAAGATGTTTCCCACCGAGAAGTCATTCTTTTTTTCTTTTTTGGGTCAAAACCCAATTCTTTTTCTTTTAGTTGAAAAAGGGCTTCGTCATAACTCCAACACTATTTGAGTCTACAAATTAAACAAATTGATCCGATTAGAATATGACTTCAAAAAAAAAAGACTGTTGTTGCTAAAACACAAAGTTTTTATTGTTAATTTATTTTTTAAAAAGTTGACCCTCTTTTCAATTTTCTGTTTGAGAGGAAATTTTTTTAATTTAATTTACTAAATATTTTATTTCAATCAAAATAATCTATTTATCAAACAAAAATAAATCTCATGTGACTTTAAATTAATAATGTACACTTGCTCAAATATTTTCAATTTTTAAACAAGAAAATTTTGTATAAAATTTAATTTTAATGAATAAGATAGACAAGGATCATTTTGAATGAAAAAAATTAAACAATTAATTTAGAGACTTTCTTTTTTTACGACCAAATTAAAAAAAATCTAATGGACTAAATCAGTAATTTACCAAAAGATTTTATATATATATATATATATATATTACTGAAATATGTAGCGTTTAATAGCAATTTTCTGTCTTCGATATCTCCTAAAGGAAGGCTACAATCATATTGTTCACAAGTTTATTGATTCTTAAATTGGTATTTTGTATAATTTTTTCTCATTTTAATTTCTTAAATTGAAATTCATCCAAATTTGTTTAGTTTGTTCCTGGATCATTAACCTTGTTAACAAATTAGTCCCATAACATGTTTTCATGTGAAATGACATTTTTATAACAAAAACTGCTTTATGTCATGTTTGTCAAATCAATATGCTAGATTATAGTTAATAACGAATAGGCTCGGTTGGTAATGAATGGTATCACATTAGTAAATTAATGAACAAAAGGTACTAATTAATTAATATGATAATGGGACTAGATAAATTTTAAAACGTGATGAATTAGAATAAAAAATAAAATAATAAATTAAAAATGGGCTCTCATATAAAAGATAAAGGTCTTTTTTATGAATTTAAAAATTAGACTAAATCAATTAATTTGAGTGATTAAACTCAAAAATCGGTACAAAATCAATTAAACTAATTAAAAGCTCCAATTTTTGTTTTAAAAAAAATACTATTTACAAAATATAATTAATTATTATATGAGTTTTAACAAGTTTTTATTTATTTTTATCTTTTTTATTCTTTTCTATTGTATTATATTTTTAATTATTTTTTCATGATAATATTATTTTTACAACAAAAATAAAGAATAGAATAATAAAAAAATAAAAAACAATTACACTACGTATATAAATAATAATAATATAAGTTTACTAACTGAGCAAAAATACATTGTCACAAATAATTAGACTACAAAACGGTGGAAATGGACCGGGATTGAACCCGACGTGAATCGAACACGCAACCTTCTGATCTGGAGTCAGACGCGCTACCATTGCGCCACGGATCCACTCGTTAATGTTTTCGTAGGATGTAATTAATTCAACGTAACTAAACAAAACGTTAATCTTCCTTTGGGCGGGAATCACAAGAATAAAATTTGCAATTTCTCAAATTCGTATTCACCTGCTTTGATGCACTGAATCGCTCTTTAGGGTGTCAAATATGAGCGAAGATTGCTTCGAATTGGAGTTCGAAACTCCTGTTGGAGACGCCATTTCCAGAATCCAATTTGCGCCCCGTTCCAACAATCTCCTTGTATCTTCTTGGGACTCTGTAAGTTTGAATCTTTTCTTTTCCCCTTCTTCATTCGTCATAGTGGTTAGCATTTTTGAAAGTTCATGGTTCTCGATTCTGAAATGAGTGGTGAATTTCTGAGCAGAGTCTTCGCCTATACGACGTCGAGAGCTCTGTGCTTAGAATACAAGCTCCATCAGAAGCTGCGCTTCTGGATTGTTGCTTCCAGGACGAGTCGGTTGCTTTTGCTGCTGGTTCTGATGGATTGATCCGAAGGTATTAGTTATTCGATTTAGCTGTGGTTTTCATTCAGCATGGGTTTTTCCGAGAACTGTGAGCTTCGTTTCTCATGATACATAGTGTCCCAGGCGAATATCGTAACAGTCTTTCTTTGGTTCCGTACTCAAATGCATTTTTTTTTTTGGTGGTGCATAATTTACTTGGGGAAAATTTCGGTAATTTTAAGTGGGCTTATCAGCTGCACCATAATGTTAGGAAAAGCGATGCATCTTTCATTACTGACATATGCGGTAAGAAAATTGTTGAATTTTCAAGGTGGTTTGTTCATTGTTTTAATAATTGAAATTGTTTTTTTAAATCCTCCGCCTTGAGTAGCTTCATGTTTAATGCTTTCTTGAGCGTAAATGAAAGTAAAGCAAACGTATTGAACATAAACAAAAATGTAACGTAGTTATGACTTGAGATGTAAAGGTGTAATATCATAAAGCTCAAAAGTGAGAAGGTTGAACTAAAAAGTAGGCAGGTATACCAACTTGACTCCTACTTTATAGGTGAGATTTTGTTTGTTAGGATGAGACAAATCAGTTGTCTTGTGGCAAGAAACGATGAATCAACAACAACAACAACAACATAGCCTTATCCCACTAAGGGGGTCGGCTACATGGATCGCACGACGCCATTGAGCTCTATCAATGACCAACTCTTTAGATATCTCATTTACTAAAAGATCTCGTTCAATCATTCAGTAAAAAATCTTGCAGGAGTGTAGGTGGCAGAGAAAAGGCTGTAATGGAGTATTGTGAATGTCAACTCGTTAAATTATCTGTTGACTGGTTTTAAGCATACTGTCGTATTCCATCTTGTAGCTTAATAGCACTTGTGAGTTGTGATATTTGTGATATCCATATGTATATTGTGGTTCCCCTGGAGTACAGTCATATGACTTTCCCTTGTGTTGCAGTGGACTATATACTCAGTTTTCTGTTAGCAACACTATCTTGTTATATTTTATGATGTTGTCAGTGATTGTTGACTCATCTAGTGCTAAACAATTTCAGGTATGACTTGCATTCAGGAATTATTTATACAATTGATGGTCACGATGACATAACAACATGTATCGGATATTGCAATGAAATGGGTAAGCAATCTAACCTATCCTTAGTTAATTTCCTCTACCTATTTAAGTTCTAATTGTTACCTTCTATAGTTTTTCATTTGCGGATATGATATTGAGAGTTTATATCATTTATGTAACAGCTAACAACAAATATCCGAAGTTCCATCTCTCCCTCCTCTTTAGACACCATGCATGCCCGTTCACAAAAGAGAATTATTCTTCTGTATGCTTTCATTTGTTCTCATCTATGTCCTGACTCATGAGATGCGTTTGACTGGATCAGTGATTAAATTTACTAGTCAGGATCGAGACAGCCGTTAGTTTATTCTGTTTCAAGTTTGAATTCAGTGTTTTCCAAAGCTTCAGGTTTATGGCTTTGACCATTCCTCAAGCCATGAACAATTCTTGATAGGAAATCCAGGATGCTATTATTATTTAATATAGACAAGGAGAAAAAGAAAATTGTAATACATAAGAAGATAAAGAGACAAATTTTGCCATATCTTTTGTAGTAGCAATGTTGATAGGACTCAGGAATCTAATAATACTAAATGCTGGCTTCTGTGTATTGTCATATAAACAAGCTTACTTATTTTTATGATCCTTCATTTCCAGTTTGATCAATCTTTTATTACGCATGAAGATGAAATGTTGAGACGATGGTTTTCAGAAGATAATTGATGTCTATAAAATTCATGTTTTTTTTTCATTTCTTATATATCATAGCCATGAAGTATTGTCTCTAAAAGGTTAAAAATTCATAATTATTCTTCTTCATTATTGCAGGAGTGTTAATTACTGCTGGATTTGACAAGAAGATATTGTTCTGGGATATTCACAACGAGAAGCTTCTTCATTGTTTGAGAAATCTAGATTCGGAAGTGGACTCCATGTCTATCTCGGGGTTAAATATGACAGTTGGAATTGGAACATCTGTGCATATTTATGATTTGCGTCACTTAAATAGACCAGTTCAATCAAAGGAACCACACATGGGCGCACAAATAAGATGTGTTAGTTCGATTCCTTATGCGAATGGTATGAAGACTATTTGCTTCACCTTCGGCCATTTAAGTCTTGGCATTTATGAAGTTAATCGGTGACCTAGCTACCATGTGTTTATCTGAGAATTAAGATTAAATAGTATTACTTAACTATTCAGACACTTTTTGAATTATCCTTGCAGGATTTGCTGTTGGATCACTAGATGGACGGGTAGCATTAGAGATCTCCTCTTCATCTGGTTCAAATGACATTGGGTGAGTTTAACGTGATATGTTTTATATATTGAAATGCTTTATCTATTTCTTTCCTTTCCTTTTTCCTTTTTTCCCCCTGTTTTTGGTCTTTTGCTTAGCAGTGACTTGCATACATGCTGAAAACCTAATAAAGGACCTTGTATACTCCAGAAGTTTAAATTTTATAATCTACCTTCGTTGTGTCCTACTTTTCCTCTTAAATTTTTTTCACGTTGGAGTCATTAGATTCATTACAGCATTATTCTAATAATATGACAAACTTAAGTTATATTTATATGTACGGTTTGGTTTTATGACCTCATGATTTGTAGAATTACTTGAAGTCTTATTTACTGTCTAACTGTGCAACTTCACTTTGTGTTTTCATTTTCTGGATCTTATTGGTTACGAAGACTTCCCATTTGGAAATTCTCCTTAGATGTCTGCAATATAGATACCTTAAGTTTATCTATTTATTTCTTATTTTATCTCCATTGTTGTATGTCAGAGGAAGTTTGGGTCGTTGACAGATTTTTTTATTTTTTTACATGAAATAAATCTGACAAGTTGCTCTATCAATTTCTCCTGCAGATATATATTCCGGTGTCATCCAAAATCAAAAGATGGAAGACATCATTTTTCGTCAGTGAATGACATTACATTCAGTCCAGTGTATGTGCTCTCTTATCTATAGATTAAAATTAAAACCAATAAATTTGATTAAACAGTTTTTTTTTTCAGTGTTACTGGTGCATTTGTTACTGGTGACAACGAAGGTTATGTTACCATGTGGGATGCTGGAAGTAGGAGAAGATTAATTGAGGTATTTTCTTAATAACTTCCATAATTTAATCTTCTCATGGCAGTCACATAATTGATTGGCTGAACTTATGATGTTTGTACTTTGTTTTTCATAGATAGCGTAGTCTAGACTTGGTAACCATTTCATAGCACCTCTGATTTGTGTTGATTATCTGAGTTGAGGTTGGGACCTGCTTGGGATATCTGTCGAATACTTTTTTGCTTTTTCTCTTTTCTTTACCTTTGCGTAATTGCAGTTGCCTAAATACCCCAATAGTGTGGCTTCCTTATCATACAATCATGGGGGAGAACTTTTGGCTGTAGCATCAAGCTATACATACCAAGAAGCAAGGGAAATGTAAGTAATTCTTCTCTTATTTGTCCTTCATCCTTTTCTCTTATATCAAATGTGGGCCTTGATAATTTGTTCCTGATGTTTTCATAGCATTTTTCTTTTTCTTCTCCACATTGGAGTGAGTTCCGTACTACTTGAAATTTTAGATGTTTTTGGAAGTGCTCATAAATTCCCTTCAATCATATCTCTGTGTTCTCAGTAACTAGCTGAGAACTTGAAGTATGGGCTCACAGATCTGAGATCAACATTAAATTAGAATGCAAAAGACCAAAAATGGCATTGTTGTGTGAATATATGCCAATGACGCTCGTTGACTCAATTTCTGCTCTGGATTTGGGACCTTAAATTTTTTTCTTTCTAATGTATGGACACACTAGACATTATAGCACGTAAGAATAGATTTTTCAATTATCTTCTTTATGATCCATGAATTCTATTTTCCTTTCATCAACTGACTTATGGAATTAAGGCGCAGCTTCTGTTGCTCATATTTTTAGAAACATCGTGTCTAAATTATTATCTTGGGTCAACTCTGTTATTTGCTATGGGCATTATTGATTATCAATCTCTAGACCATATTTTAGTTTTTTGGCATTTGAATTATGTGAAATGACAAGATTACTTAATGTATGGCAAGAAAATTAAACATGGAAACATATTATTGTTCTGACTTCAACCTTCTTTTATTCTTTTGGTTATTGCACCTTTGCCCGTTACAGAGAGGAGCCTCCTCATATATACATCAACAAAATGAACAACATCAATATTTAATCAGTTTTTGCTGGAAGTTCTTGTAGTAGAAGTTATGCACATATGATATGCCGGCCAACGAAGGTAAATGACACGAAGGAGAAAGAATGCCTTCCAATCAGTGCTATTTAGTATTTATTCTTGTTAAGTTCAAACGAAAATTCAGTAACCTCAAAAGTCTGTCGGATTTTTTATATGAATTACTATAAATCATGTTTATTTTATATAAAGTCCAAATTTTATATAAATTAATTATGAGCCCAAAATATGTGATTCCTATTGTATTGGGCTATATTTAATTGGGTATTGTGTTTACTGCATCTTGTGTGGTTGACTAATATAGAAATGTCAACTTAATAGAATTTTCACAAAATGGGGTTCTTACTCTCTGTTTATATATGTAGTGTTATAGCCTCATTGACGAGACACACATTAAAAACATATTAGGTCAAGAAAGTAGATTGCTCTCCTTATTTTTTTTTTCTACTTATACTTGATCATCAATTGTCAATATGAGTTCCGTTGCTGTCTGTAGAAACTCACCAAGAGTATGTTTAATATTCTCTGATATTATATACAATACTGAAATACAGCGTATATATAGGCCTAATAATCTAAAACAGAAGTAAACCGTTAATTAACAAAAATAACTACCTCTAAACTAAACTAACAGACTACTAACTACCAACTAAACTGTACAAACCAACTACCATGCGTTTTATACAAGTTGTCCCTGCGTTTAGTCTTAATAATTTCTACATCCCTCTCCCAAGTTGAGGCTTGTAACAATCTTGCAAACCCAACTTGAGTAGCACGTGTTGAAACGCTGGACTAGGCACTGACTTCGTGAATGAGTCTGCAAGTTGTCTTCTTGAAGCAACATGCAGTAACCGAATGAAACCTTCTTTTACAGTATCCCTCACAAAGTGGCAGCAACATGCAGTAACCGAATGAAACCTTCTTTTACAGTATCCCTCACAAAGTGGCAATCAATGTCCAAATGCTTCGTTCTCTCATGAAACACCTGGTTCTGTGCAATATGAATCGCCGCCTGACTGTCGCAGTATACCGTGATGGGCTGAGGTGCTGGAATTGTAAGATCCCGCAGTATAAATGACACCCACTTCAATTCACAAACCGTAGCTCCCATTGCCCTATATTCCCCCTCTGCTGTGGATCTTGAAACCGTGGCCTGTTTCTTTGTCTTCCAAGAGATAAGCGCATTCCCCAAGAAGGTGCAGTATCCTGTCAAGCATTTTCTGGTGTCTAAACATGCTCCCCAATCTAAATCACAAAATGCTGTGACTTGCAGTGAATTCTGGGCAGGGAAAAACAAGCCAAGTGAGGGACAACCTTTTAGGTATCTCAAAACGTTCAATGCACTTTCCCAGTGATGTTCCCTCGGTACTTGTATATATTGGCTCAACTGCTGTGTTGCATAGGATATATCTGGCCTGGTAAAACCGAGATATAGTAACCTACCAACCAATCTTCTGTATCTATGAGAATCTGCCAACAATTCACCTTGGTCACTACTAAATTTCACTCCCCTTGGCAGAGGCGTAACTGATGGTTTGCATCCTGTCAGTCCTGCATCTTGAATAAGATCCAGGGTATACTTTCTTTGATGCACATATAATCCTTCTGATGATCTAACTAACTCCAATCCCAAGAAATACTTTGCATGTTCCATGTCTTTTATGGTAAACTGACTATCTAAAAAAAGTTTGACTTTCCTTATTTCTGCTTCAGAATTTCCAGTAAGCAATATATCATCTACATAAACTAATAAAGCCAGAAAACATGATGCATTATTCAGGGTAAATAAGCAGTGATCATGTACAGACTGTTTGAAACCATACCCCTTAAGCTTTGACGTTAATTCACCATTCCATTGCCTTGAGGCTTGCTTCAAGCCATACAAGGATCTTTGCAACTTACACACTTCCCCTTTCTTCACCTTCTCATAGCCTTCTGGTGCACTCATGTAGACCTCTTCATTTAAGTAACCATACAAGAAAGCATTGTTTACGTCAAGCTGATGCAACGCCCACGAGTGAGCTGTAGCCACCGTTAAAAGTATTCTTACAGTCACAACTTTAGCTACTGGGGAAAAACTTTCTTGGTAATCAACTCCTTCTAGTTGATGATATCCTTTCGCTACCAGCCGCGCCTTGTATCGATCCACTGATCCATCAGCCTTCAACTTCACTTTATATACCCATTTACATCCAATGGGCTTCTTTCCCGCTGGCAAAGGCACAATCCTCCATGTATTGTTCTTTTCTAATGCTGTTATTTCAACATTCATTGCGTTAACCGATGCTGGGTCCTTCATTGCATCTAAAAAGGTGGTTGGTTCCTGAACTGTAGAAATGTTTGCCACATAGGCCATATATGCAGTAGTGAAGTGTGCAGGCTTAACAAATGGAAAAGTTGGTGGTAAATGAAAAGAAGAACAAGAAGATTTCAGGGAAGAAGAAGATGAGTAAGGAATTGACCTGTTATGATCATTGCTATGGGTGTGGCAAACGAAATCACTCATCCATGCTGGTTGTCTTCTAGTTCTGGTATTGTTCCTGAGTGTAATCTGATTGTTTTCTGTACCCTGTACTGTGGGCATAATAGGTGCATCAACAGGATTATGTAGGTCTTCAGTAATAGGTGGTGAGGCAGACTCTGATGAACACGGTTCATATGAAGTTTGGCCACCTGCCATTTCATCAGTAGAAGAAAGAGGCGAAAAACTGTCTGAATCTACTCCAGAATCAGTAAGGATAACTGGCAGAGGTAAGGAAGACATCTTTTCTTTTGGACTCACCTCATCCCGTGCAATCTTATATGGAAACAGATGTTCATGAAACAACACATTTCTAGATACAATAATATTCTTTCCATCTAAATCATAAAGTTTATACCCCTTTTGTCCTGGTGAGAACCCCAGAAATAGACATTTTGATGCCTTTGGAGCAAATTTGTCATTCTGCAACCTTGGACTAGTTGAAAAACACAAACATCCAAAAACTCTAAGTTCACTGTACTGAGGCTTCTTTTTGAATAGCAATTCGTAGGGGGTCTTCCATTTCAGCAAAGCCGAAGGTAGTCTATTTAATAGATAGGTTGAGTAAAGTACTGCTTCTCCCCAAAAAGTAGCAGGCATTCCTGACTGAAACAATAAAGATCTTGCCATTTGTATTATGGTTCTGTGTCTTCTCTCCACAACTCCATTCTGTTGTGGAGTATATACACACGTTCTCTGATGTAGAATTCCTTTCTTCTCAAACAGTAACCGGCAGTTATTGTTGACAAACTCAGTTTCGTTGTCTGTACGAATCACTTTGATCACTTTATCAAACTGTGTCCTTGCCATTGTTATGAAGTTCTTCAGTAAATTGAACACTTGAGACTTGTCTTGCATCAAGAAAATCCAGGTTGCTCTGCTGTAGACATCAACTACAGTTAGGAAATATCTTGCTCCTGTCATGCTATGAATCTTATATGGACCCCACACATCCATATGTAACAACTGAAATATTTCCTTTGATCTAGTTTAACTTGGTTGAAAAGGTAATATAGTTTGTTTAGAAAAATGACATATATCACAGGCATTAGGAAAAGGTTTGGCTTTATTCAAAAAGAAAGGTAGATGATTAAGTACAGGTACAGAAACATGGCCCAGTCTTTGGTGCCAAAGAGAGACATCATTATTCTTTTCTGAAATCCGTGACTCATCTTGGATAGTACCAGACACTAAACTACAACCAGCATAGGGAATCTTTGAAAAAGAGTGCTGATCTAAGTAGTACAGCTGATTTCGTACTCTACCCACAGCAATGACCTTGTCAATCTTCTGGTCCTGTAAAATACAGTAGGTAGGAAAAAAATGAGTTTAAGGTTGTTTGACTTCGTTAACCTGCTGACTGACAACAGATTATGTTTAAAAGTAGGAATATACAAGACATTTTTCAAGATTAATGTCTTATGTAATTGGACGTTGCCATAAAGGTTTACTGGTTTAGAATTACCATCAGGTAAATGAATTAAGATTTCTTTAGCCAAAGGTTTTAGAAAGGTAAACAAACTTCTTACTGCACATATGTGGCTTGTGGCTCCAGTGTCTATGATCCACTTAGACAAATCATCATCATGTACTGAAGGTGTTTGGAAGTTATTACCAGCAAATTCATCAAACTGAGCGAAATTAACATGCTCCATCGCCGCTGAATGTTTCTCCTTGAATATACGAGCCACCTCCTGTTGTATTATTTCAGTCATAGCAGGAGAATACTTCTGGACTTCTTTCTTTTCCTCTTTTCTTTCCTCCATTTCAGATGAAGCAGGTACCGCATTCGCGTAAGCTTTACTGGTTCCTTTCTCCTTCTTAAGCTGCTTATACCATTCAGGATAACCATGCAATTTAAAACACGCATCTCTTAAATGTCCTGTAGCCTTGCAATGGTCACAGGTTCTGTCCTCCTTCTTCTGATTTCTCCGATTTCCTCCATTTCTTGTATTACTGTATTGACCTGACTTTACAGCCATAGCACTGGCATCTACGGTTCCATACATATCAGTTTGTACTGATCTCTGCTTTTCAATGCGCAAGACCATTGAATAAGCCTTGCTTACCGTAGGTAACGGATCCAAAACAAGGATATGACTTCGCACTACGTCATACCCCTCGTTGAGACCCATCAGGAACTGCATTAGCTTATTCTTCATAACTAAGCTCGAAACCTTCCCAGATACATCACACTCGCATATATTTGTAACACAAACACAGCATGGTACAGGTTGTAAAACATTCAGCTCTTCCCAAAGCTTCTTAAGCCTATTGTAATACATCATTATCGATTGATTACCTTGTTCAATCGACGCAATTTTTCGCTGCAGCTGATATATCTGTGGTCCATTGCTCTCACCATATTGTTCCTCCAACTCCTGCCAGAGTTTTCTCGCCGAGCTACAGTAAACATAGGTTTCCGCTATCTCTTTGACCATTGAGTTTATAACCCACGAAGTTACCATCTCGTCGACTCTCCTCCATTTTCGTCGTTCAGGCTCTTCCAATGGTTCTGCAATGCTTCCGGTGACAAAGCCGAGTTTATTCTTCGCGGCTAGCGCCCTTTTAATTGATCTACTCCAAGTCAGAAAATTTGATTCATTCAAAGGTACCGTTACAAGTACCATTCCCGGATTATCCGATGTCTGCATCAACAGCGGATCATCCAAATTCATTGTCGAATTTGATCTTCCTTCTGCGCTTGAGTTACCTGATCCTTCTACATCAGTAGACATGCTGTAATTACACGTACTAAGACGCTGTATTGGTTGTAAGCGAACCTGGCTCTGATACCATGTAGAAACTCACCAAGAGTATGTTTAATATTCTCTGATATTATATACAATACTGAAAATACAGCGTATATATAGGCCTAATAATCTAAAACAGAAGTAAACCGTTAATTAACAAAAATAACTACCTCTAAACTAAACTAACAGACTACTAACTACCAACTAAACTGTACAAACCAACTACCCTGCATTTTATACAAGTTGTCCCTGCGTTTAGACTTAATAATTTCTACACTGTCTCAAGTACATATATGTTTGTTATTATTTATGATATTTGATATATAGGAATTATTTATAAATTCCTTGAAAGACAACTTCTATGATCCGGCAAGTTATGTTTTACCCCCTGCCTATTACCAAAATGAACTTTTAGACTTTAGAAGTGCATGTTGAAAGGTCCTAAACTGCAGTCCCTTTATTATTTTTTGAAGGGGGACAAGAACGCTGGATAAAGTAATTCTGGCCTTGAGATTGTAGAATTTGATCTTAACATAATTTGATTGCAGCATAAAATAATAGTACTAATTTTTCTTAGAAGCTTTGACTTGTTGGTTTCAGTAATATAAATGCAAATTTGATCGTGATTTCTCTTTATAGAAGCATAATATTAACAACTTATCCTGTTAGTAGAGAATCGGCATCTCAACTTGGGAAAGGACAGGAATTTTCAATTGAAGGAATATTTGCCCCATGATTTAAATTTTGAGTTTCTGTCCAAACAGGAATTTAATATTTTGCATCAAACAAAAGTTTCCATATATGTTGAAGTTGAATAATAAATGTTTTACTTCTTGAATCGATGGTATCATTTAATTATATGTTGACATTGTTAGTATATGCTTTTACAGATTATGCGTGAAGTTTGATGTTTATGTTCTCTTTTAATCGATTATAACCCATCGTTGATTGTTTTGTGGGAGAAAAAAATTGGTAAATACAACTGATGAGTTATTTAAGATATATGAAATCTCTAAAATATATTTTAATAACAATTTTATTATATTTATTCTTTAAATTATTACAAAAATAAAAACTACACATAAAGACTAACATTTAAAGAAAATTTCAGTTTTGCTATTTGTTTTAATTTATATGTAATGATTCTCTTTTTATAATAATTTAAGGAATTGAGATTATATTTTAATTTTTTATATTAAAATTACAAGTAGACTATAATTTTTAAAATGTGCATAATTTTTTTCAATGTATTTTTAAATTATTTTTGGAATTCTTTTCTTATAGATAACAAAGAATAGTCATTCCTTTTATTTATTCCCCCACCTCCAACCGTCCAAATAAAGGAAATCACAATGTTAATATATTGCTTTTGATTGATAAAATATTAAAATACATTCCTCAAATATGGAGCCAAACAAAAATATTTAAATTAATGCCTTCTCGGCAGCATCCGTTCTGGAAGGAACCTTTCTGTGAAATGGGCCAGCATGTTCAACACGTGGGCGTGTCTCATTTCTAGCGTCCTTGTAACGCTAATTCAACTCCTCATAGTGGACCGTGTAGAGAACGATTTCATATTTGAACAATTAAGATGCTTATCGAACAATTAAGATGCTTTTCTTATTTGAGTTGTTGAGTTCTAAATTAAACGGGGTCAAATTTTAGTATTTATTTAAAAAATAAAATTATTATTTAAAATTTAGACAGTAAAATTTGAATAAATGTTTAGATGAGTCCAAATTTTAGACCAGATAGGAGATTCGTTTATAATTTTGTAAGTATATGTTTGAAAAATTATTGAACAAATATGATTTAGATAAATCATAATTTGCAGAATATAGTTTGAATAAATTTAAATTTAGGTAAATATTATTTTTGTTCAAAAAACAAGTGGGCAAATATAAGTTTGAGAGATTATGAACATGATTTATATTTATATATTAGTTTGCAAAGGTAATTTTGAACATATAATTACTAGAAAAGAAGTGATTACTTTTATAAACCCAACAATTTTATAAACTATTTTTCTTATAATATATTATTATGATAATCATGATAAGAGGAGATTTATCTTTATTTCCCTTAAATATATATATATATATATATTATTTGTTTAATTTTTAAATAACAGTGATCATTTTTATTATTGTAATATTAGTTATTGACATAAATAGTAAGCAATTTATTTAATGTTTATTAATTTTTTTAAAAAATGACATTCTAACCGGCATATTCTTCTTCATTTCTGTGTTATCGTATGAATGAACTTTCACAATTCTACTTTTATGTAATAGATCCAAATAACATCTATCCTTTGAGTAGCTGTATATCATGGCATGTCAGAATGTTTATATCTCCAATTACGATGGTGCTTTTAAGATTAAGCAATGGCCTCTGTGTGTGTGTGTGTGTGTGTGTGTGATATATATATATATATATAGTGGATTTAAGTTAAAATTGAATTGAAAAAAATGAGTTGAGATTAATTTATTTACTTCATTTTTTTTAAGGATTAAAATGATAAAAAGAAGTGTTTTTAAAATAATATCCAAAAAATATCTCTATATAACGAAATCGTAAATATCCAATTTCTCCAATTTCGCCGCTTCTCGTCTGTCTTCATCTCCCGAACTCACTCTTCAGTCTCTCTCTCTCTCTCTCTCTCTCTCTGTGGTTTGCTTGGAGCCATGTCGGACGAGGAGCACCAGTTCGAGTCAAAAGCTGACGCCGGAGCTTCCAAGACCTTCCCTCAGCAAGCTGGAACCATCCGCAAGAACGGTTACATTGTCATCAAATCCAGGCCTTGCAAGGTTCCATCCCTTTGTTTCGATCCCCATTTCTCTTTCTGATTTCTCATCTTTCCTTCCTGCTGCTGAATACGGATCTGTTTCGTCCTCTAGATCGCCAATTTGTTCTTTCTTTCTTTCTTTCTTTCTTTTCCATGTCATTTTCTCTGGTTTTAGCTTTTGCCAACAATCTAAGCCTGCTTGTTCTGGAAAGTTTTCGGATCTGAGTATACTCTTAGATTTTGGCATCTGTAAACTATGTGTATCTGGAGGTTTTTCTTTGGCTCTCTCAATTGCATGAATAGTGTAATTTTTTGTTGGTAATAAATTAACATAGAATTATTTCTAGCTTCTGTCAAATTGCATATTGTCTCTTTTTTTTTTCTGGTGGCAATTTTGCTTTTAATATGTCATTCTTTATTGGTTTGTTTGTGCTGTTGATTTTAGCTGTGGACATCCAATTAAGAGCTATCCTTTTTGGAAAAAACATATAGAAAGAAAGAAAAAATTTCGGATGTCTTTTTGCTACCTTCTCTGGGCCGTGGAGAGTTAGTGGGAGGTAGATGAAGATATCAATTTGTGGTTTGAAAATTGAATGATATTTCATTCTAACTGTATGATGATATTATTCTTGGTCTTCGAAGTAACATGCATTTATTTGGTATTACTTTTTTACTTAGTAAAAAAATTACTATTACCATTTGGAGCTGAAACCATCGAGGAATTGTGTTGATTATGCAGCTTAAGTTTTATTTTTATTTACTGTTTATCTTTTAATTTACAATTTACAACAGGTTGTGGAAGTTTCTACTTCCAAAACTGGCAAGCATGGACATGCTAAGTGTCACTTTGTTGCGATTGACATCTTCACTGGAAAAAAGCTTGAAGATATTGTTCCCTCTTCCCACAACTGCGATGTATGAGATTCTTTTGGCTTTACATTTACATTAACCCTTTCATATATATAAACAGTTGTAGCATTTTTAAGATGTGTATCCTGGTGTTACAGGTGCCGCATGTCAACCGCACTGACTACCAGCTGATTGATATCTCTGAGGATGGATTTGTAAGATTATAGTTGCATCTTCTTTCCTCTCCTTTCTTCAAATGCACTGTTGAATTATGATGTACTTCTTTTTAAGTACGAATTAATGATATCTATGAACTATAAAATGTATTAGGTGAGTCTGCTAACTGAGACTGGTGGCACCAAGGATGACCTCAGGCTTCCAACCGATGAAAATCTGCTTACGCAGGTTAATGTTTAGTTCACACTTTTTCATATTCAGTGATAGTTTTGCTTGGTAGGTTGATTCGTAGCATCACATTGTTGTGCATGTGAATGTTCAAGTTTTTTTACGGCTCTGTTTAGTGTTCCAAATTAGGTGATAATGGTACTTGGAAGTGCCATTTAGTCATTTCTGCCGACTTAAGACTTGAATAATCTTTTACTAAATTCTTTTTCCTGTGTGTGTGCAGATCAAGGATGGTTTTGCCGAGGGTAAAGATCTGGTTGTGACTGTTATGTCTGCGATGGGTGAGGAGCAGATTTGTGCACTGAAGGACATTGGCCCCAAGTAATTGCCATTTCAATTAAGTTGAGATAATATAGTATTTTGTGTTTTCTAATGCGGGGTTTGTGTACTATATCAACCAGCCATTCTTGATGATGTGATCAAAACTATTTGATGACATTTTTTAGGAGTTCCATCTCTTGTTGTCTTGACTCAACCACTATCTATTTCGTGGTGTGATGAAGTTATATTGGCCGTCATTCCTATTTATACACTCCTTAACATATGAATCATATGATGTGGGTGGGGCCATTCTTCGTTTGCTAATAGAAACCACTTCATCTTAGTATGCTTTTTTAAGGGCGATGCTGTAGGTCGAGTTCTGATCCGTCCGATTCTAATTTGAAGGTAGTATTGGGATTTGTGTAGTTTTAGTTAAATAAATTATTTTAATTTTAAATAAAATTTTCTTATATTTTATAAAATAAAATGAATTTAAAAATTAAAAAAATTATCTAGAGTTTTATATTTTTATAATTAGACTTTTAATTAGAATATGATAAATGAATAATTTTTCAATCAACACATAACTGTATAATTTTTAAAAAATAATTGTATATTTTTTACAATTTAATATTATATGATTGATTTTTAAGAATTTTTTTACACATTTTATTTTTAATAATAAAAATTTATTAAAAATTATATAGCATTTAGTTGTAAAAAATATATTTTTAAAAAAATTCTTTAAAATTTAATTATGTAATATTAAATTATGTAGTTATTATATTTTGATTAAAAATTATATATTTATCATATTTTAATTAAAAGTTTGATTGTAAAAATATAAATAATTTTAGATATTTTTTTAATTTTTAAATTTATTTTGTTTTATAAAATATAAGAAAATTTTATTTGAAATTAAAATAATTTATTTAATTAAAACTCAACATAAATCCTAATACTACCTTCAAATTAAAATCAGCATCGCCCATTTGTTAATTGTGGTTGGAATTCTATGCTCCTTATTTTCCTTTGAAAAATAGTGCGCCAAATCTTATCATATTGTACTTCTGGAATTCTATGATCTTGGAAACAGGATTATATGGACCAACTTCTCAAACGTGGACGATGTGAGACCTTAAGAATTAAGATTAATAAAAATATAGGTAAATGAAACATTTATCACACTGATTGGACATGTATGAATGATATATTTGTCGCATAGTACAAGTGTGAAAAACGTGCAAGAAAGTGTACTATCTTTTTCGGCGATAGGGATAAGGACTTCCTATAGACAAGTAATTATTCTTAGAGGCCCACATATATCTAAAATGTGCACGCGACCAAAATATGAACTTCTGGATAATAGACAAATGCCATGGATTTAAAAATCCAGCCGTCAGAAGAAAAATTGATCTTTGTTGTGGTCTGATTGAACTGGTTAAAAATAACTAAAAATTAATAAATTGATTAAACTGATTTTTATAAAAAAATTATTATTTATAAAATATAATTATTTTTTACATAAGATTTATCAAGTTTTTATTTTTTAATTATTTTTATAATATTATTATTTTTACTATAAAAATAAATAAGAGAACAATAAAAAAATAAAAAAGTAATTATATACATATAAATATAATAATATAAATTTACAAAATTAAATATAAAAATATTTATTAATTTATTATAGTATATATTTTTAACATATATATATATATATATATTTATTTATTTATTTATTACTAGTTCAATTTTAATAAGTCAATATTTCTACTTGTTCAAATTTTGAAAAACATTGACACCAATACAGCAACAATTACTTCTCAGAATCTACACTTAATTTCACTATATTTTGTTTCGAAAGTATGAGATGTAATTTGTTCTGGAAGCTAGTTTTTTTATTATTATTATTTTAATTAATATTTTAACCACATATTCTTTTTTTCCTTTTGCTAATCTTTCTTACTAAGCACAGATGCTTCAACAATATTGAAACCCTTGTTTTAACTATTTTTGAAATCAATATCCAAGGTAAATGAAGCTTTATAGTATAATTATAAAAAGAACTACTTTCTCAAGAATTATTAGAAGAAACTAAGAAAAGCACTAACAATCTTAAACTCGCCCACATTAAGAAAATAGTGAAATGATATAATTTACCAAACAATGTGCTTTAGAGTTGGAATCATAAATAACTAGAGACAACTCTGCATGCAAGAGGAATAGCAAAGACGTCATAGTTGAAGAAAACTACTTGTTACTTTTTATAGTTTAGAAAATATTTACAAATAAATCAAAGTTAAAAGATGCTTGTAATTTTTTTTTAATTATATTATAACATCCGAACATTTCTTACCACTAAAAATCACATTATTATCACTAAACTTGTAATTTAAGTGGTATAGGGTTGGGGTTTGAGGGTTAGGAGCCATAGGTCATGGGTTCAAGACCTTTTGTAATTTAAAAAAAAATTCACATTATCTTCTTTTAAACAAATGTCATTAAAGGATCCAATAACAAATGCTTTGAAAATTGCATCTAAAGTTTCTTCCGTGACAAATAATACACTCTGCAAGTAAAATGAGAGTAAAAAAAGGTAAGTATATAAAAAGTTTAACTTTTTAAAAGGTCAAATATTTTTATTTTTAAATTATCTTGAAATTTGTGTATGTGATAATAAAAAAATAATTTATATACATCTCAAAATAATCTAAAAACATAAATATTCAATCTCTCAAAAAATTGATATTTCTATAAAATTTTTCTATAAATTTACCTGACTGAAAAGTCAGCTTTCAAACATATGCACATGCTGATGGCAGTGCTATCTGAGAGATCGAACCACCGTCCCGAGCCAATCATCGGGAATGCTGCTACTCAGATCTCCATTTAAGGCCCTCAACGAGTGGCTTGTTGCAGCCTGAAAAGGCAGCTTGTGATTTAAGCATTAGGCGCCCTAGAGAGCTTGAGATGAAGTGATAATATATAAGGTTAAACTTATATTACTTTCACAATGTACACATCAATTCCAAGTTTCGCTATCATAGCAGCTTCTGAGATCTTCGTCGCCATCCCACCGGTTGTATCATGGGCTGCAACTGTTAGCTCAACTGAGGACAACACAAGCCAGAAAGATTCAATGCACACATGAAAAAGATCGTATGTCCCATGGCAAGAGACCAAAAAAACAAAAAAGAGATAGAATTAACAAGACCATATGTCCCTTTGGCTCAATTAGCAAGATCAAGTTGAATCAATCATGGTTTAGATAACTGGACCAAACCAATCGGTTTAATCGAAAAACTGGTGAATCAGTCAGGTCTCCGATCCAATTTAGACCTAAAAATCAATGAACGTTTAAACCGGTGAAAAATCAATCGAATCAGCCAGTCGATTCAACTAGCTTAAACAGTTTTTTTTTCTAAATTTTTTGGATTTTCTAAATTTTTTTGAATTTTTACTTAATATTATTATGTATTTTTAAGAAATCTCTAAAAATTTAAACTATCACGAGAAGATCTAACACTAGTATGAATATATATATATATATATATATATTTCTAATATGCCTTGAATATTTCAATATTTTAATTTTATATATTATATATTTTAATATTTTAACATATACATTAATTATATATTCTAAGTATTATTGTATCGATTACGATCTGACTATTGACTATTAAACTAGTGTCTCAATCGATTCAAACTAATCTGATTTTTTTAACCTTGAAATCAACTAAATCGTCATGGAGTTGGAACAACAATCTCTTTCCTAAAATTTAATATTTACTAAAAAATGAAAAGATTTTTTTCCATATAAGAAGTAATATATTTTCCTATTGTGTTAAGGGTTTATGAGTATCTTGTATCTTATTGGTGAACTTATCTAAAAAATTTTTTCCGACTATACAGACTAATACATGGCTCAGTTCATTCAGCAGAAGTAAAACATAGGAAAGACTTAGATACAGTTTTTTATGTGTTTGCTATTAGATTTTTAATAAAGTTAAGATATGTGAAAGAGCTCTCTTGAAGGAGTTAACCTAACAGAATTTAGGAAATTGCATTTTAGTCTTGTCATAAAACAAATTATTTGGATCAATGCTGCCTGCTCATGGCAGCTCTCCCTAAGCCCCCTTTTAGAAGAAAGTGAAAATAAGAGGGTGGAACTTCTATAGTTTAACAAAAATCTTGAAGTGATCATACTTCAAACATTATATAGGACTAAAAGTCCCCCCCCCCCCCCAAAAAAAAGAAAAAGACCTGGAAATCATATTTGACCTTGCAATTATCAAGGCGTTGTGAAAGTACAGAGAAAAGAAGAGAAAATTGAATTATAAACTTCTAACTCTGCTTACTTGAGTTCTGCAACTTTGGCTTTACGACTGACCAGCTTCCATCTTCACCAACAGCTGCCATAGTTGGCAAAATTGTTACATAAGACCATTTTAACATTAAAACAACCAGAAGGGGAAAGGCCACAGAGAAGATCTAGAACTCACCAATCTCCTTTAGGAGTACCGCATTGGACTCTGTTGGTGGACGGTCATATACCCCAAATACATCAGTCTTTGATCAACGCTTAATGGAAAACATTCATGTAATGTCTTCTCAAATACATATGTAAAATATTGTGATAGGCTTTCAAGTATTCTTGGCTCATGATAATTCACATATTTTAAGAAACGAGTCTTTACACATCAATACTAGTTATTGCTTCAAAAAATAATAAGGTAGCCAAAGGAACTCAGGATGGTCCCTAGGCTAGGCCATTTGGAGGATACAAGAAAAACAACATATTCAGGCTTTGAGTGCGCTGCCAGCTGACTTATGATGACATCTCCACTCAAAATAGTGCACCCCTGAGTAAATACTTTAATTTCAAAATTTCAACTTCCGTTATGGTGAACAATAACGCTGAAAACTGAGTCTGTACCTGAATCTCATCAAGCACTGCGTCTCCATGCAGAACCTAGGCAAATTGGAATGAGCCCCAAATTATTCCAAAAACATAAACACACATAATAAAGAAAAAAACCATTATGGAATTGAGATTTAAGATTGGGAAGGAAAAAAAGAACCAGATACAAGTGCTTTATTTTATAGCACTAACTTTATTACATTGAAAGAATGTTAAGTTTATTACTTATTCATTGCACTGAATATGACATTTCAGTCCTTTCAAAACTGACGAAACCTTTTTTAATGCTAAAAAAATAAGGAGATGATTTATATTAAAAAATTAATATATATATATATATATCATGCAGAAAGAGGGAAAATTATGAGACTATGGAGGACAAAATATATTTAAGAGTTTCAAGTAGTGATACAAATTAAACAATTCAATCTTACAGGTATAAAACCAGAGTCGATTGCTTTAGCCACCATAGAAAAATCAGCTGAGGCCATCTGCACAAGTTAATTTCAAATTTAGAAAGGAGTGTTACTGTCTGAAAAGAAAGACAAAAAAGGTGATAATTTCTATTATTGATGGATTTTATCCAAAAGAATAAACAGTTTATTTAGAGTTTTCTAACACGTCTCTCACTGGTGAGCCATCCACATGAAAATGGAGACATTCCAATTGAAGGAATACCCTCTGCACAAAGAATAAATATAAGTTTAAAAGGAACTGCAGTTCTCCTCAAAAGCAAAAGCAGCAGAAAAACTGGAAAGTGAAACAGATAAGAAACATTCTGTAGAAAGATACCGTAAGCAAGCAGTACATAGCATATACCAAATTTACATTGATAACATTCTTATGCAAAGATAAATACCTCAGACACATATTACAATATCTTTACTGTTGATAAATTCTAGCTGTTATAATTATTAACTACTACGTATGAAACTCTCTTTTTTTTTTCTGTAAATTCTATTTAATAATAAATTAGAAACCACAGAGGAATTAAATAAGTTGTTTGCACTTTCACGCTCCATCAAATAACAGGGGAAGCCGATTGTCAAAGTCTCAAAAATATTAATAAAGAGCACCAAAAATAAAGCCAAGTGGACATGACATTTATAAAGGTCAAGCTATTGATCAAACAAGAACGAGAGTGATGGTAAAAGAGACACATCATGAGTCAGAAGTAAACATGATTGGATGTCTATGGTGAACTTAAAGATGCAGTTGCAGTCACTACAATATGACAAATCTGTAAATTACTTAATAACCAAGTCGAACTGACCGCACTAAAACTTGAATAAAGGGACAAGTACGCACTATATTAATAGTACAAGAATATTTTGTGCAGTTATATTTACAACAGCTAAGAAACTACCTCTTGCTAGAGCTCTAACAATTTCAAGATTTAGAGTGGTTACCTGAAAATGAGACAGAGATAAAAAATAAGCCAGGCAAAGAAATATCATAATTTCAGAGAAATTTATATCAAAATTGTTTATCTATCCAAAAAGAAAGAAGCCGTGGAAATCATCAATGACATCGGTTGTCCAATTTATCTCAAATAGATAGATAGCAAATGGCACTTATAGAGCTCCACAATCAATTCCTTTAACACAAGAATATCAGACTACAGCAAACAACTACAATTTTTAGTTATGCTACAGGCAAATATCATAAAATAATGGAAAATACTGCACTTTTGACCTGTGACAATAACAGGGAAACATATTGTACCCGATCTGGGCTCAGAAACCAATACACTATAAATTTTGTAGTGCGTTGAAATTTGTTGCATAAATTTGACAGTTGAAACAAATGCATATTGGAGAACCTAAAAACATATTTTAAGCTTGAATAGATTATTAAAAGTCAATTAATTTTAATTACTTTTAGAGCTTATATCATGCACTTCAGGCGAATGCTTTATTAGATTTTGAGTTTGGGAAAACAATTAGCTATGACGCAACAGCAGTTATGGACCACCAATATAACAGTCAAACTGTCATTTTTGTCTTCACAAGCTCCATTGCTGCAAATGGAGTGGTCTTTTCGGAAAAGAAAAAAAAGAAAGAAGATGAGATCTTACAGATATCCGTGTAGCAACAAAACCACCCTTGACAAGAGGTTTATGCAGTTGACCTTTGTGGACTCCAGATTTGCTAGCTTGAAAATGCCCAAAAGAACCTGAAGCGCCAAAGGATATAATTTAGTAAAGTTGCAGATTATCAATACTGAAGATCTAGTTTTAATCATCACAAACAATCTGACACATTCTTTTCTGTATTTATTCGCCTTACTTTGCAGCTCAAGAACATAAAAATTGTCATAACAAATGAGTCAGATCCGTTACTCTCTCTTCACATTCTTAATCATGTTAACCCCACTCATTGAGGCAATGAATTGTGTGACATCTATAAATATAATTGTTAATAAATTAAATGTATTACAAATTTTGTAGAAGGAATAAGTCTGACACTCTAAGCCCAGCCTAGTTGAATCCTCTCCCTCTTCCCCCTCCCCCTTTCTCAAATAGCTAAGTTAAACTCACAGAATATTCATTTATTAATAGACTTCTCTTCCTTCCAATATTCTTAAGCAGTTTCAATTAAGCTCATGTAGTCATGTTATCTCCAACACTTCTTCTCCAAGATATGCAATATTAATATTCATAAAAATATAATTTCTGCAATGCTTTTACTTGATATAATCGATTTTACTTCATGAAAGAAACAACGAAGAACCTGCTCCATGAACAACAATGAAACGGCTACAGTCAAGTACTGGATAATCTCCAAAATCTTCGGGGTTACAAGAAATTTCTGAATTTCCAGGTCTCTTGCTCCAATCCATCCCAGGAGGCTTTGCAGAAGATGCAATCATTGCTCGCCTGAGCTGTGCTGAAACCTTCTGAAGAATCTCTTCATTTATCTTCTCTAATTCATTTTTGCAAGTAATTGCAGCTCCCCCTAGATGACATCCAAATTCTATTACTTCAAAAAAATATATATTTGTATATACGAAAGAAATTTCCCCAAGATACCCTTGTCTAGCTCATAGTTGAATATTTCATAGTAGGGATTTATCCAATAACAACGCTCATCTTTTACAGCCATCATACCAATTGCAATCCGACAAATTCTAGATAACATAGCATTCTGAGTCTTTGGTGCAAAAATTCAAACAAGCACAATGCGCACACTGATATAGTAAAGGCAACTAGAACCAACAAGATTGGAAACGAAAGAAGAGATAGTGAAGCAACAAAATTGAAAAATAGATCGAACTAAGAACCGATAGAACTTTACAGGGAAAAAGAAAGAGACGCACCCAGCTTCACCATACAACGAATTGGTTGAGTGAAGTGAAGATTGCTTTTGCTTGTGGCAGCTTGCTGCTCTGTTTGCTTCTCCATTGCGTTGTGGCTTGTCTGCAGCACAATCTACTCCAAGTTGACCAATGAAGCTGAATGCTCCTCCGAAAGTGAATAGTAATAAGCTGTACGATTCCGAAACGCGATCCGACCCGTATTTTTAACCGTTGCTAAAATGATAAAATCGTTGCTACATTTTTTATTTTAAAACTTTTAGCAACGGTTTTAAACCGTTCCTAAAAAATTTTTGTAACGGTTTTACCCGTCGCTAAAGGCCAAATAGGGTGCCAGTCCCGGTTTACGATTCCAACCCTATTATTATTGCTTTTTTAAAATCTTTCTTCTGATAGCCTGCATTTTTTCCTTCTGTATTCAACTATTCATTGATTCATTCTCATTTTCTCCTATTCTTCGACTGTTACTTAGGTTAACCGTGCTGAATTTGTGAACGATATATATTTTAATCTTTCTATTATTAAAATTTGAAATATATAATCTAGTTTTTTAAAATCTTTTATTCGATATTGATTAGTCTTATTATTTATAGTAAATAAAGAATAAATTTAAAAGAAAGATATATCGTTTCAACTTTAAGTTAGGGTGCATTGCAATTGGTAGATATTTATTAACAGTGAATTGAATCGAAATCTTCTTTGTCACTGTAATCTTACCTCTGTGTCTGTGTGCGTATTGCATGTTGTTCATTATAGTTATTCATTGTTATGTCAAGTTATTATATTCCATAAAAAGGAGTTTTATGTTAGATGTGTCTCGTCCTGTTAACCAAGTTTTAGGTGTTTTCAAATTGAGTAAATATTAAATTGATTTTCAAAAGATAATTTTTTAGGTTAAATTATGTTTTTAGTCCTTATAGTTTAACTAAATTTCTTATTTGGTCCTTATAATTTAAAAATTTACAATTAAATCTTTATAATTTTACATTTTTTCTAATCCTAGTATTAAAATTTTTTCAAAGTTTACAAACAGAACTGATATATATATTATATTAATTTGGAATATACATAACTTAAGTTCATTTGTCATAATTATTTAATATAAATTGCATTACATATATATATATATGAGTTAATATTACTTAATTATCCTTTTTTTCTTTTGATTGACATCAATTATGTATATTTAGAATGTTAATATGCATATGGATAATCACGTTAAAAAAGTTCAATGACATACCAACAATAGTTTAATTAAATTAAAAATATGTAAAATTATAGAGATTAAATTATAAATTTTTAAACTACACGAATTAAATTAAAAATCAAGTGATACAGACCAAAAAAATAATTTAACTTTTTCTTTATGTATAGTTCTTGATCTAAATTATTAATATAAGCACTCAAAATTCAAGTAAAACAGAAGGGTTTCAATTTAAAATAAAAAAATAAAGAGTAAAAACGGACATAATAATTGTAAATTAATACATCCATAAGAAAATCTTCCTTCAAGAAAAGGGACAACCTCAGCATGTAGAGAGAGAGGGGGGAATTTTACAATCACAATTTTGTATATAAATAGTCAAAGAATCATCTTTGTTCAATTAGGCCCCCCTAGAACAAATTAAAGCAATTCAATATTGCATTTAAGATAAAGATCAACTATCTTTTTTTTTTTTCATTTTTCAAATTTGTATCTCTTCTTACACTTTCCCGCAGACTGGATATCCATTTCGTACAATGTATCCTTTTCAATGTGAGAGCAATTTAAACAAGATATTTGACTCATTTAGACTGTTAATTATAAAAATTAACAGTTCAAATTTTATGTTTATTTTTTAAAAAAATATAAGAAAAAAATAAAATTAATATCCTGAATCAATGAAAACTAATAATTTAGATAAATCAAACACCCTACTTAATTTTTAAAGCCAAACAAAAATTTCATTCGGCCTCGGCCATCAAGTTACAATGGTGGGAATTTGGCCTCTGTTAACAAAATCAATCTTGTTCAAACGCAAGCAGCACAACACTTTCTCTGGCAGTTCCTCTGGCTTTTGTGCCTGTCAAACCACATAGAGAAAAATAATTTGGTTAAAAAAAAAAGAAATTAACAATGGCCTGCCAAAGGCCCATTTTATAAAATAATTTGCAAATCAATCAAATCATAAATAGACATATAAACATTCTATTTGTAATTGACTCGATTTATTTAAGAATTTCTCTCCCCAGTCTTTCTATTTAAAAATGAATTCTAAGTAAAGTTTTAAAAATTAGACTGGTCATTGAATCATTACTTATTAGTTCAAAAGTTCATAATTAGACGATAGTTGAACCGTGTCTAAATCATTCTACTTTTAAATATTAAAAAAATAATATACATAATTAAAGACTATAAATATAAATTTACCATTTCAATAAAAATAAGATTTGATCTTAAATTACACAAAATAACATTCACAATAAAAAAGTTCACAACAAATAACAAGAAAATATTATTAATTAAGATAATATTCACTCATATCAAATTTATAAGATATCAAGATATTGACATTTTTATTAGAATTAGCTGATTTGTAATATTAATTTTTTCATTACCTAATTATAAAATAGACACAATTAAAAAAATTAAAAAACAAAAAAAAAAGTCAAATGAATCGATTCATCTAACACCGGTTCAACCAATTCTTAACCGGTTCAATCACTCACCAGTTTTAAGAATTTTAGACCAGTTCTCAGTCCAACCAATCAAACCGGTCAATCCAGTTCTTACAACAATGCTTCCAAGCAATGTTCCATTTTTTTGTTTAGTTCCTTTTAAAAAAAAAAAGGCGTAAAGAACATCTCATCATGAGTGTAGGTTCTTTGCCATGATTTTTTCTACATAGACTTCTAGCAATAATTTTTTCTGTTGCTAAAACAAGTATGACACTCTACCCTACTTTTAGTATGGCAAAGAATCAGCTGATTATAGTAAATGCAAGCATGGTATTACAACTTGGTTTCGCATTTAATTTTCAAAGCTTGGAGTGTAAGAGCATTAAATTTCATCAGTAGCATCAAGGGCCGAATAGCTTTATTAACTAGAAAGCTTAAGTGTTGAATTTAAATGTTGTGAGAGCATTTACACACTGTACCTGGATAGTTAAGCCCACATTAAGTATTGCATTAAACACACGGTCTCGGAGTGAATCAAGCCCTTTCCTAGATATGTAGCTAAAGCGATGAATATCCAGGTCTATCTCAAAATAGTTAGCTCCCTGAAATTAATATAAAACACACAATTTTTAGAACTTTTGGCTGGAAGAATGGTGCTCTGATGTAGTAAGAAAAGCTTACATATACAAAACTTCACCAAGAATCTTTGCTCTAAACTATAGTTGTCAGTCGGGACAGCCCACCTTAACCCAAAAGTCTTGTAAGGTCATTGATGAGTATAAGTTGGATCAAGTCAAATCGAATCTTATATAATTCATAGTTAAAAAATTATGACTCACCTTAATACATCATAGATCATGGGCTGATCTTATAAGCCTATTTATCTTATTTAAAAATATCCTTTTAATTATTTGAATGATAGAAACTAAATATTAGAATAATTGAGTTTCAAAAAATTAAATTAAACTTATAAAAAAATATATTAAACCTCAAAATGGGTTATTTTCTTTTTAAAATGTAATTTTAATTATTTTGAATGATAAAAATTATGTATTAGAACTATAAAATTTCAAAAAATAGAACTAAACTTCTAAAAAAATAAAATAAAATTTTTAAAAAAAATTACAAGGGCCAACCTACCCTAATCTACCTAAATCACAAGATCTTTAATAGGTTGTACTAAAAGACTTTTTTCAAAATATATTATTAAATTATTAGCTCACAACATCTCATTTAAGTTAAGTTAGGCTGACCCATTAAACCAAACTCATTTTGACCGCTCTAGTCTAAATTACTTATAGAAATGAATCGTACATACCTTAAAGAAAGTGTGTTGAGGGCGTGAAAGCACGGGCTTGCCATTATAGGAATTTATAAGCTTCCTCTCTGCTCCACTCAGTTGAAGGTCCTCTGGGTTAACCACCTCCGCCAAAATTTTTAACCTTTCTCTAAAGGGAAGCTCGACTTCTCTTGCATACCCTTTCACCTTCTCCTTCTCATCTTCCACTAACCTCTGATACAACCAATGCTCAACTGTTATTCATCTAAACACATACTTACAACCACCAAGAACTGATATTGATGAGAGGATATATATATAAATATATATACCTTGATACTGTCCCGAAAATGAGGAGAGATCTCTTTGTCAAAATTATCAGACACTTTAAAATATAACACAAGGCTCAAGCCCTCCCCGTCGGCATCACCAAGGAACATGGATGCAGGATACGAGGGCAACTGGTACAAAAGCACCGTGATTAAGTTATATGACTTCCTTCTTTGGTATTCAAACACAAAAAAAAAGAAACATCCATCGGCCTAGTCACAGGTGAAGGTAATTTTGTCCTTCGATCTAAACTATCAGATCTAGAATGGACAATCTAGATTTGAGAACTGAACTCTACAGTTTCCACAAGATATGAGGGCAACTAGTTTAAAAGCACCATGATTAAGTTATATGACTTTCTTCTACAATGTTCAAACGCCAAAAAGAAACATCTATCAGCCTTGTCACATGTGAAGGTAATTTTGTCCTTTGATCTATTCCGTTCGATCTAGAATGACCAGCCTAGATTTGAGAACTGAACTCTATAGTTCCCACAGGATACGAGGGCAACTGGTACAAAAGCACCATGATTAAGTTATATGACTTTCTTCTATGGTGTTCAAACACAGAAAAAGAAACATCCATAAGCCTTGTCACAGGTGAAGGTAATTTTGTCCTTTGATCTAAACCGTTCGACCTAGAATTGACAATCTAGATTTGAGAACTGAACTCTATAGTTCCCGCCAGAACTACAGAAGATCCAAACTTTCCTAGTTTATTGGTGTAAAGGTGAAAATTTATAGTTTGAGTATGAAGAGTGAACCTGTATATTAACAATAAGGAGTGAAGGTACTTTGTCGTGTCCTTTGACAGATGGAAGTTCAAGACGCTGAGCAATGTGATTTATCTTCTGTGGGCACGCAAACAAATCCACACCAAATGGTACATAAGGGCTGCAGTCTGGAGCAGGACTCTTCAGCTTATTACTGCATAATTAATAGCATATATAAATCCAAGTTTCTGAGAAAACAAGAAGTAAATAATGGCCATAACATCAAGTAAAATTTGACAGATAAAATTTTCTGACATGCCTGAAGTAATTCTCGCCACGGAGCTTGAATACTGAAGGTGAGAGTATAGACCAAGATCCAGGCAAAGGCTTCTCTATGGCTGAACACTGAACTTGAAGCCCTGCTCTGGGATGGTAAAGAAATCTCTCGGGTGCACCTGTTATTCACTCATTTAGCATCATAACACCCATAAACTTTTTTTTTTCAGAAAATAAATGAATTATTAGTACTTACGTAGTCCAGTTTTTTCATTTCCATCAACAGATGATCTTTTTACAGAAACCATGATAACTGTTGATTGTGTTATTTGTGACGATTGAACATTCGGTGGAGGATGATTCATGTCATTAAAATTGACTGGAGGAAGTAGAAGAGGCAAGACTGGCTTTGAGTTGTTTTCTTGAATTTTCTCCCCATTCACATAGTTATTTCCATCTATTTTGACGTAGCTTTCATAATACCCCTCATATGTTTTACACCCTGAGTTTCCAAAGCATGATGCATTTTGATACTGGAGTACCTGAGTATTCGAAACACTCCCCAAAGTGTTACCCCCAAAAGGAAAGCAATCTGTCACATGGAAAAAGTTGAACCAGAAAATTTGCATGAACATAACAAAGTCACAATTGTTAGTCACTAGATAGTAACAAGACATAGAAGCATTACCTCCATGCACACTAATGAAGTCATCATCTGAATCAGTATCTATAATGCTAACTGTGTCAAACCATGCTTCCTCTTGGCACATTCCTGCAACTGCAAAACATTAACACTCAGCAAGCTTATAGAAGGTGGCTATCTCAACCCAAGGAAATCCAACAAATGCCACAAGGAAAGGAGCACCATATAGTCTGTTTGGTTTGGAGTTAGACAAACTTGATTTTGGTTAAAAGCAAATCAAAATTAGGTTGAGAAGTGAGATGAACACCAAGCCAAACAACTTCTTTTATGTCCAAAATCATGTTTGAAAGTCCATACTGACTTTTGAGGAGTTTAAACGCCAAACCAAACAAACCCTAAATAACCAAATGACATGACTTAATGCATGAGAGATTACAGAGGGAGAGAAAAGATACCGTTTCCATCAACTTGACTATGCCTGTGGTATTGTAGCTGGGTAAGATGGAATGTCATGTTGGAGACCTCGGACCTTCTGGTGCCCTTCTCAAAGTCAAGCTGAATTAAGTCACCGAGAGAGAAGTCTCCGACATGATTTCCGGCATTGCTGAGCCTTTTCAAAGACATATCAGCAACTCCAGTGGGCATGTTTCTTTGGCCATTACCATGGTTTTGTTTGTTTCTCCAGTAAGTTTTGTTCTTCCTGTTTGGTTTTGAGGCACATCCCCCCATTGAAGCTACTTTTTTCACAACAGTAAAGTTGCCACCAATTCCCAACAGCTATTTTTTTTCTACCTACCATGCCAAGTTGCTTACAATAAATTTTTCATCAAACGAGGGAAATGCAGAAAATTTGACCAAAATCAAGACAATTAAATGCCTGAATTCCAAATCTTTTTTCTTTTCACATATAATCAGATATGATACAAACAGAAGATGATTATACATGCTCCAAATTCAATTGCCTGTAAACTACCTGCTTCTGAATAAACATACCAATGGAAGAAATCTGACAGGAAAAAGATACCTTGAAAACAGAAATTCCGGTTATATTTTGTTCCCAGATTTTACATCAAACAATAACCAGGAATCTCCTTTTTTTTAACTTTTTTTTTTTCCCTTTCATCTTTCTGAAATTGAGAACGTACCTTCAACTCAAAGAAATAGGTTCCAGAGAGAGGAACATCGTCTGTCGATCCAAGACTAGTAGCCAATGGTGTACAATACACTTCCTATGGAAATTTAAATGAAGGCATTTGTGTACACCACCACCTGTGAAGAAACCCAGAAGGCAATAAGAAATGAATATACATCGATCAATAAGTTCTTGAAAAGGGAGAGAAAAAAAAGTGACAAGCTTTTTGCGAATAAGCCTGCAAATTCTGGGTTGAATAGGATCAACATGTAGGCCCAACTTCAATGATGAATATTATTAGCTTTTAAAAAAATATATATGCATACAGTCCACTTCATAGAGTTATCTGGCTGGCAGAGAATTCTGGTTTTCAACAGTAAAAATCAAACATATGAGGTCAAAAATGGAGAAGATGACGTTTTTCATGATTCATTAACACAAACACATACAATATTTTAAGGAAATAAATCAAAAGAAAATAAGTGGGCCATCCTGGGTTGCAATGTCTGATCATTAGGAACACCAAACAAGCACTAAGCAAGTCATGTGAATCAAAACCCAGATATAGTATAAAATAACGAGAAGCTTTCAAAGGCATATCATCAAATACAACACATGCATGAAGAATTGAACAGAAAGAAAAAAATCCCAATTCACGATAAACACTCACACACAGAGAGAGAAGGGGACCTAAGGAAGAGAGGGGAAAAGGTGAAGCATGAAAGAGGAACCGTCGTTCCCAGAAAGGAACTCGGATTCCTCCTGAGGGAGTCGTTGTGGTTTGGCCTATAGGAAATGTGAATTCGGAGAAGGGGAAATATAGTAACAAGAGAGAGCTTTTTCGAATTGGACAGGGACAGGAAAGATTATACACAACACCAAATCCCATACGCCTAGGTCCGTTCTATTCGGATCCTACATGATTCTCACTCTTGTTCCTTCTCTCCTTTTCTATCTCTCTCGTCCTCTGTTTTTGGATTCTAACAAAATTCCACTCTGTTTTTCTTTTCCTTTTTCTATTCACAAATTTTTTAAGATGTATATTTTAATTGTTTTAATTTTAAATTTTTTTATATACAATTTATTTGATTATTTATGTTAGTAGTCTTTATAATTTCACTTAATTTTTAATTTAGTCCTTATAATTTAGAAACTTATAATTGAGTCTTTATAGTTTTACAATTTTTAATTTAATCCCTATTATTAAAATTTTGTCAATAATTTGTTAAATTTTAGTGATATGACCAATTATATATCATCTTAATATTTGAAATATACATAATTTAAACTAATTGTCATATTTTTTGATATAAGTTGTATTACATGTCATATTCAATTGAGTTAATATCACTTAATTATTTTTTTGTTAGCATAAATTACGTATATTTAGAGTGTCAATATACATATAGTTAGTTCGTTAAGAAAATTAAATGAAATACATATAAAAGTTTAATAATAGAGACTAAATTATAAATTTATGAAACTATAAGACACAACTGCAAATTTTTAAATTATAGGAATCACATTAAAAATTAAGTGTAACTATAAGAACTAAAAGAATAGTTTAACCATTTTATTTTTTAAATTTTTTTACTCTTGTCTTATTCTTTTTTCTTATGTGATTATTCACTATTTATTAATAATTGGGGTTTGATTTTGTCTTTATTTGTCAATGAAGTATTGAGAGATAATAAATTAATTTAAAGTTTTTTTTGTCAAAAATGAGACATAACACTAGGAGAAAGGAGGGTGAAAGGAATTAAATCTACAACTACTGAGATATTATAAAATTTATATCTAAGGAAAGTCTCACTTAAATTAAATTTCTTGAGCTAAATTAATTCAAAGTTAATTATTCATAAGTATAGCAACTATTTGAAATTGACTTCTATATATATTATTTTACATCAAAATTAATATTAATGAAATTTAAACTATAATTTAAAAAAAACGTGACGTAAAATCAAATGAATGCAAGGAGTAAATTTTCTTCTCTCTCTTTTCCTGATTTTTGGCGGGCAAAATGATATTACGTGAGTAACATGCCCACGTGTCACGCCACGAGAGCTTGCGCCTCGTGCTTTGAAGTTTGAATTGGAGGCCACGTTCGTTGAATACGACAAGATTTTAATGCAAACCGGACCGCTTCATTTATTACAATGTGTGTGTGTGTGTATATATATATATATATGTAGAGGCAAAGAATATTTTTTATATTTTAATATTTACAACATATTTCATTTTGTCTATTGATATTGTTTTATGTTAATTATATTTTATATATTTTATTTTTATTTTAAATTTATCTTTTCACACTAATATTATTATTCCATTATTTAAAAAAAATATTAACTGAGTAATTAATAAAAATAATATATTTGAAATGAATATAAAACATGTAAAATTCAAATTAAGTCCATAACATTTTTTTTGTGTTATTTATATTTTATATGTTTTATTTTTATTTTAAATTTATTATTTTTACTAATTATTTAGTTAACATTTTTTGTCAATGAAATAAATGTTAGTAAAAATAATAAATTTGAAATAAAAATAAAATATTTAGCACATAATTAACAAAAAAATTAAGAAATTAAAATTTGGTGTTAATATTATGAATGTGAAAGTAATCTTGCCTATATATATATATATATATAGATATATTTATATTATAACAATTTCATGGAAATTCTAATAAGTTTAACTTTCTTCTCATAAAAATTTCACAATATACAAGTTAAAATGAAAAATATGAAACTCTCTTCAAAATTATTTTGAATAAGTTTATTTTAATCGTGTACATAGTTATTTTTAACATATAATTCTGTTAATTTAATTCCTTGATAATTTTTATAAAATTTACATCCCTTCATTCGTTAAAATTGCAGGATTTTGTCAATCAACAATAAAAACAAAAAGAAAAAAAAACTTAGATACAATTAATATATCAGGATTTGGTATTAATATATCAAAATATAATAAGTGTATAATATTTAAATCAGAATATAACAAGTGTATAAGTTTTAAAAAAATAATTTTATATCTTTTACAAATCACTATTAAATAATTATTCTTTAAGAAACTTTTCATACATATTAAATTTTAACTTGACAGCAAGAATATAAAGAAATTTATATAAATTTTCTTCTAAAAATAATCAAATTTATTAAAAATTCTAACGAAATGATAAGTTAATTATTTCTCGATACTCTCTTTTCATTCATTGTGTTGATTTTAAAATTTCTTGAGGAAGAACGGGGTATTTAATGTCAAGTCTGAGCATTAATTGCAAGTGATCCACCTTTCATGATCCAAATTTCTTTATTTACGAGAACTCTTCGTTAATTAACATTAATTGGATGAAATAATTAAACAAATAAAGTTCCTCGAGATCTTAATGATAAACTTGAATGAGGGAAAAAAAATCAAATAAAATAATATTAAATTTTTTAAGGTAATGATTTATCTTTGGTATAACAAATATAAGGTAAAAAGTATTATTTTTTCCTAAATAAAGTTATAATTTTTGTTAAAATTTTTATTCTGTTTTTATTTTGTCTTAAATTTTTTTAATTAATTATAATTTTATTATTGAGCTTAGTGTTGTTTGAATGTTAATGACAAATGTTAACTACCTCTCGTAACTTATTTAGGTAATTTTGTCATTTTTAAAATACCACGTAAGACGTGTTTAATTAGATGAATCAACATAATAAAAATAACAAAATTAGCGTCTACCATTAATAATTCATTTGACATTTAACTCAATAATAAAATTAAAATTAATTAAAAAGATATAAAACAAAATTAATAAATAGTATTTTTTATGCACGAGTGAACATAAAATACAAATTCAATAAATTATTATCAATTTTGAAGACTTTAGAAATTAATATTTAGTTATTAATTTAATAAATAGTATTTATATACACGCATCAACATAAAATACAAATAAATCAAATTACCGTTCATGTTTCTATAAACAGTACTAAATTTGTTATGCAAATATAAGGGACACGAACAATTAATAACTGAAAGTAAAAGAATCTTTCTAAATATATTTATGTGACATTTTAATTAATTTTTTAACAAAATCAAGTAACTTGTTATTAATAAATGATTTTAGTATCAATAAGGTGAGTGGAAGATCGTCTGAAAGCTACTCTTAAACCTAAAATATTTTGTTTTAATTTTATGCAGATATATTCTCTCTTTCATATTTATTTATTTTTGTTGAAGCCTCCATCATAATTCTGTTAGTTGGGTCACCATTCAAATCTTCCTTTAAAAAATGTTCTTTTTCCTTCTTTACACCAAACCCTTTTAAACAAAATCAAAGAAGTGGCTGCTCTTCCTAATTTTTTAATATTAGAAGTGTTAGGAATGACTTATAACAAAGCTCTAAATAGAGAAATTGAAAGTTTGGTTAAGATGAAAATTTATGGAGTTTGAAGAGTCACAATAAGTACAATAAATCAAAGAGAAATAGGGATTAAAAAATCAAACAGAGATGTATCCTTATTTAGTTTGAGAATTCTTAAAAATACATTCATTCCCCAATATTGCTCTTGAGAATTTTCAACTAAAACCACAATATTAAAATGGATAATTGTGAACCACAGTACAATATCCAGATGATTCTTCCTCACAAGGGTTTTCTCTCCCTTATAATGTGATTTTTCCAATTACGCACTCAAAAAAACCTAAATATTTAAGCAATCAAATTAGAATGCATGAATAAAAACAATGGTACACACTCTCAAAATGTATATGACACAAAAATTAAGCTCATAACTTTTATTTGGCAACTGGAGATAATGAAACTCAATATAATATGATAAATGAACACTTAGAGCTTAATTTCAATGGTGTTGCGAAGTCCCTTTTATGTAGTGAAATCGTTCCGCTATAATGACTGCTATAGTAAAAATATAGTCAGATTTACTACAGTAAAATTTATTATTTAACCTTTCTTTTAAACTTAAACAACAATAATTTTCCATTTATCTTTCTTTTTTCAAACTTGTTATAGTAAAATTTATCATTTTTCAATCATACTACAACAATCATTTTTTATTTTCAAAATTACTATAATAAGAATCATTCTTTTTAACTTTACTACAACAATCAATTTCTTTTTTCAAATATACTACAGTTAAGATTAATTATTTTCAACATTGCTACAATATTTTTTTTTTCAAATTTACTACAGTAAGATTCATTTTTTTTAACCTTATTACAACAATTAATTTATTTTTTCAATTTTACTACAATAAGATTTAATTTTTAATCTTTATTTATTTTTTAATTTTACTACAATAATCAACTTACTTTTTCAAATTTCTTAAGTTTGAATTTCACAAGATAAGTATAATTATTCAATTTAATTTATACTATCACATTTATATTTAACGGGTTTATTTTAAAAATAATTCAAACAAATCATCTATTTTAATAAATTTTGTTATCATCAAAATTAATATTTAAAAAATCATTTGTTTTGAAACCTTGAATCCACCAGAAAGTTGAGTGCTGAATCACGCGAAGGCTATTTTAAACGGTAAACTAATTAATTAATCAATTAATTAATTAATTAATTAATTAATTGTTTGGAGAAATCAAAAGAAAGCCAATACAAGGTTCAAGTTGAAGATATTAATATTTCGGTGAGAATGAGCCAATTTAATCATTGTGTTTAGGCACTAAGTTACTCTCAGCCATTAAAAAAATGCCACTCATAATACTGTTGTCCCCCATAAAGCTCTTTCTATTATACATTTTTGATTTGTTTACATCACATCCACTTCAACAACTTCCCCAAATTTATTATATATGACTTTATACTAAATCAACCATTTCATGAATAATCAACCCACCATAATATTTTAATTAATCATACTTATTAATGTTGCTAATAAAAAATATAGTAATTATGGCACCATAAACTTGACCACTTTATGTTTCGAACAAAATTTGTATTTTTTATTTTTTGGGTCAAATTCTAGTTAGGTGATATTTAAATTAGTCACGTGTATTTTAATTGATTAATCTATTTACTCTAATCAAGGATAGGTTATATATGTTTGAAAACTAGAAGATTCTCCCAAAATATACAACTAATTTGACGGAAAGTTTAATGTTTTAAAAATTAGATTAGTCATTATATCGATAGAAGTATAGGTTTACAATTTATTGATCTGATTCTTGGTTGAACTAGTAAAAATTATATATATATATATATATATATATATATATAATTTTATAGATTAAAAAAATATAATATAATAAATTAATAAAATTTTCATACTTAATATTAGTAAAGTTATATTATTATATATATATATGTGTGTGTGCGCACATGTGTAATTGCTTTTATTTTTTTGTTAATTTATTTATTTTTATAGTAAAAATAATATTATTATAAACAAATAATTAAGAAAAAAGAAATATAACATAATAAAAAATAATAAAAATAAAAGTTTGCTAAATTTCATATAGTAAGAGAAATAATTATATTTTGTAAATAGTATATTTTTTAAAAAAAATTAGTTTAACTAGTTTATTGGTTCATTAATTTAACTGGTTCTATACTAATTTTTGGCTCAACTAGTTTTAAGGGTTGACCAATTGGACCAATGACCTGTTCTCAGTCTATCCGATCGAATCAGTTGGCCCGACTTGATTTTTAAATTCATTATAAATTTATGTATTAAAATTACATGTAGAAGAGTTTTTTTCCTTTTGTTAAATTTTTTTAAATAAAAGTTACTGAACTAATGTGTTATTTATTCAATACACGAGGAAAAAAAGTCTTCATTTAGCCTTTACTAGATATATAGGCAATTTTTTATTTTGATAACGTATAATTTCTTTTAATTTGTTTTATTAATCACTACGACATCTACAATATTGCCCTCTTATTCTATTTACATTCAAAACTTAATTACAGACCTTGTTGGCTTTATTAATTGTTATTGTGTGATAAATTTAATTCAGGAAATGGATAATAAATCATGCCCAAATTAATATATTACAATAGTTCAAGTAAACCAGAGACAGAATAGAAGGGTTTTATTACAAATGTTTTAATAATTAAAGCAGATGTTATTATTATGATCACTTAATATTAAAAAATCTCAACATAATTTAACCATTAAAAAAACTCAATTTTAAAGAGATGGAACTCCCATAAACTTATCCAAAAAAATAAAGGTTTTTGGTCAATAAAGGGAAAGAGAGACATAATAATTGGTGATAAAGTATAATCATTAATGGAGTGTTAGAAAACCTATGCTCATAAATGAATTGTTCTCTGGACAAATACTCAAATTTGTATGGTACCCACACAAACACAGTTGGACCCCAATTTATATGTTCTAACTATTAGGGTTGGGAATTGGGATCAATAATATGTGAATCTTGACTTCGTGACTGGATCCGTTTTAATATTAAAGATTTTTTTTTAGTAGGCATTCATTAGCGATTTAAAAGGTAATGTGTCTTATAAATTATACTATAAACTGTTGATAGATAGTTGAAATTTATCAAAAAACTTCAAAGAATTAGAGCATATTGAAGTTCGATCCTCTACTATTCTCTCTATCCTTTCCATTCACAACATTAAATTGATGTGAATCCCACTTGTTTATGTGAAACTCACGCCAATCCAACAATGTGTAGAAGGAAGAGTATAGAATCTGAGTCCAGAGTATATATGAAGGACTTGATTTCCCTTAACAATTTTTGCACTTTTGTCCCCATATTTTTCAAATTTGATTTTTTCTAACTATAATTTATTTATAAATATCTCTTAAAATTAGAATAATTAATAACTTTTATCTTATGTTTTTTATGTATTTAAATTTATTTGTTTAGTTAACAGGGTTTTAAGACTGCATTTTGGTTATGCTAAATACTTAATTTATTTATGTGAATTGCAGCTTTGATTTTTTCTTTATTTTTTTTAAACTGAAAATTTTATGCATTATTTTAAGCCAACAATATTATGTCAGATTGTAAGAGAAATGTAGTGCAAATTAAATATCAAGAGAGTTAAATAATATTTTGAAATAAAAAAATATATAATTCAACTGAATCTTAAAAATAATGTGTCTTCCCTCTCATTTGTCATAGCAAATGGTAGTATTTTTATTTTTATTTTGCCCAAAATGATTTGTCATGCAAAGTATAAATTAAATCATGATACCCAATAAACAAAACCTATAAACCCCGGACTTCAATATCAATGCTTTAAAGTTTCAATCGAATTATACATGTACATTATAAATGTAAATTTGGAGTTTCAGTAAGGTGTGCACTGGGTTGGACTAGTCTGCCAATATGTTCAGTCTAACCAACCTGCAAGATTATGTTGGATTGATGGTTGATTCAATTTTATTTTTTCTAATTAGCTAACTACTAATTCAGATAAAATATTTATAAATTTTCAACCCGCATAATCTGAACCAACCTGTTAACCTGTCCTTATACATATATATATATATATATATATATATTGTAATACTCTTATACTATGCACCAATGTTGTGTGTAAATTTTTTAGAGTTTAGTTAACATACTATTTATTTTCCTTTGCAACATTTTCCTCACTCAATAATAATGTATAATATCACATATAATATTTTCTTTTGTAACATCTTTCTCACTCAATAATAATAATGTATAATATCACATATAACATCAGCTATTTTAATTATTTATTAAACTACTAGCCTCTTTATTTAAAAGTTTGTTATCCTACATTTTATCTCAATTCTAATAAATACCAATAGAAAAAAAATTAACTCGATATCAAATTATAGATTATATTTTTTTTTGAAAAATATATAACTATGTAATAACTAATTCTATTGTTTTCATTTTTAATTCTATCATTTTAAATTAAATATATAATTAATCAAAAAAAATTTAACTTATCAATTCAAACCAAACAAACTCTTTTGACAATAAATTTGATTGGTTCAGATTGAATGAGTAAAAATATCTCAACATTAACTAATCAAACTTATAATTTTTTGATTAGTTTGATTCCTAAAATTTCCTTAACGTAGCCTAACCTGACCCTCGCGTACCCCTAGAATCCAGTGTAAGAAGTAGGATAGTTGGCCTGCGGATCATCTGCTCAGAATAAAACAAGTAGGTGTCTGCTTTGAGTTTTAGCAACGGTTTTAACTGTTGCTAACACTTTCAGCAACAATTTTTTTGTTGTTGAAAGTTTTAGCAACAGTTAAAACCGTTGCTAAAACTCAAAGCAGACAAATTATGAGCAGAGGATCCGGACCCGGATAGTTGATGCCAAGTGTAATTGACTTACTTTCCAAATATTTAATAGTTAATTAACTTGATAATGTTAATGGGGGCCCATTTGCGAATTTGAGCGGCCCATAGGCGTGGAGGGCCACGAGATTGGTCAAGAGATCGACGTTCATGGACCTTTTTTACTTTCGGCCCACTTAGGCCCAACACAAGTCAAGCAAAGTCACGAGTCTTTTCTTCTTCTTCTTTTTTGGCCCCCACCTAATAATGCCTTATTGCCTTAGTCATGGATTTTATATGATTTTTTTTCATGTTTGCTGTTACATCATATTTATGACGTAACTTTTTAAGAAATACTCAATTATGTAATATAGAGCTATACGAAACTTTCATTTTAATTTAATAACTTAATAACGATCACTTTAAAATATATTTTTCGTTTTAAAATTGAGATATTCTTTAAAATTGATCAGGAAATTAAAAAGTTCGAATTTAATATTGTAAAATTTCATCTCTAAAAAATATAATAATTAATACTTATGTATATATAAATCATAAATAAATATAATATAATGTAAAAAAAAATAACATACAATTTTAATAAATAAAACTCAGAACATTATAATATCAAAGGAATTTTGTCAAAATAACAAGAAGCATAAATTTAAAAACATTAAATAAGCGGAGGAAGAACAATGAGCCAAGTCTCATTTCATATTGGCTTTATAAGCCTCTTTTTTTTTCCTTACCTAATTGACATTTTTTTTATCAAAACATATGATACTACAATAATTTAATATTAGTTTTCACTAAACTAAGTTCAAGGTTGAACAAAATAAGAGTAGTATGCTTGTAAATGTGTAGTATTATTAGATGTTTGAGTTAGTTTAATTATTTTCTTTGCATCTATTTGATCCAATTGATTAGAAACATAGCAACAAAAGAAGAAAATGCCACAAATATAAAATGTAATAAGATCTAGTATATCAAAAGATCGCAAAATCTTAAAATCTAAATCTAGATCATACTGAGTAAATTTAGATTTTATGTAAGATAGGGATCAATGAAATTGTTTAGGAATGTAAAAACTTAACATTTAGATCGAAATCTTGATAACCCAAAGTTAGATTTTAAAATACTTGATTATCATTATATATATATATATATATATATATTATTTTTTGACATATTTCTCTAAACTTGTATGTATATATTGAAAGATTTTGCTATGGCTCAACCTCCCCCTTTGTCAGCACGATTGAGATGTGTGTTGGTTAAAATTTTTTTTCCGAATGGTGGGCTCCTAAAAAAAATGTGAGGGGAGAGGTCGAGCTTCCTCCCTATATTGAATATTAATCAGACATGCCCACCACGCCTTTTGTTTTTATCGAAATTGATAATATCATTACGAACTAAATTTATAATGGAAATTCTAATATAATTAAGAGTAAATTATTGATCTTTGAAATATTACAGTAATTTTTATTTGGTATCTACAAAAAAATAAACAACTAAATTCTTGAAAAAAATAAGGTAAAAGTATTTTTTATGTCTCTAATATTTATACTAATTTTCAATTTCGTCATTAACATTTTTTTTGTATCAGTTATGTTCTATGTGTTTTATTTTTGTTTCAAATATACTCATTTTACTAATACTATTTATTTGATTGATAGAAAATGCTGATTAGACAATTCACGTGACGCATCTCAAATAACTCAAACTCATCATTTTATGTCAATGGAATAGACAAAATTAGAAAATAAAAATGAAATATATAGAACATAACTGAGGTAAAAAAAATATTAAATACAAAAATTGAAACTTGGTGTAAACATTAAGGACATAAAACATATTTTTACCAAAAAAATAAATTGGGGCCAAAATTGTAAATGCCATAAGTATTGGGTTAACAAAGCACAACAAATGGACAAAAGTTATGAAATTATGTATGATATGATAGGCCTAACGGTTCTTCCCCCACCCTTCCCCCAGGGGGCCACAAAATATCCCAACTAGCCCTGATCCATAAGATTTTTTAAGGGCCCATAGATGAGAATGTGTCTAAAATTTGCACAAAATACTAAGCATAGTCTTTCGAGTATGATCAATTATTAATATGATGACAAGCTTGGGTCATCATGTCATCAATTGAAGTATAAAAATATTTACACATATACATGCACATAGAGCTGTAAAATGAATTTAATTTAACAGATTTAGATCGTTTAATTCATCCAAGCTACTAGGATCAGGTCAAACTTGCCTGAACTGCCCAATTGGTGAGTTAGCCCGTTTTCTAAAATTCTCTATATATATATATATATATATATATATATTAATAATATATATTAAGCTAAATAATATAAACGAAGTAAAAGATATAATTTCAAGATGATTTTGTAAGATGCTTGTTATACTCTTCATGTCTTTTACTTTCTTAAGCACTTTTTGTATGCTTGACTTTATTTGTTTTACTTTGTTTGGATAACTTATAGACACTTTTCCTTATCTTTGATGTTCTTGACTTTATATTGTGTTAATCTATAATTTCATCGTTTATAAAAAAAATTTGTATAATCATTTGATTCTAATTATTAATTAATGACAAAAGATAATATTAAAGAAAAAAGAGAAATAATAAATTAAAAAATAATGATTTCATTTTTTTAAAATTTTAAATCTCTAAATTTATATCTTTTTCACTTTTTTTTCAAGCAAACGGACAACTTTTTTATTTAAATAAGAAGCCAAAAAAAAAAGAGGTGCGAGTTGGCCCGTTTGACCCAACAACTCGCATTTAGTGGGATGGGCCAATATAATGATGGCCTATTTAAAAAATAGGCTAGCCCGACCTGACCTATTTTGTAACCAACTGAAGCGGGCAACATATGTTTATATGCTCACAAACTCAAGTTATATTTTATAGGTTAAATTATGTTCTTAATCATTATAGTTTAACTTAATTTTTAATTTGGTCCCTATAATTTAAAAATTTGTAGTTAAGTCATTATAAATTTACATTTTTCTAATTTCATCTATACGATTAAAATTTTGTCAATATTTTGTTAAATTTTAGTAACACCATCTATATATATACTATATTAATATTTGGAATATATATGACTTTTGTTAATTTGTCCTAATTATTTAAGATAAATAAATTGCATTATATGTTATATATATATGAATTAATATTATTTAATTATCTATTTTTTCTTTTAGTTGGTATCAAATACGTATATTTAGAACGTTATGTGCACATGGTTAGTCACAATAAAAAATTTAATGACATACTAACAATAGTTTAATAATAATGACTAAATTAAAAATATATGAAACTATAATGACTCAATTACAAAATTTTAAACTATAGGAACCAAATTAAAAATTAAGTAACAATATAAAGACCAAAAGAATAATTTAACATATTTTATCTAAGTTTCAATAAAATATGTGCCAAAATCGGTGCCAAAAAATTACAAGGATTATTTAAAATTATAGATAACAAACCCGCTCTAAACTAACTCACCTATTTTTTATTGATTCGATTCATAAAATTCTCTTAATACAATCTAACTCACACACATCCCTCATCCCTAGAGGGAATGGATTTTTCGTTCACATAATTAATTTTTAAAATGTTAAAATATACTTGAGGTCCCTATATTTTTATTAAAAAATGATTTTGGTCCCTATACTTTAAAAACAATGAATTTAATCCATATGATTTCAAAAATTATGAAATTAGTTCATGGGGTTAGTCTGGGGTTAGTCAACCATTAGTCAATACTTTAACCAGTACACATGGCGCTAACTAAGCTACCATATGGCAAAAAACATCTGACACATGAATTCCCTTAAAAAAAAAGTTTCAATTTATTTACTTAGGTCATTGGTCAAAATTTTCTTTTTATCTAATTTTTTTTATATAAACTCGTTTTCTATTTCGTCTATATCTCTAGTTTAAGAATATATATTTTTATTTGTCAAAATCATCCCTTACAAGCTTTTTAATTTGTTCACTTTAGTCATTGTTCTTTATTTTCATACTTTTTTCTCATGATTTGGTCTTCCAAATTATTCTATAATTTCATTTTTAATCATGATACGATTTAATCTATCATTTTTACCTAAAAACAATATAATAAATGAATTAAACTTCAAGTTTTAAGGTTTATTTTTTATTCACTTAGGTTGTTGGTCAAAATTTTCCTTTTGTCACATTTTTTATATAAACTTGTTTTCTACTTTGTCTAGGTTCATAGTTTATGTAATACCCGTTAATTTCAGAATATAATTCGCTTAAGAGTATTTTAGAATTCTACAACGTTACTTTAGTTATTTATTTTGGTCATTTTTAATTTTCATATTTAATTGTTCTCTTTGAATATTATTTATGAAAATTGAGTTAAATGACTGGACTAAATATTTGCACAATGAGGGATATATTCTAAGAATGGTGAAATTCATGGAAAAGTGGTTTCAGAATGGTCAATTAGTCCATTTATTGTAAATTGACTGGATGGGTTTGGATGTTGGGTTATGGATACCCATGGGTTATTGAATAACCCATTAGAAATATTTAATATAAAGTTTCAATAGTACCCCCCTTATTTTCTTCTCACGATCGAAGCAGCTGAAGTGAATAGTGAATTCACTTTCTCTCGTTTCTTCACTCTCTTCTCAAATCCTTTCCTTGATCTTCAGAATTTCGATTATTTGTTCGGTTCAAAAGCTTTGTAAGGATCAAAGGTAAGATTTAATCCGATTATTTTCCTTAAATTTCAGTTTATATAGAAGATCAGAGCAGGTTTTGTTCTTGAAGATTTTGATGATAATTCATGAATCTCAGTTGTTTTAGAAGTTATATTTGAGTTATAATCGGTTAAAAGAGTTGAGATTCTGGTTTTGAATCAAAAGAAAGGAAAAGATGAATTTTTTGAAAGATTTTCTGCAAAATTCGAAGTACTGTAGCAACTGAAAATCTGAAATTTTTCTTTGAGTTACTGTAGCGACCAGAAATTTCGGGAAAAAATCTGAAAAATTTTCTTCGGGTACTGTAGCAGTACTGTAGTGTCGGCAGTCAATGGTACTGTAGCAGTCAACGTTACAGTAGCGAACCGGCACTGTAGCAAACCGTTACTGTAGCAATCAGTACTGTAGCAACCGTTACTGTAGCAGTCAGAAAATTTTACGTATTTTCGTGATTTTGTTTCCTTTCTTATGATTCCTTGTAATATATTTTACTAGGAAATTTTCCTACACAAATTCTAGTGTGGAACAAGGTAAACTTGGACAAATATCAAGGTGAGTGAATAACCTTGCTCAGCTAATTTGATATTGTCACGACCCGTTTTCTAGGCACATGACCGGCACAATGATGAATCTCTCATCACTGTAAGCCTTCCGATAAATATATCAAATTTTCTTATCTGAAAATCATAGAGATGATTTGCATGTAATCATAGATTATCAATTTAAAATACATTATTATACTGACATACAAGCCAAATGTCGAACCCCTTAACTAGATGTCCTAGACGATTACAGAGCAACATAATCTATAACAGAAGAGAGGTCTACCCGACAACGGGAAGGTCCAAAGTGATCTACTCCTCTAGCAGATATTCTTCGATGGCAACCTGATCTGAACAAAAAGGTTGTACAAACAATGTGAGCTTTTAAACTCAATGAGCGAATCGGCCTCGCATTAATAAAATTCAAATACATTACCAGTCATGCAAGCATATCCAAAGGCTCATACTCAACCAATAGACAGAAGATAAAAATTTATCCAATTCAACAAACGTTACTAGTACTCGTTAATGGCAATATATCCCGGAGAGCGCACACAGGCCGGCTCACCAATTATGTATATTTCCGCCATGACGCACAACATCATCCTCTTTCATACAAGATAAAAATTCATCCAATTCAACAAACGTTACTCGTACTCGTCAATGGCAATATATCCCGGAGAGCGCACACAGGCCGGCTCACCAATTATGTATATTTCCGCCATGACGCACAACCTCATCCTCTTAGCTAGGGCGCCTCACGGATTTATCACCAATCCGGGCTATATCCCTACTGAGGGAATCGTTGTCTCCACACTCATTGGTCAAGACACCCTGTCAACCGGGTTTTCCGCCTTGCCGTGAGAGGGGGTACTGTCCCGCTCAATCACAATCAATAGCATTTCATATCATAATCAGAAGCTCAATATAATATTCATCCATATAACAGGTATAATATATAACTATATTATGGATTTATAAACCACATATCAAGATAACAATTAATCCATTTTTAAAAACATTCAAACTTCACATCATCATAAGATACTTATTTCATTTTATCCATACTTATAGATTAATTATCTCATTTAGATTCGTCATTCTGAATCCAATTTCCCCCTATGAATCTTGGGAGTGTCCTACGACATACTTTTTATCACCAGTAATGCTAAAATTCTATTAAAACAGGGTCGTTTCACTCACCTGGATTCCGTACGAATATCGCTTCTCTAAGTCGTTACAGATAAGAGTACACAGATGAATTTCAGTATTCCGCTACGGAGATTTTCATGAAAGATTAGAGAAAATAAGTTAGGATTGTTTTCATACAGATACTGTTCATACATACGGTACTATTCATATATACAGTCACTATTCATATATACGGTCACTATTCATACGTACAGATATTATTTATACATACGGATAATATTCGTACATACGATCACTATTCATACGTATGAATACTATTTTTTATGTATGGATACTATTCATATGTACAGTTACTATTCATACGGTTACTATTCATACGTACGGGTACTATTCATACCAGAAATAGAGAATACAATCTGTAAAAGAGTACACCAGGTAAGTTCCCAGGAAAGAGTGGAGGGTCACACTGGACACACTTAAAAACCAGGTCTTTCCTTAGCCAGAACTTTCCTAGACATGTATTCTTCACAGTTTATATTCTATTTCGGTAATCAGAGAATCAAAATAACAGCTAACGACAATTTTTCTGATGTAGAAGATCGGCCAAAGCCGCAACCACAGAGCATACTTAAGAAAATAACTTCTAGAATTTGAAAGACATAGAAAGGGTATAGTATCATTACCTAAGCTGAAAAGAAAAGGCCCAAAATCTCAGAGGTCTAGCGTCGGACCAAGAAATCTTAAGGAGAGAAGAAGAGAAGTTGAAGGTGTGATTTTGAAAGTGAAATGGAAGGGTCTATTTATAGGAAAATTTAAGGGTACTATTCCATCTACCCCGTCTCACCTACCAATTTCACTTACTAGTCTCATCTACTAGTTAGTCTCATCTACCAATTTCACTTACTAGTCTCATCTACTAGTTTCACATACTAGTCTCATCTACCAATTTCACTTACTAGTCTCATCTACTAGTTTCACATACTAGTCTCATCTACTAGTCTCACTTACTAGTCTCATCTACTAGTATAATCAATTTGCTAATTTAGTTTCCTTTTAATTTAGTCCCTCAGGGAATTCTCTCATATAAAATGTCATTTTCTCCTACAAATTTCTTTCTAATTTTCTCTTATGATCAAACCACATCTAGTACTTGACATTTTGATTGTACAGATGAACAGTACCATATACGTAAATAGTATTATACAGGTGAATAGTACCGTATACTGAAATAGTAACAGTAGTTTGAAAACAAATATTTATATTTTATTTTTCTTGGGTATTACAGATATTACTAGTCAAAGTACAATATAAGTCCCATTTACAATATTATCTGGATAATAAGCAATTAATTTTTCATATGGGAGTATATGATGATCAGTAGAAATAAGAGTATGTAGAAATTATTTATTTCATGACAATTGTACTATGTGATGAATTCTCACTATCTTATTTGAGTAAAGATCTACGGGATCTAATACACGAGTGTGAAAGAGTTAAAGTCCCATACTACTCGATGTATATCTAAGAAATCTTATACACGAGTTTGAAAGGGTTAGAGTCCCATACTACTCAGTGCATATCTATGAAACCTATACACGAGTTGAAAGGGTTAAAGTCCCATACTACTCGACGTATACCTATGAGATCTTATTCACGAGTTTGAAAGGGTTAGAGTCCCATACTACTCGGTGTATATCTATGAAATCTTATTCATGAGTTTGAAAGGGTTAGAGTCCCATACTACTCGATGTATAAGACAATTAATTATATGAGTAAATGTGGTATTTGTACTTTTGATATTTTATATAGTACAGTTATTTACTTACTGAGTTTTTAAATAAACTCACACTCCCTATGATTATTTTTTTCAGATACAGAAAATAAAGAACAAGAGTATCCGTTTGAAGATTAGAAGCCCCTTGAGATTATTCTCTATTTCTGTCTGGTGGGACACCAGTACTTATTAATGTGGATATTAGAAACGCTCTGTACTTTCTATAGGTCTCCTAGGCTTGCGATGAGATAGAAATATCAGACTATGTATGTCTATATTTGCTTATCAGATGAATATAATTCTGTAGTGTGGAATGAATGATTAAGGTTGAATGTAAAACCTTACAGAATATATGTATATAACGTATGTTTGAGAATTATATCAAATGAGTAGTATCTTTTCACATGCTCAATTTTTGGGATGTGACAGTTTAAAAATATATTTTTTCTTTGTCAAAATCATCCCCTACAAACTTTTCTATATATTCACTTTAGTCCTTATTCTTCACTTTTATTCTTTTTTTTTCTTACGATTTGATATTTCAAATCAGTCCATAATTTCATTTTTAGTCATGATATAATTCAATTTATCATTTATACCCAATAAAAATACAAGAAATAAATTAAAATTTAAGTTTCAAAGCTTATCTAAGTGAAATCAAAACTCCCAAATGCATATTCATATATCAATATATATGACTTTGAGAAAAAAAATGATAATCTAACCATTAAAACTCAAATACAATCCAACAATAAGTGATATTGGTGCAACAAACTTGCGTATTTTATTATATATGCACCATAATTATATTTTGTAAAGTTTTGTTTACCTAAGTGAATAAAAAGTAAACTTTGAAACTCAAATTTTAATTCATTTATTGTATTATTCTTGGTATAAATGATAGATTGAATCATATCATGACTAAAAATAAAATTACATATTGATTTGGAGAATCAAACTGTGAGTAAAAAAAATATGAAAGTGAAGAACAGAGACTAAAGTGAATAAATTGAAAAGTTTATAAGGGATATTTTGACATAGAAAAAAATATTTTTAAGCTAGGGATCTAGAAGAAGTATGAGATGAGATTATATCAAAAATTGGACAACAAAAAAATTTTGACCAAAGACCTAACTGAATAAAAGGTAAGCATTGAAATTCATTTATTATATTGTTTTTTTGGTAGAAATGATAGATTAAATCATATCATAACTAAAAATGAAATTATGGACTGATTTGGATGACCAAATCGTAAGAACAAAATATGAAAATAAAGAACAAGGACTAAAGTGAACAAACTAAAAAGTTTGTAGGGGATATTTTGACAAATAAAAATATATTCTTAAATTAGGGACTTAGACAAAATGGAAAACAAGTTTATATAAAAAATTGGACAAAAAGAAAATTTTGACCAACAACATAAGTTAATAAACTGAGAAATTTCTTTTTTTTTTAGGGAGTCTACTGGCAAATGCTTTTTACTACGTGACAACCCAATTAATGCCATGTGTATTGGTCAATATATTGACTAATGATTGACTAAGCTAAGACTAACCCCAAGGACTAATTTCATGATTTTTGAAACTACAAGGATTAAATTAATTATTTTTAAAGTATAGAGACCAAAATCATTTTTGAGTAAAACTATAAGAATTTTAAGTATATTTTAACCATTAAAAAATAAAATAATTCCAGCATGGGTTAGGGTGCCCTAAAGAGGGATCTCTGTTTGGTCATAGCGACCTACCAGTGTAGGTCACGTGAAAGGGTTCGCCTCCAAATGGAGCTCAGTGCAACACTCTCAACTAAAAACAAAATCACTAAATTAATAGTCAAACTCTTTTTTGTCCTTTTATATTTGGGCTATTACTTTCTTTTAACTATATTTTTAATCATTAATTAAATCATTCAAAAAAAATTATATTTATTTTAATTTAATATTTAAAAATAAATATTTAATTTAAATCTTAAAAAATTAAATAAATATTAAAATGATGTTCCACAACAATAGATTTAACAATATAAAAATAATTAAATTAGAACAAAAAATGTTTTAATATTATTATAAGAAATAGACCAAATTGATCGATTCAATCAATTAAACTATAAACTAGTCCGAAGTAATTTTTAAAATTAGTGATTAATTGAAACGACAAAAAACATGTCGAACATGCTAAAAACATATTGAATCAGGTAATAATTGGTGCTAAATGAATCGGGTCATTTGAATATTTTTTTGTCATTTTGCTTATTCTATTATTAGGTAATGAAAAAATTAATATTACAAACTAGTTAATTTTAGTGGAGATGTCAATATATTAATATTTTATATATTTGACATGAGTGAATATTATCTTGATTAATAATATTTCCTTGTTATTTGATCAATTTTTGTTCTAAATTTTTTATTGTTAATGTTGTTTTGTGTAATTTGATATTAAATCTTATTTTTAATTAAATTTACAAATTTATATTTATAGTTTTTAATTATGTATTTTTTTAATATTTTAAAATAAATCAGTTTAACTATGATTCAATCATGATCCAACCATTAACTTTTGAATTAATATTTTCACTAGTTTAATGACCGATCTAATTTTAAAAACTTTGTATATTAAGGACTAAATTGAAATAATTAATATTTTAATATTTAAATTGATATTATTTCTCCCAATGTTGCACAGTCAAACTCATTTTATATCTCTAATTTTCTTTGGTAGTATTCTCTTGTTCTTATTCAACAGTACAATATTCCCTTTTTTTTAATGTTTATATCACATGTACTGCTCCAAATTCTGTTAAGTACTTATGTTTGTCTATTAGTTACATTGAAGTACTGTCTTTATTGAATGAAGCGTGGGCGGAAAAGGAAAAGGAAAAGGAAAAGAATTACTCTTTAATTTTACAGTTTTTTTTAAACAGTTTCAAAACATTGATTCAAAAATGAAATAACTTCAGAGAACAAACATTTCAAAATAATTATGTTGCATAAAATTAAAAAATTAAAAATTTTTAATTTTAAAATTAATTAAATAAATCATACAAAAATGTTTTACATTTTAACAAAATTAAATGCTCACTACACAAATGTAAAGTTCAAAAAATTAAACCAGTCATTGAACAGATCGATACACCAGTTCAAAAGTCAATAATTAAATCATGGTCGAATTAGTGGTATTTAAAATATATTAATATATTGAAATACATAATTAATGAATATGTTACAGATATTAAAATATATAATATATAATATTAAAATATTCGTTACAAATATATATTTATACTAGTCCTAAATCTTCTCATAGAACTTGGATTCAGTCTAGCACTGGATGAAACTGTTTCCTCCAGTGTTGGATTTAAATTGTTAGATGAGATCATCCAACGGACATCGTTAATTTATGCTTTTTTTAAATTACATGATTAATTTTTAAAAGTTAAATCTTGTGTTTTTTCCTTTTTTTTTAAATTAATCATGTAATTTTTAAAAAAATATATGGATTAACAACGACTGTTAGATAATTTCATCTAACAGTCTAGATCCAGAGCTGGAGTGAATCCAAGTTTATTCTAATAATAGTTTAAAATTTTTTAGATTTCTTAAAAATACATAATAATATTTAATAAAAATAAAAATAAAATTAAAAATTCAAAAAAAATGAACTAGTTAAACTAAATAAATTTACGAATTTGAAATTAATTTGATTGATTTGGTTTAAATTTTTATTAATTTTTAAATTTAAATTTGACTAAATATTTGACCAATTTATTAATTTTTTAATCAAATTAAATCCGATTCGCTGTGTGAAATGCCGACGAACATAAGACAGTAACAATCTGAAGATTTGACCTAACTAGACTGTCAGGAAATTATTTTAATGAAAAAATTCACGTGATGGATCTACTATTTAAGTTAGTTTTAAATTAAAAATAGAGTAAATTCATTGCATGAGGTTTTGATTGGCAGATATGTGCAATCAGAGTGCTTATATCGAGGATTATAAGCAATCTCCTTTGGTCAACGTTAAGGGGGGTGTTTGGAAATCGGGATGCCACACCACGAACCCCGAGAGGGATAAGAAAAAGGCATATATACTTCAAGTTTTTCGATAAACGACAGAAGATCCAAAGAATTTAAATATTCCTGAACAGTGAAACTCTCATCCCCTCTGACGACAAAACGCCATCTGCGTTTCGACTTCTGAACCCGGATTTATACTTGGAGATTTAATCAGTAAAGACATTAAACTATTTGTCCATAGTTCATTATTTTGAGTATGGTTAAATTAATAATAATTATATATATATTATATGTGTAATTGATTTTCTATTTTTTGTTGTTGTTTTTTTTATTTGTTTCGGTGGTAACAATAATATTAATATGAAAAAAATAATTAAACAAGTTTAACATGAGAAAAAAAATAAAAAAGATAAAAAATTAACTAAATCCATATAATGTAAGAAATAATTATATTTTGTAAATAATAAATTTTTTTTATTACTAAAAACCATTTTTTTGGGTCAATCAGATTGAATTAGTAATCAATTTTCGATCGAACTGATTAATCAGGTCCGATTCTATAATCTATGATTATGAGATTTAATATTTTGATTATTAATAATTTTATCAATAAAATAAACTTGTTAAAATTAAAATATACCTCATAATTAAAAACCCAGTTTTTAGGAGATTGAACTATATATATTGTTAATTTGGTTTTGAATTCAAAATTCAAATAATTTAGTTCTAAAGACTACTCTAGTAAAATTTAATGGCACATTTTTGCCATATTTGAAAACGCACTATTATGGGATGTGTTTTTAATTTTTATGTTTAAAGAGTATCTATATCAATCAATGTTATTTGTGGTGACTCTAGGAATTTAAACGCTTCTATTTGATGATTAATAGTTTTGAATGATTAAATTGTAAAGTGTACTCACAAATTTTAACTTGATTGAGTGAATGCATTTATTGAGTAAAAAAATCTTTCACAATCATGATTTTAAGATCGTGAAATTTAGTTTATATTTATCAACATAATAAATTAAGCAAACTAATTAAGAGTAACTAAAACTACAAATTTTTGTTGGTAGCTAGCTATACTATATGCAACTAGCATGATTCCAAAGGGATTTAGGTTTAGACAAATTTTCTTTTTGGTGAAATTTTGGTTTAGACATTTAAACATCCTCATCTTCACTAAAAAGGGAAAATAATTAAGAAATACTTTGAGACATTCAACAGTAGGGATCAATTTAATGATAACTTCTAATGTAGGAATCACACAATCGACTTAAATTATTGACCTAATTTTATTCATTGAATATGTCCTAAAATGAAAGCCTCCTTTTTTTTTTTGGAGAATATTTTCTTACAGCAAATTGGAATAGACAAAAGAGTAGATTTATAATGTTTTAAATATTTATTATCCATCACCAAATACGTAAATTAATTTGTAAAGACTTGTTCCTTAATCAAAGGTTTTAAGTTTAATTTTTAAAAAATGTAACTAAATTAAAATTTGATAGAGAGAGATATGTTATCTATTGAAATCTTACTCAATTTAAATTTGTATTAGTTAACACAAGCGTAGTATTTAGATACTGAATGATTCTTAAAAAAAAATTTATTACAGAATTCTTTAACATAATTATTAAATAATATTAAATTTTAATTTTTTTTATATAATACATATAATTGAAATTTGAATGTCAATATGAAAGCTTAATTTTTATTACATATATTTTGTATCTCGATATTTGTGTTACTTTATTTAATAAACAATAATCTTTGAAGAAAACGAAAATTCAGGATTGAAAACACAACTTCTTAGAAAATTCCTTTTTTTTTTATTGAAGTACTTAAATTATTTCAGCAGAAAAAAAAGAAGTACTTAAATTATTTAAATATTTAATAGTAAATTTATTTTAAAATCATAATATGTAAATATTTTTTAAAAAAAGCTTCAAATTTTCATTAAAAAACCTAATAAGAAATTTGGAAGACTCAATTCTTTGTATTTGTCCTTCATTATCCACGTTACTACAGAGAGAGAGAGAGAGAGAGAGAGAGAGAGAGAGAGAACATCTCAAGCTATAAAGAGAGGCTGTTGGCAATGACAGACGCACAACAAAACAACTGTGATTTGCAGAGACGGCTATTACACATGACATGTTGTGCCCATGGAAAAAAAGGTAACGCCATCCCATTATTCATCAAGTAGAAGCAACGCGCGCACACGCACACAGAGAAACCGAAAAGTAAAAGGTGAAATTATAGGCATAAAAAAGAATTCCCAGCTATTCACTCCTCTCTCACACTTTCTCTCATCCTCACCTCACAGATCTCTGCCAAATCCCAGACTAAAAAGCTTAGCAAGAAGCAACAAGAAAACACCCAAATCCATACATCGCCATTTCTCCCTCTCTTCCTTTCCCTTCTTCTCTCCGTGACCTGGGTTTGTTGCGTTGTCTCCGAGTGAATCAGACAAAAGCTTCCTCACTGTACACTCTGTTCTATCTCTATCTGCCAGCTTCTCTTTTCTTTGGTTCCTACCAATGTATCACTGCAAGCTGCTTTTGGCTGTTGGTCCCCGATTAAATCGGTGAATTTTGTTCCTGCTTGTGAAAATGAGGGGGAAATGGTGGGAAAATAGTCATAGTGCGCTGTAGTTCGGTTTACTTCTCTCTGAGTTTGTGTGTTTTGTGCTTCGTTCACTCCCTAAACGTCTAGAGACTCAACCTCTGAAAACAAAAATGAGGAAGCATGGATGGCAACTTCCGTATCATCCTCTCCAGGTGCCTGTGCTAATTATTTCACAATTTCTTTCTTTTGTTTAGTGGGGTTTCATTATTTGAAAAATCTTGGTCTTCTTTCAGGTGGTGGCGGTTGCTGTGTTCTTGTCACTGGGGTTTGCCTACTATGTCTTCTTCGCTCCCTTTGTTGGAAAGAAGATGTTTCGGTATATTGTGATGGGCCTCTACACACCCATGGTAACCTAATCTCATTTTTTTGGCGCTTTTTCTGTGCGCATTTTGTTTCATCCTTAAGTTGTTGCGTGGAAGGGATGAGATCTGTTATTGTTGCTTTCTGATTCGTGTGTTTGATTATATGTATATGCGATCTTATCTCTGGGTTCCTTCATGTATGTAGAATATTGGAGTCTGCCATGGAACGGTATCTGGAATTTATTAGCGCCACAATGTTGCCTCTCATCTTTCCTTTAAGTTTCATTCTATCACTCTCACCTCTGAATCCATATTTAGGCTATGTTTGAAGATATGCATACTTGATACTCCAATTGAATTCATTAACCTTGTAGACTTACCCTTCTCTCAAAACATAATTGTACTTCCAATTTGTTGGCTCTTCAGTCTAAAATATGTTATAAATTCTCAAAATTCAAACAGACTAAAATCAAATGTGGTCTGACCATCCTTTTCACATTCTCTTCTGAACTGAATGTCTTGATAATCCTGGCAACCGAGCACCAACCCTTCGATAAAATGAGGAACTTCAGTGAAAGTTCCCTTGAATGTAGTGGCAAAATATAATTAAGGGATGATGTCAAATTTTGTTCATAATTTTCCGTATATGAACAACTGACTTTCTGATTCCTGGCAACATTGGCTGCTGGGTTGAGTTCGGGATGTCTACACTTACCTTCCTAATGCTATCTAATGATGAATGTTAGAGAAAGCTTTATCTGCTGGGGGCTACTCAAACTGTGACTAAATCATTAGCATCTTGAGTTCTTTATCTTCAAGAGTTAAGGAACAAGGTGGAAACTACAAAAGTGCACAATCATTTTCATGCTGAATTATGGATCATTTGAGAAATAAAATTCCCCAGTCTCAGACAACAGCAGTCTTTCTATCACCACAGCACACTGAATAAGGCAGTTTAAACTTGCAGATTTGTTGCCTAGAGTAGGTAGCTGGGATATTTTGCTTCCAATTTAATAGTTTAGTTATGTGTTTTGTTATGGTATCAAATAACTGCTAGATATGGAGTCAGTAAGATTTTGTGGAAACCAATGCAAGGGTTGTCGTTGAACTGCTCTCTAATATGAATTGTCTGCATGGCTGCCCGGTCACAAGCTGCAAAAAAGTGTTTGATTTGAACTGATTAATCAGTAATTCCAACAAGGATGTTTTGGTTGGCGAACTTCAGGTTTGTGGGCTGAGATACAGGAAACCAATCAACAACCTAATAAATCGGGAAGCATTATTAGACTTTAGATTGGCAACACTTTATTGTCTCTTCTTGCCTTTGGGATCCTTTATACCCAAAAGCTGCATTATCGGTTCACGGCTAGAGAATGAACAAGTTTTTGGTCTGTAAGCTGTCAATAACAACCCCTTAGCTGGGACACTAGAAGTTTCGTTGCTAGAACGGTGGAATTTATGGCGCTTAAATAAGCATTTGGTGTCTATCTTAATGTGGCATATGATGTATATATTCCTGCTGTTTTCTCTCTTGCTACACCTGCCATATATGACTTTATAAGATTGCTGTTTCTCCACATCATTTAGTTATATTAGACTATCTCTTGGTCAGGTAGCATGAAACAACATGATTTCAAAAACTTCTCTTAATGTTGTGATAAATACGTTTTCATTATTTGAAGGAACTTGTAACAGACCAGAATTCATTGCGCCTTTATTTTAAACTGTGTAAAAGACATTATCAATTTATCATGTTTTAGTAATGTTTCACTTTCACCTTTTGCCAGATTACTTGTGTGTTTGGACTATACATTTGGTGTGCAGCAGCTGATCCAGCAGACCCAGGGGTTTTTAGGTCCAAAAAGTATATAAAAATACCAGACAGTAAACAGCTTTCTTTGCAGAACGATTCTAAACTCGGTGGGGAATCAACTTCATCAATGCATGATGCTAATGCTTCAACTGTAGCAAAATCTGTTGATAAGGGAGCACTGAGTACAGAAGCAAGTTTGAAAGACACTGCTCTATCAATAGAGCAGAATGCATCATCGTCTCATTCATCCTGTTTAATGTTGATCTGCTCTCCTTGTGCTTTTATTTGTGGCTGCTCTGGTTCAAGTGAAGAACCCTCTGATCAACAAAGAAGTGAAGATGGCATGTTCTATTGCAGTTTGTGTGAAGTTGAGGTCTGTAAAAGCAATTAAACTTAAAAAATCTTTGTTCCTCCAAGAAAATTTTTGAAATTCGCTTCCTAAAATACAATGTGGTTTGCTTCAACAGTCAGATGTGCCACTTGTGCACTCTGATCTGATACTTCACGAACCTGCTCTTTTATCATCTCATGTATGGTCTGGAATGAAATGCCTGTACCTTGGACCTCATTTTAGCTAGAAAGTTTTATCCTGTCAATTTTGATGACAAAAGGAGTTTACAGCACTGAAGAATATTATTGTTTCAGGTCTTCAAATACAGCAAGCATTGTAGAGTTTGCGACAAATGTGTTGATCGCTTTGATCATCATTGCAGAGTAAGAGGATCTGATTTCTCTTTTCTTATTTTAATTATTTGCTACATGATTTTAAGGCTTTTGTTTTTTTGCATTTTTGCAGTGGCTTAACAACTGCGTAGGGAAAAAAAACTACAGACAATTTTTCACCCTCATGGTTGCAGCACTCTTCTTGGTAAGCAAGATTGTCTACCCTTTGCCTTGCTTATCATTCATACGGTCATACCCAGCGTATTTAATGTAAATCTGCCCTAGTTCCTGTACTCTAAAATCTTCTATTCCCAATAAAATCTTCCATCCTCTCAGAAGGTGCTTCTGTCCCCCATGAGAGTGAAACTTACGACATGGTTTAATCATAGACGTGCTTTGGATCATAAGGACTTTGCCTATTCATTATTGGTTTCCCTGATTTCCTAATCACTCGCTTGATAATTTCCGTATCGAGGATCAAATTCTTATATCTTTCTCGTGATATGGTTAAACCATCCTATATCTGTCTCGTTATTGTTGCTAGCAACATGCCAGAACCTGAAGACCACCTCAGAGTAAGCTTTTATATTTCCTAGTCATTTTCATTTGATTAATTATTGACAGGTATATACATGGTTTGTGCACATTGGGCTTGAGATTGCAGCTTATTCTTCAATGGTCAACTGGAATACTTGTGCTTATCTGCTGTTTTCTTGAGAGGAAGCAATTTTCTGTGGATATCAGCTCCAAGTTGGGAAGCAGTTTCTCTCTGGTTCCTTATGTTATTGTGGTGGTTAGTATTCTGCTGATTTTCTTGATGTATTTTATGTGGAAACTACTGGTAAAATGATTGTTTATGCACCTTGTTCGTACTGAATATCTTCGAAGTTGTGTTTGATCTGTCAATCTTTCCTTTGTTCTTTCTGAAAGAACTGAATAGAAATCAAATTGGACAGAAACCATTGATGTCATTTTCTAACTACAGCTATACTCACTCTCACAGAAGTCTTTTTCCTTATTTCTATTTTTTCACAGGCTGCCTGCACCATTCTGGCTATGATTGCTACATTACCCCTTGCTCAGCTTTTCTTCTTTCATATTCTCCTTATAAAAAAGGTAAGCTTGGTAGTTGCTTTTTACTATGATAATCTGACTGTACATTTCATTTACTTGTGAAGTGTTGTGGGTATAAAATTTCGTTGTTATTGATATTTTGGGAAAACTTCGCCTATGTTTTATAGCCGGTCCCAAGCCTGGATAAAGGAAGAGGGTTGTGTTAGACCTTCGATAGCCAACGTAAAATTTTTTTGAAACTCTCATGAATATGGATCAACATCCATGTAGCCGGCCCGACCTAGTGGGATAAAGCTTTGTTGTTGTTGTTGTTATTGATATTTAGGGAAGCTTTTTTCCGATTAGTTGTTCCTTCTATCTGGCATGGAAAGAAAAATGAAAAGAAATGGGGTTGGGGGAATTGTGTGATGTGGGTATAAAACTCACCCTTCATCTTCCTATAGGCCATGATTTGTTTTCAGAGGGAAAATAAGAGTATACGATTATTCTACTCTACATCTTTCTCAGTGAGTTGTTACTGTGTCTGTAAATAACCATGGGATTTTAGAAAGCTGAATATTGTAAATTTTGCTGAGTATCCCAGGGAATCAGCACATATGATTACATTATCGCTCTGAGGGAGCAGGAGCAGGAGCAGGAGCAGCAAGGAGTTGGAGGTCAGCAGAGCCCTCAAATGTCTCCTGTCAGTTCACTTACTGGATTAAGCAGTGCAAGCTCCTTTACTACTTTTAATCGTGCCACGTGGTGCACGCCTCCACGCCTTTTCCTTGAAGATCAGGTATCTTGAATTAATTAATTTTTTATCAGTGCTAACTTGCTTTATACAATTGTTTCAAGGTGCTTTTAAGTATTTTACAGTGGAACCTTTTCTTTCTAAACTATCTTGTAACATGATTTTCCAGCAAACGCACTGGTGCATGTGTATATTTTTGGAGCAAATTTTTCATTGCTGCAAATTGATGCTTGGAAAAACAGATGCTCACAATGACTAATAGTTACTAAACAAAATGATGATGAGAAGTTACTAAACAAAAGAATAATACTTGAAATTGCTCATGATCAAGAACTGCTTAGGGGAAAGCAATTTCCTCGGATATTTTATGAAAAAAGTATTGAGTGTAGTCTTGTGTATCTGCTTCAAAATCAGATTAGCCTTCCATTAATGGCCCTTGATATTTTGGGCTACCACCTCGTAAGTGCCTTGTGATCATTTAGTACTTCCTGGATTGTTTTAGTAGCTCATGTTAGCCTAGCATCCTCAGAGAGCAATAAGATGGCCTGATATATAGCATCCCCAGGATCATTTTATCTTTTCTTTGCTTCAATTCTCTCTGTGCTTCCCCTCCCCCTTCACTCTTTTTTTTTTTTTTGGCAACAACTGCTGTCCACTCTTTGGTTTACTTACATTGAAGTACTTTCTCTTGTGGGTGATAGTTTGATGTAGTGCCCCCAGAAACAGGTTCTGTAAGTTCATTTGGAAAGAAGACAATGAGAGAAGAGCCAGTTAAGAAAAAGAATCCTGGGGCAGTCAAAATTAGTCCTTGGACATTGGCACGATTAAACGCAGAGGAGGTATCCAAGGCTGCTGCAGAAGCAAGAAAGAAATCCAAAATCCTGCAACCAGTGATGAGACAAAATGAGGCTTTCAGGATTGAACGAGACAATGGCTCTGGTAGCAGTGGTCGACGAATGGTCCCTAGAATCGACAATAATAGAAGGCGAGCGGGTAAGCGGGTTCGCCTTCCTGCTGACCTACCTATGGAGCCCCTGGCGAAAGTGTCTACTGGTAATTTTGGTAAAGGTTTCAGTGGGATGTCTAGTTTTGCCCCCCTCCAGCTTGAAGCACGTAGTGCATTTCAAACAAGTCAAGTAATGTCCAGCTCAGCTGGGATTGTTGCTTCTTCCCCTGAAAGCAGTTTAGACTCACCAGATATCCACCCTTTCCGTGTGTCTTCATCAGGAGCTGAAGAAACAAGACGGCTAGCAGGTCTTCCAGCAGCTAGCGCAGCAGGTTCTAATGGAATCCCACTGTCACAATCAACTAGTGATGGGTATGAGGCCTCTGGTGGGGAAGATAGTGACCGCGTTCAAACTAGGATTGTTCAGAGATCTACAAATTGGACCAACCTTCTCTTCAGTGCTGATCAGGATGATAGGGTTTTCAATCCAAAGTCATTGTCTAGTCTGGTTCATAATAGGAATTTGTGACTTCTGACTTATTTGGGTGTTAAGCAACCATCCTTTTGATTCTATTGATGGGAATTGTCATTCTTTGGCTTGTGAAGCAAAGTTCTTACTTCAACATCCCTTAACCAACAGCTTTTGGTAATCAAAGTTTTCGAGGAATTTTGGAGGAAGCCCTAAGATCAAGGGAGAACCCATGTACAAAGTTTTAGGTCAGAGGGACTGAGGAGGCTAAGTTTCTTTATATATAGTTGGTATTTCCCCTTGTAGTTCATTAAGCATTTACTTATGGATGGTTTCTGCTAATGTCCTGGTTTTTGCAATCTTATGAGCAACACATGTGACTGTATTAACACTGCTATTTTCATTTATATGCTCCCCCAAATCTCTATGCCTTCGTTAAAACCATTGCATTCTTGGGCATCTTGAAGATTCTGAAGCTCTTAAAATTCGGGCGTATCAAGTTACGATTCGTTGAGGCAAAAAGTGACATGCTTAGTCAATTTTAGAAATGGAAAAGTTATTTATGAATATGGCTGGTCAAATTATCTATATCCGATGGGTTCTCATAATAGTTAATCTGTTTGAATATGGGTTTGGATTTGGGTGTGACTTGTGAGGATGAAAAGCTAGGGAATGGCAGCACCCACCCATTTTCCCTCTCTCAAGTCTCTTTGAAACTGTATTTACAAAACTATGACTAAGTTTGTGAAGTATTGCCTTCTTATGTATCGCATAAGTTAATTATATATTTGATTAATATTACTAATGAACTTTTTTAAACTTTAATATAAATAAATTTGCGTCGATAAATCATTAAATCCAGATCTAAGGAAAAAAAAAAACTCATTATATATGTAACGGTTAAGGGATTCAATTGGGGAGAGGTGAAAAATTGAGTGTTACTCGTTAGGATTTGAGGATAAAAATATATTTGGTTATAAACATTGCCTTCCCACGACTACGTCAACTCAACATTTTTTCTATCACTTTATTAGAATAGTTCTTAGGTAGATTTGATTTTTCTAAGTAAATTAAAGATACCAAGAATAAAATGGAGAAAATACCAAGAATAAAAATAAGGAGAAAAATTAAGTACATTTCTTATATTTTTATTAGCAAGTACTCCAATCAAAATAGAAAATTATAAGGTATTTAAAGATAATTGTTTTTTTAATAATTCTTCCTTATATGAATTTTTTTTAAATAACTCAAGCAAAACTCGTTCTTTTGAGAGTTAAAAGAAAATGATTTGAGCAGTGGCAACATGATAGGTACTAGGTAATGGAGTGTTTGTTATACAGTTACGAGGGCAATTAGGAAATTGTTAGAGGGTCAGTCAATTATAAATGGGAAGAAGGGGTGTGGAGAATCTTCATCAATGTGAGTGTAAAAGCTGGAGCCTTGGCTCTGGTAGGAGGCTTAGGTCTCTGAATATTGTTCACCTTCTTCAGTCATTGTTCGTCTTTCCTTTTTTAGTTTTGTTCTTTTGTTCTTATTCTCTGTGAGTTTTGTCCATTTTCTTCTGAAATAAAGTTTGAATTCCTAATAATTGGTCCGACCTCTCAGATAATACAAGAGGAGGCAATATCTTTTCTACGTTATACAAAAAAAAATGTTAGACAGGGTTGATTTTTTGGAAGCTTTCATAGAAGAATGGAGAGAAGGATTAAGAGATTTCAAACAATTCATTATGGATGAGCTTAATCGATTGCGGAGAGAGAAATTGGTGAATGAAGTTGTTGGTATTGAGAGAGAAGGGGGACCATCTTGGGGAAGCAATGAACAACTAAGGAGAATAGAGGATACTCTGCAACCAGCACACGACATTGAATCTGATATGACGACGTGGTTCGGGCAGGGAGAGGGAGGAGTTAGTCGAGTCACAAATTAGGCCTCGGGAGGGGGGTCGGTTCTCAGAGAATAGGCTGGGCTTAGAAAAGCAAAAGTGGGATGGTAATAAAAAAAAACAGGGCAAACCCATTTTACCACTGTTAATGGGTCATTCCTCGAGTTAGACGCATGAAACCACAAGAATAGAAGTGTGGGCTCAATATCGTCATCGACGAGTACCAATCGAAGCTCAACGCCAGCAATAGCAACTTAGAATCCATCGACGAAGTGGTTTGAGAGAAATCGGAGAGGAAGCGGTGAGAAGAACAGATGATGCCAGACCACACACATTATGGGCTCGGGAGCTCTATCATCTAGCTTCTGTCATCAACAAACTTCACCAAAGGGCCATCAATGGTGAAGAGGAAGATGAAGAAGCAGATCTCGAAGGCGAGAGCGATGGGTGAGAGGGTGACAGTAAAGGTGAAGTGGTTCAATAACCAGAAGGGCTTTGGGTTCGTAACTCCTAATGATGGCAATGCAGATCTCTTCGTGCATTAGTCTTCAATCTGCGGTAGTGGTGGCGACAGCTTTGAAGGGAACAAATCCTATGGTGGTGGCGGTGGCCGAGGCATAGCATCTTCGGCCGAGGCGCACCAATCCAACTCTTCTTTGTTGGGAAGGATTGGAATAGGGTGATATAGATGTAATTGAAATGCCAGCTTATAGACCATGCTTTGTCTTCTTGTATCTTTGGTCTGGTCATTTGCTAGTCCTCTCTTGGGCCGTTTATTAGCCCATCATATGTTTAGCTAGCTTGGCTAGCAATTCAAAAAAAAAAAAAGAGGCTGAAATAGGAGAAAAAAAAAAAGAGAGGCTTACTCTAGCCTTAGAAACAAGGCTGTTCTTGAGGCTTAGGTAATAATAGGTATGTAGTGGGAGTGATATGTTATTGTGAATGATTCTATTAGTTAGAGGGCAGAGAATAATAATTTGTTGAGTGTAAAATCTTTTGTTCTAGGAGAGTCTTGTGGCTCTAGAAGACTTATCTCTCTGGTTTATCTTTTTCTTGCTAATTTTGCTAGTTTTATTCTATTTTTCCACCGTTTGAGTAATAAAATCTTTAGTTCTCTCTTTAATCAAGTCCAGGCTCCTATCAATAATGATAGGTATGCAGTGGGAGTGAGTGATTCTGTTATTATGAATGATTCTGTTACTTTGTTAGAGGGTAAAGAGGGAATTTCAATAGGACAGAGTTTGTTATAAAGGAAGGGGAGGAGAAGAAAGGATTAACATAGACAATGATAGTTTATTGTGTGTAGGAACTTCTGCTATGGAGGAGTCTTGTGACTCTAGAAGATTTATCTATAGTTTATCTTTTTCTTGTTGATTTTGTCAGTTTTGTTCTGTTTTTCCACCATCTGAGTAATAAAATCGTTAGTTCTTTCTTTAATCAAGTCCGGGTTCTTAATAATTGGTCTGACCTGCCAGATGCCGAGAGGAGAGCCAGTCGGGCCATCGAAGATGTCCAACATATTAGAGGTGTTAGATGCTTGCATTAAGATAAGGAAGAAGCTTGCAAATGAAAAGGCATGGTTTCAAGTTCTCAAACACGAAGAAGGTGACGTTGTGAACGCTATCAGGGGAAGAGAGGCGGGCTGGAGAACGAGTAACCTAACTCACACCTTGACGCCCTTCTCCACTCTGGGCCTAAAATCTTTTAATGAAATTGGTAGCAATATGAGTCAAGCCCAATCGTGGGCAGGAGGAAGAATAGATCACAACCTGATAGGTACCTAGTAGGGAAATACAATGTGTGTAGTGCGTGATTATGTGAGTTTGTTAGAGGGGTAATTTAAGAAATGTAGTAGGTCAGAGTTGGTTATAAAGTAGGGAGTGTGAGTATGAGTGGAGCAGGTAGAAAGAATGTTTTGACAGTGTAGTGTTGTGGGCAGAATTCCTTAGTGGGTTTTCTGTAGGAGCTGAGGCTCTGGGGAAGGGTTATACTTTGTAATCCTTCATTGGTTATTACATATTACATTGTATTTTCTGTAGCTTCGAGGAGAGAGTTCTTTGTAAATCTTCATTTTCCATAATATTATAGTGGTATTTCAATAATCATTTTTCTGGGTTCTATCATTGGTTCAACTTGCCGGTTCGAGGGAGCTAGTAAGCCAGTGTTTTAATTGTCATTCAAAATGTCAGTTGAGAATTGGGAAGAAATAGCAAGGAAGTTGGAACAAGTCATTAATGATGAGTTTGATTGATTTTGGGAAGAGATGAAGGCGACTTTGCTGCTATCAAAGGGAAAGGTGGGCTGTATTTGGGCAGTCCCATACATGTTGATGGATTTTCATCATTTTCGGGAAGGCAATTGGGAGGTCTCGACACGGAGGTCAGGCCATGGATACATAACTTCAGACCAACGTCGAGATGGCTCGCTCGAGATATTGAGTCTGAGATGGATGGAGAGGAGTGAATCAATGATTGAAGAGGAAGTAAAGAAAGGATACAGGCAGCGAGGGATCTTGAAGTCGAGTTCAGAAGGCTCTACGGAGAAGACAACTACAAGAATAGAGATAAAGAGCTGGATTCGGAAGTGGGTTATCCGACCCGATTCTTAAAGGTCTATCAACCAGTAAGCCAAAAGGGGATACATGGAGCTAGATCTGGTTTGGGCTTAAACATTAAGCCCACTAATGAAATTAATTCCTCCAACGGGCCAACACAGCAAAGCATTCCTAAAACAGAGTCGGGCATGCGCAACAACTAAATTACAACTTTATTTTTGGCATCATAGCAGGGAAGCATTGCCAAAGGTCCTACACTAGCGAAGGTGGGACATATAGCGCCGATTTCATCTCAGGTGAGGGGAAATCGAAGATCGATGCTGGTGGTGAAGAGGAAGACGAAGACAAAAAAGAGGATCTCGGCAACCAAAAAAAAAGGTCAAAGAAAAAGGCCAAGCATGAACGCGACACCGGGAAGCTCTATACATTGGACGACAAAATTTTCTGATATCGAAGGAAGAGTAAATATTGACAAGGATGGAACGCATCTGTGGCTCACAAGAGAGGAGGATGATGAGAGGGTAGATTGAAAAGAAGTGTTTGGATCTTGGTGGATCCAAACTTGGGTAACCCAGCCCATCACCTTGGTTTCAATTAGCTATGGGCCCAATATCTCTGGGTATGTCAGCTGCTTAGAAGAATAGGGATAGGCTAACTTTTATTGTATTTTTTTTTTCTATTTCAGTGTACTGACTTAAGAAAAAAAGTTTATTTCAACCTTGAGGACAAGGTTGATTTTAAGGGGTGGGTAATGATAGATACCTAGTAGAAAAATACAATGTGTGTAGTGTGTGATTATGTGAATTTGTTAGAGGGGTAATTTAGAAAATGTAATGGGTCAAAGTTGGATATAAATTGGGGAGTGGGAGTATGAGTGAAGCAGGTAGAAAGAATGTTTTGACAGTGTAGTGCTATAGGCAAAATTCCTTGGTGGGTTTTCTGTAGGAGTTGAGGCTCTGGGGAGGGGTTATAGCTTGTAATCCTTCATTGGTCACTACATATTAAAGTGTATTTTCTGTAGCTTCAAGAAGAGAGTTCTTTGTAAATCTTCATTTTCCTTAATATTATAGTGGTATTTCAGTAATCATTTTTTGGGTTCTATCATAACCCAACCCGAACTCGCGTAGTGGATACTTCACTGACTTATCCGCAAGCAGGCACCCTTTTGTCACAGCGTCTTCGACTTTTTCTCCACTACGAAGAAGCTTGAGTTTGAACAACGACCACCTTCGTTGGATAGAAGCAGAAGAATCAAACATTTATCTTACTCAAAACTCATGGGGAGGAAGTCGCGAGGTCAATGCTTTCGTTGCGGAGAAAAGTACCGCCCTCTGCATTGCTGCGCTAATTGTCAGTTGAGGTTAGTAATTTTGGGTGACGATAAGAAGCTAAATGATGAAGGTGAGGTAGTGGCCATTGAGGTAGATGAGGAACTGACTGAGGATGCATTGGAGCGTACCACAATGACAGGTGTTTGGCGGATGATGCTCTTTGGAGAAGACGAAGGATTCGCCGGCAGCAAAAGAAATGGAGTGGGCTGGAGATTTAGTATCCAGACTCAAGTACTTGAGCCCAATTCGACAATAGGCTGAAATCCAGTAAGTACGGCTCAATCTCAATCACCTATCATGGAGTCCCTTCTCGGAGTAACAGTGTGAACCCATTTGCACAATAACAGGAGTGGTGATTCGATGTATGAGAACAACGCCAATATATAGATGTCGCCGACTACCACGCAAGAATCGCCAACGAGGAGTTCTGAGGTGGTCCAGAGAAGAAGCAATGAAAAGATGCATATGACGAGAAATCTTGAAACTAAGTTTAGAATGCTATATGGTATATACTATGGGGATGTGTACAAAAATAGAGATAAAGAGGTGGGGTTGAAATCGAGTTATACAACCCAGTCCTTAAAGGGTTATTACTCAGTGGGCCAGAAGACTCCAAATGTGGTTGGGTATGGTTTGGGCCAAGCCCAATCGTGTATGGGCACAAGATGGGATTTCAAACAGAACAGAACCCATAAACCTGATTCCGCTTCAAACACATAGGGACCTGCAAGCAAAGTAGTATTTGTAACTCCATCTTCGTCATCGTTTTCTTCTGCGAGAAGAATCGAAGGCGTGCGACGTCCACAGTCTCAGAAGAAAAACAAAGGAATTCAACACTTGTCATACTCATAGATGATGGAAAAGACGAAGCTCTCTGGTTACTTTTGTTCCTGGGAAGGGATGGAATAGGCTAAAAAAAAAAAATACAGTCAGCCTTAGGGACAAGTCTGAACTTAAGAAGGGGGTAATGGTAGATACTGGGTAATGGGGTGTTTGTTATAGTTTGTTATATAGTTACAAGGGTAATGAGGGTGAGTCAGTTATAAATGGGAGAGTGGGAATGTGAAAGGGGGTGTGGAGAATCTTCATTAATGTGAGTGTAAGAGCTGGAGCCTTGGCTCTGGTAGGAGGCTTAGGTCTCTGGATATTGTCCATCTTCTGTCATTGCTCGTCTTTCCATTTTTGGTTTTGTTCTTTTATTCTTACCATCTGTGAGTTTTGTCCATTTTCTTCTGAAATAAAGTTTGGGTTCCTAACTAAAACACATTTTCAAAAATCAAACAGGAAAACATTAACACATCTCAAAAAACTAAAACAAAAGGGAAAATACAATAACAAAAGATCTACCAAAGAGGCAACACATTGTTTATTGCACCTGGATCTTCTGCTGGGCTTTCCCAGCACTGTCTGATTGGGACGGGAAGGTGGGGCCTATATCAACCATATTTTAGCTTCCCAGCATCAGATGGTGTTGGAAAACACAACAGAGGATCCGATCTCCTATTTATCACAATCTCTGAGAAAGTTGTCTCATAATAAGACTTCTTTTACATAACTGAAGAATAACTAGTCCATACAAGTCACGAGAAATAAAAAGTTGAAATTTTCCTGATAAGTTTTTATCCCATATGGTTGCTTTAAAGTACCGCACTACAGCTGGTATGCCAATTCCAGCTTGTGCTGTTTTTCGAGGAACTGAAATTGAGGTTAACTTGGACACAAGCGATATATTGACCCAAAAAGAAAAAAGGCACACGCAATGTCTTTTTCATCTTTTTCTTTGATAAGGATATATTCCCATGATGCCTATGGACACGTAAATCGCAATTAACTCTACCTATTACGCTTAACTCTTCAATCCAATATGCCAAAAAGAGGATTTTTAAAAGAATGAATCCTTGATTTTGAAGTAGTTATTCAATTAGGCACGTACTGGCATAATGACTAACAACTGGCACAATTTAGAATCACTGATTACCAAAACAAAAACAAATGAAATTCTTAGCATCATCCTCTCTACTTTTACCAGCCATTAAATCCATGTTAATCACACCTGTACGCTGGATTGAGTCGAGAGAGCCAAAACTTGAGTCAAGCAGCATTTCTGTCATTTCAATGTCTACTTCCTCATATCACATCATGAAAGATATACAAGGTTAAGTTCCTAATTAGAGATATCAGGATGGTTAAACTCGCATTCTACGAAGCTAACTAGGAGGACTGAAGATTGCATATAAGTCAAATTTCATGAGTGAAGTATCTACAAGTTAACTCTCAAGACAAAACAAGAGAAAATTAGAACATGTAATTCAATAAAAGTCGCAAATTAAACTTTTGTCTTCCCCCTTTAAACCATCCTACAAAGTCAATAATTTGTCCGAATTTTATTTAAAGCATAACAAATTAACATCTAGTCAGCTAACTCAGCTCTAAGCTTCACCAAATTGAGAGAGATTAATATTTATAAATTAGTACCCAAAGGCCTTTCAATTCAAAACGTTGAATACGGGCCCGATAATTGAAGAGGATATTATAAGCATAAAATACTGTACCAGGAGCTTCTCAAAATTTGACCAATACAAGTAACATTTTTGGGCTTCCAAGGCTTCCGTCAGTTTTACACCCTGACAAAACTAGCAAGCCAACCAATTTAAATTAAAAGAAACAAGAATCTAATAACTTTTCCTAGTTTTGATGCTAGGAGGGTAGAGCATATAGTTCTAGAAAGAATTTGCTAATTTACATTAACCTTTCACTCTAACAACCTTCACATAAGTACTGGAAACATAAAAAACATGTCCAGGTTTTGACATATTAAAGAGTATAGACATTATAGTGAAAGGGATGTGGGGATCCTTCTAATTACCATATTTGAGGTCGGAATGAGAAAACAGAGGCATTTATTCAAGAAAGAATCCAGATTTTGGAAATCATCCACGAACTTCAAGTTTGATTCAAAGCCTAATATCCTTGCTCACTTCATCCAATGGAAAGGGGGGAAAAAAGAAAAGGGAAAAGAAAAACAACACTGCCTTCAGATAATAATTGTTATATATAAGTTTATATGTCTTACATCTACTTTTATAATTTCAATAATACAACTTAAAAAGTATCCCGTTCTTTGCCTGGTGTGTTTGTTCTTTCATTTTGTACACAGATTCTATTCAATTACAAACATAAGTCTCATATCTGCTTTTTCTAATTTCAATGATACAACTAAAAAAGTATCCCAGTCTCTCTGCCTGGTGTGTCTGTCTTTCATTTTATACACAAATTTTGTTCAACTACAGGCTAAAATCTGATATAAGAGGATGAAGAGTACAAAGTCAGAGGCGTCACAAAAAGACCACTAACCTCATTCTCATCGTCACGCATGGACAACTGAGACAACATGGGGAACTTTCCCATCATCAAAGGGCAAGCTAACGTACTCCCTAGAAAACTCCTCAGCAATCTCCTGAGCAAGCTCACCGTGAATAGCCTTGCAGTACATGTATAACACAGTATTGGACGCAACGTTATAAAGCAGAAGCAGCATAAGGAAAGTGGAAGCCACTGCTATTTGCATCACAAAACCCAAATTCCACCAGGCATAATCGGAACCCATCGTTGAAACCGAACTACTCCACACCAAAATCCCAGCAAAAACCCCAAAAAACAACAACGAAGAAAGAGCCACTCCTTTCATTCCCTTGATCAATCCCACGCTTCTTCGCAGAGCCTCCAAACCCCAATTCAACTCCACGACCACAATCACAGATAGTAAGGTCCAATTCACTTGCAAATTCACCATCACGAACAAGAAAGCAAGCAGACAAACGACAGAGAAGCCGATAAAGTAAGGGGAAGAGTACTCAATTCGAACACCAAGAAGCTGAATTCCACGAATAACCATAAACGACAAAACCCCGAACACAAGCGAGATTAAGCAGACTATAAATTGTGAAACGACGACGGTTCCTAAGAGGGGTAAGAACGAAGTGAAGATCGATTTGATAGCGGATACGAGCTTGACGGGTCGACCATAGAAGCCATGAAAAACGCTGTAGGTGATAGTAGCGACGGCGCAGAGGGAGCAGATGAAAATGAAGAAGGAGTAAATAAGGGCGAAAAAAAGGGCATTGGTGTTGATATGGTGGAGTTGGAAGGCGTGGCTGAGGAGAATGTGGGAGGTGGTGGAAAGAGAATGATGGATAAGGCGGTGAAGAGAGGGGTAGACGATGAGGAAGAAAGACAGGGGGAGGAGGAAGATGAAGGAGAGAGCAAGGAAGTGGAGAGAGTGGGCAGTGATTATGCGCTTCGATTGGGAGAGGACTCCCCAGAGGCCGAGGGATGGTCCCTGCGGCGGCGCCGACATGGCCGGGGATGGTCTCTGTGGCGTGGCCTGACTCAGAGAAAGAAATAGAGGGTCGTATGTTGCTATTGCCAACTTGTAAATTTGCGCAGTAACGAAGTAGAAAGGAGGAAGAATGCCGTGACAAAGAAAGAAATAGTCTGAACTCGGTCTGGACGGAATTGCTTATGAATTAGATTAAAGAAAGAAAAAAAAAAAGGAAAAGGATTATTTGTCTCTCTTAATTTTGATTATATTTCTACTACTCCAGAGTCTCATATATCATTATATTTTGTACATAAGTACATATTAATTCATTCTTACTCTGTCATATCAATTTTCTTGTTAAAATGACAAAATTATTAAGATGAATTAATATTAGGATTGTCACAAGAATCGGATAAATATGTCCTAACTTAAGTTTTATATGGCTAGTGGCAAATATAATTTAGATTAAATTGAGTCTTATATAATTTATAACTTAAAAAATTTGATTAAGCCCAATTCATCAAGGGGATCATGGGTTGAACTAGATTAACCCATAGGCTTATTTATTGTTTTAAATATATTTTTAGTTTTATTAAATGATATAAATTAGATATTAAAACTATTAAATTTTAAAAAATTAAACTATATTTTTAAAAAAGCATATTAACTCTAAAAATAGGCCAATTTTTCTTTTTTTAATGTATTTTTAGTTATTTTGAATAACAAAAAATAGGAATTAGAATTATGAAACTTCAAAAAATTATAATAAACTTTTAAAAAACTAGATTAAAATTTAAAAAAAAAAAGCTGAACTAGGTAACCTACCCCAGTTAATTCCCAATGGTTTAGATAAATCAAACTAAAAAAAATCTTTTTTTTAAAAAAATTGATTACTAAATCATTGACTCATCTCACCCCATTTACATGATTGGGATAAGGCGATCAGATTTACTACTCCTCCAAAAGAGGAGCAGCTATTGTTCGTTTAACGCTACCTGTTAATGATTAGTGTGTGCGAATAGCCTTTTGTAGCCGTTGGATCATTTTGATCCAACGGCTATGATCGTGTTACATGATTTTCTTTTTTTAAAAAAGCTCCAACGAATGAGAACTTCACACGTATTTTGCCCCACCCACCGATTCGGATGCCCATATGGCCCACAAACCCAACGAGACCATTGTTTTTCTTCTTCTTCCTTGCACACGAGACATCACATCCTTCTACTTTCTCACGAACCATGTTCTCTTTCGCCTTTAATGGCTTTCAGCAATATCCCCACCAATTCGAAACCTTAAATTCTCCTATGTCTTGTCCTCTCTTTAATCAGCAACATATGATTTCTTTTGGATCCCAACAACAAAACATTGGGTACCCACCATTTTTGCCTTAAGACCCTGCAGTTTCACAGTAGCAACTTCTTTAGTATTAGAGGGATGCGTTGATTTCGAGTCCAAGAGAAAGGATGATGATGATGAACAGAGTAGGGGTTGACGGGAGGCCATTGTATAGACAACAGGCTCAGCCTTTGAACACCACGAAGTTGTACAGGGGACAGAGGCAACACCATTGAGGGAAATGGGTGGCTAAGTTCGTCTTCCTCGGAACAAGACTTGTCTCTGGCTTGGCACTTTTGACACAATAGAAGATGAATTATGCCATAATAGAATATTTCACTCAAATTTGTATTTGTTTTCATGCTGTAATTCATCTCCAGCGTCGTCCTCATTTCTATGGTCACTGGTCATGTGCAAGGAAGAAGAAGAAAGGCAATGGCCATGTTGGGTTTGTGGGTCGCATGGGTATCCAGATGGGTGGGTAGGGGCAGGATGTGTGTCGAGTTCTCATTCGATAAAACTTTTTTGAAAAAGAAAATCGTATAATGCGATCATGGCTGTTGGATCAAAATGATCCAACGACTAGCGTTGGAGAGAAGCAGCAAATTCGGTTGCTTGGGTGAGTTGGTCCATTAGGCTTTTACAGTTCTAATTAATATATGTTAATATGTGTAAGATGTGATGTCACATTACTGTTCATCGTTAAATATTTGGATAATGTTAGACTCAAAGATATAATCAAAATTAATTAAAAATATACGAGTTATAATTAACATTAAAAAAATTTGAAATTATAAATAAGATATAAGTTAAAGTTTAGGGACATAAATAATATTTTTGTTAATAAATAAATAGAGCATATCGTTATTTAACTAATTTTTCAATTAAAAAACTATCAATATTATTACTTATTAGATTTTTTTTTCTTGGGTAGAAAGGTAAACAAAAAAAAGGCAAAATAATCATTTCATCCTTTAAAATTTGGTACTTGTTTCAATTTCGGCTTTTTTTTGGGATTAATTTTATCTTATGTATGTATAAAAATTTTGAACATCATTATTATCATTAATATCTTACAAATTATTCACATAATTAACTAATTTATTAAATATGTAATCATTAGAAGTTATGCGCGTATATATTTGACTTAATATTCGCTAAATAAATTCAAAATGTATTTATCGACTTTAATAATCTTTTTCTTCTTCAGAGATTATTATATAAGAAACTTAAGCTAGACATCTATGTTGACAGTAATATTTATATTTTCATATTCTAATAATCACATGTTCGATAGGTTTGCTAATTAGTTAACCCATTGTTGGAAGGCATTGAAAATATTAATTAACATGTATAATAAAGCTGACTCACAAAAATGAAATGTTAAATGAAATTGAGATCACCCCTAACTTAGGTAAATGGTACTTTTGTTCAACAAAAATTAGTTATTTAACTAACTTCTACTTTAAAAAAGATCTTTTACTTGGTCAGAATGTTGGTTGGGAAAACCAAAACATTAGATTTTATGATTTTTTTAAAAATAATATTTTAAAATATAAATTGTTGGTTATGAAAACTAATGATTTATACTAAATTAAGTAAAGAATTATAATCCCTTTTGGAGATGAATCTAGAATGATTTGGAGTTGTCGAAATATTTATATCTTGTTAGCGGATGCAAAATCTAATTATCTAGATTTAAATATAGAAATAAAAAATGAGGTCATAGAGGTTTTTCTACGTTGTTTTAAAATTTATGTTTAGGTATACCCATATTGTTTGATATACTTATAATATATCTACACATTTTAATAAATATCGAATAATAAAGAAATTCAGTCGACAGATTTGTTTGTTAATTTAAGACTTTATCTTATATTGTAATTTTATGTGAATAAACTTCATGACATCAAGTTTCAACTTGTAAAAAATTTATTTATTTTGAAAGTTTCTAAATGAGTTGGGTCAAGGGATTTAAAAATATAATAAGAATACAGATGGGACCCAAAGTTTGCTACAAATAGAGGTTTGAGATCAAGGATTAAAAAATATATTTACAGAAGTATAATGATATGACTATAATAATAATAATAATAATAATAATAATAATTAGAACTGACAAAATATACTCAATCCAACTTAAAGAGTGGTTCAGGTTGGTTTTTAATTAATTAATTTAGAATCAGACTGAATTGACTCGAGCCGCCTAACTTACAAGTTTGTTCAATACATGTAACCACTGGGCCGCCGATAACTCATTTTTTTATATAATATATATATACTATTAATAATATATTTTAAGTTGAATAATATAAATTGAGCAAGAGAGATTATTTGAAAATAATTTTATATTAAATTTGTATAATCAGTTGATCTTAATTAATGAGAAAAGAAAACACTAAACAAAATAATAATTTAAAAAAAGAAAAAGAAATATTATTTTTAATTTTTTTTAATTTCTAAATTGATATATTTTTCTCGTTTTTAAAGCAAGTGAATTATTTTTTTATTAATTTTTATTTTGTAAATTTTTTTAAAGGTGCAACTTAGCCCATCGACCTGCATTTAGCAAGTTGGGCCAGCATAATACTGGTTTGTTCTAAAAATTGGTCAATCTAGTCCAATCCTGAACGAGCTGGTTCAGCTTGTTTTAATAACTTTAAAATTAATAATTTCTACATGCAAAAGCAAGATTATTAATTTTCAAGAAGAGATATATAGATTGGTTCCCTCAAGAGTTCTTGAGAGAAGTTCTCTTAAAAACTAAATTTAGACAGTTGGATAAGATCATCCAACGATTTATATTAATTTTATGTTTTTCTTCTCTTTTTTTAAATTGTATGATTAATTTTTAAAAAATAAAAAAAATAATTTTGACCATATTAGCAATTTTTAAAAATTAATCGTACAAATTTTTTAAAAAAATATAAAATTAATTTGAAATGTTTGATGATCGCATTTAACAATTCAGATTTAATCACTAAAAAAAATTTTCTCAAAAATCCTTAAGAGACGTATTTTTCTATAGATTGGGGCTTCCTTCCTTATCCGCGTTTTTCACTTTCTGATTTGTTGGGCCTCTGTGCTATTTGGGTTCCCTAACCCACACTAATTTTGTTTCAGTGTGGACTTTGTCTCTTAATGAAATTTCCTTTAGTACCAGAAAATAAAAATAAAAAGATATAGATAAAAAAAGTGAAGTTCAAGTTTATATTTGCTTAAATAAGTATCTGTACACTTATAATCTACGCTACATAAATTTGATATATGTTTCTTTGCCTATATTCAAATTTTAAAATAATATTGTTTTTATTTTTTAAATTTGACTTAATATTTATAGAAATTTTTTAAGAACAAATGTCACGTTTGATATGTAAAATTTTTTTGAGAGAAATAGAATGAGAATGAAAAAAAATGGGAATGACAATGAGAGTTAGAATGAAAAAAATGTGATTATTATGAAATAGAAAGGAATGAACTATTTTGTTTGGTAAGAGTTTTAAAATGAGAAAAATTAAATAATTCAATATATTTTTATCAAATTACTCCTTACTAAAAATTAAAATATGATGACAAAAAAGAGAGAGATCATATCAGACCTTTCCCTTCTCCTCTTCTTTGACACCATCTTCATCAACTTCATTCTCTCTCTCTCTCTCTCTCTCCCCCCTATAATCAACCAAATACAACAATGTTATTATCGCAACGGTGCTCATCGGTGGTCATCGCAAAATATGGTTACTAGGTTAGGTCTCTGTTGTGAGGATTGTAGTGGTGGTAGTCGAAGTCATTTGTCTTAGAGGTCCTTGTTGCAGAAGCGAGGAAGATAAATTTAAAAGACAGCACTGATTTAAAAGGCGTATTTGTCTTTTTACACTAGTGCAATGAAATGGAATCTCATTCTATCAATTTTTATCTATTGAAATCCCATTCCATTATTAAAAATGACAACCAATAAGGAAGTGAGGTTATGTTTGGTATGAAAAGCTAATTTTGATGGAAAATAAATCCAATGACTTCAATGGAATGAAACATCTGTCCATTTATTTTTTGGATAGACAAAAATTGTAAGAACTGATTTCCAATCTTTATTCTTTTACCTTCTAATTTCATATACCAAACATGCATTAATGAATAGTAAACATGTTTGAATAGTGGAATGAAAATAAAATTTATCTCTTTAATAAATACCAAACAAGATCTAAAGGATTATCTCTCTTATTTATATTCCTTTAATGAGTACCCAACATAGCCAAAAACCCTCACGAATTTAAACTCCCAATGGAGGAATAGGAATATCGAAGATTTATCTCCCACAGTTTGCGTTTGATTTATATGTTATAATGTACAATATATCTATTGTAGTCCTATATATATATATGTATGTATGTATGTATGTCAGTATGTATGTGTGTATATATGTATGATGAGTTTGGAATATTTTTTATTCTCTACATCAAAATGAGGAATAAATATTATAAACTTTTTGATTGTCGGTGTCAGCATAGGGAGTGTATGACAGAGTGATTGAGTATGAGATTGAACTAGAATTATTTTTTTCCTGCACATGCATGTCATTGGTATATGATTATATAAGTCATTATTGTTGTTACTAATGAAATTTTATTTTAATCCTGTAAAGATATTCATAATAAGATTTCAAAAATAGTATTATTTAAGATGTATGATCATTGATCATACCTCACCCATCTATTGGCTATTGGAGATCGCCTGTTTCCACTTTGATAATTTATTGAATTTTAAATAATATAAACGTGTAGAATATATTTTAATAATCTTCGAGTGCAGAAATTAAAAAAAAAATCTAAAGAGATTCAGCTCAATCATAATAAAATATAATCATTTTTAATGAATTCTAAATGCTTGTGATGTACTCGCAAAATTACTATAAAAAATAGTTAGGAATAAACAATAATATGATAATAAGATATAGTAGTGATTTATTTCAAATGTGGTAAAATTATCCATAATTGAAAAAATAAAATAATCAAAACACAATCTATATTAGTTCCTTGAGATAATATAAAAACCATTTATTTTTTTAAAGATTAAAATATCTATATATATAATTATCAAGATATTATCTTTAAATATAAATATTAAAAATTAAAATTATTTATTTTTTTATTATTTATATGCATCAAATATACCAGTAAAAATATATTTAAAGTAATTAATGTTTACAAATTCTTAAATATTTTTTATAAGATATGTAAATAAATACTTAAAAAATAAGCAAATAAACAAATTTAAGTGCAATGAAGTCAAACGCAGAGAGGTTTCAAAATCAAACAAAATGTATTATCAATTTTTTATAATTAATAACTCAAATTTCATAATTTTTTTAAAAAAATAAAAAATATCCTATACATTAATTATGAAAATCAACTCTCAGCATGTTGCCTATTTTTTTAAAGACAAACTGTAATCCAAAATCAATCAAACGCCGATTGGACAATCTCATGTTCCCATGTTACTGTGTCAGAAAGTGGAAGGAAACATCAATACATATCTTACAAAAAGACCGTGATTTGGGAATTGGAAAATTGCCCTCAATGAATCACCATATAAAGCAATGCACTCCTAGCACCGACTGATCCCTTACTTCTTCGCACCTTCTTCGACTCTCTCATTCAGAGTTTCCACCATGCGAGCCATCTAGCATCTACCGTCAATAGGTCCCGCGTCCTCAGATGCGTGAATCTGCTTCCATTTCCAACGCTTGTCTTCTCCGTTCTCATACTCTAGGTACTGTTTTGTATGAATTTTGCGGTGATTTAATCAATTCTTTTGCACATAGCTTCCGTTGCCGACATACCCCAGATGTTGATTTGCGGTTGCGGGGCTTAATGTAGTTCTTTCGAATCTTGGGTTTGACATTGAACTTCATATAACTCTTGAATGCCTGTGTAACACTCGATTTTTGCTGGAAAATGGACATTTCTAGTGGAGTTCCTTCTCCTAGAGTTAGGTCCCATCATTTGAGGAAAGAGGGATCCGAGGAAACCCCTTTGCGGAGTTTGGATGTGGTTTTTCCTTCTGATGTTGGTCTTAATTATCAAATCCAATCAATGAATGCGTTGGAAATTATGAGAGAGACGGTCAGGATTCTTCGGTTTAATTCCTGGGGGTTCATGGGAATCATGGCTTTGCTCATTTGTCCTGTGTCTGCTGTGCTTTTGTCTAATATACTAGTGAATGAGTCCGTTGTGAAAAGACTAACTATGAGGCTTATGTTAATTGCCCAAACTAGTGGTCTTTTTGTGGGAACTGTTATCAAACACTCTTGCCATCGTCTTGCAGATACAGCGGTTTCTTCCATCATGTGCTTCCCATTGTATGTCACACTGTTATTATTATCAAAAGCTGCAGTGATTCATACCGTAGAAGGTACTTATTTGAGGAAAAAGTTTGATGCATCGATTTTTCGTGATATCATTCCTAAGTCTTGGAGGCGGATTGTGTCCACATATATATGGGTGTGCATAGCAATGGCTGGTTGCATTGTCTTGTTTTTCATCTTCCTTGTAGCCTTATGCAGTGCATTTTCTGTTCTTGGGTTTTCATCAGAGATTGTTGTATATGCTGCAATTATGGTGGGGCTAGTTTTCTCTGTCATTTTTGCCAATGCAATCGTCATTTGCAATGTAGCACTTGTAATCTCTGTACTAGAGGAGGTTTCAGGACCACAAGCGATGCTGCGGTCTAGTGTTTTAATCAAGGGCCAAACTCAGGTGGGTCTGATGATAATTCTTGTATCAGCAACAGGAATGGCCTTTGTGGAGTGGTTGTTTGATCACAGGGTAAAGACATTGAGCTATGGTGATGGATCTTCAAGGATATGGGAAGGTCCACTCTTGGTGATGATGTATTCTTTTCTTGTGCTTGTAGATTCTATGATGAATGCAGTTTTCTACTTCAGTTGTAGGTCCTCTAGCCATGGGACTTCAGATGTTGAAGGCAACTCAATTTCAGACACTCAGCTCATATCTGCTGAATCAGTGGATAGTCAATGACACTGCCAATATGAAATTTGATTTTATGAATTGAATAGTGGAGCTACAAGAGATTGTTGCTAGCAAATTGTATCATCATAGAGGAACCTCGCAGTACTGATGCTTCTTCAGCAGATTGAATATGAGAGCTACAAAGAATGGACGAATTTTAATGGCTTTTGAGGAGCATGTGAAAATTGCTTCTTTTTGGTGATTTTACAGATAGAGAAACGTTACAGCAGGGTAGTTGATGGTCTCATTTTTTGCGTTGTTGGAGAAAAAAGCTGCCATTTGTGTACACAAAAAGTATAAATTCATTCAAGAATTGAAGCACAAGTTCTGTTGATCCTGGATATAAGTTACTTCAAATCATTGAAAAGCATTCTTTTGATCTGTATGTTGTATTGTACACATTGAAAAATATGCGGTGGACTGATCTTTCATATCAAGATCATTGACCAACCACAGTTGTTTTGTTTGGAAATGCAAAGTGGACTGATAGTCTGAGTGGGTCGTTGTTTTGATTAAAAGAAGTATTTTTATTTTCATTATTTCATCAAAGTCCTTTGTCACAGGTATCTTTTGATGATGTTAGGGTGTTTCTTTTCCATCTTCCATGGCCAAATGCTGCACTAAATTTTTTCATGGTTGAATCTTTAACACAGGGAAAATCAATTTATCTGTAAATGCTCATCGTGCGTCCACTGGAATTATTCAAATTATACTTACCAAGCTGCATCAAAAGGCCTCTGTATGTTTGTTCACCAATCCGGATTGAGGTCCTACTCGGCTTAAATCTAGATTAGTTGATATTAGTGTAGTGTTCGGCTATTGAATAGTTTATCACCAAAAAAAAAAAAAGGCCCCTGTATGTAGATCTTGTCCAATGGGTATTCACCTTCTGGCTTACTTGTATAGAATGATCATTTATACGTATGCGTGCTATTTTTGAAGGCAATATTGTTTATTTTACCCATTTTTGAAGGCAAAATAGGACCCACCTATTATAAACCAAGTAGTCTTTTTACAGTGGAACTAATTAGACCCTCGTAAAGCAAGTTGCTTATTAAATTTGAATAAATCCAAATTTTATGAAGCATCAAATCTTATTGGGTGCTGATTGGCTTATGTTCTTTAAGGTACAGAAGCTTTCAGTTCTTTTCTTCACCGTCAGATGCAACTGATTGTGCGGCTGGCACTTTTTTAAAACAGAAGGACCAAAATGAAATACATCAAGGATTAAAATGAAAAAGAATCTTTAAAACTTGGTCCAAGTGTAATTTTTCCAAAGTAAAAGAAGCCATTTTTACCTGTTCCAAGCACCATTTTAGACTCCCTTCTTCCTCCTCTTGGGTGCTATGGCCTTCAAGAGTGTTTTGGTTTGAGGAAAAGCATAAAGATTCTTTTCATTCTAGTCCTTAGTGTATTTCATTTTGGTATTTCTATTTTTAAAAAGGTGCCAGCCGCACAATCAATTGCATCCAACGGTGGAGAAGAGAGCGAGAAATGTACTTTAAAGAACGTTAGTCAATCCCCCCAATCTTATTAGGCTGTTTTAATGATGAGGGATGCGGGTAATTAATAAAAAATAAGAACTTAAATGCAACTTCCTTTTAATTTAAATAATTGTGTAATTTATTTATTTTTTAATTTTAAAAATTAATAATAAATCCTCCTAAAATTTTGTGCAGTATAATTCTTTTGATTCATTTTTTTTTCTATATATAACAAATCACCCCAAATTATAAAACAATATCTTATTTTGTCATTTTCTTTTATAATTTTCTAACAAAAAATATCCGTTACAATGATAGGTTAGATTTTTTTTCTTTTTATTAATTTGACTTTTTTCAACCTACATGAATAAATAGTGTTAAGAATTTGAAAAAAAAATCAATAAAAGATGATACTACACAAAAAACTAAAAGTTTAAGAAAAATATGTTGTTAACTTTTAAAATTAACAAGATAAAATTGCACAACCTTTTAAATCGAGGAAGACTCTTTGCATTTTAACCAAAAATAAATTATATTAATTATTTAAGTAACCCTTCATCTTTGAAAATATTATTGATGCTTTAATCATATTTAATTCTGCAAAATAGTTGATGTAATATCTCTCACATGTAAAATACTAAAAGAAAAAAAGAAGATAATCCTAGTAATGGTTTGGAATACAATATTAAAAAATTTGAAAAACTTATGTTTGATTTATGAAAACATTTTTTATTTTTATTTTTATTTTAAGTTTTTATTTTTTGAAATGTATTTTTTGAAACACTAAAAATATTTTTTTGGTATTTTAGATTTGGACATATTTTAAAATTTTTTTAAGAAAATTTTTTTATTAAACTCAAACAAACACATTTTTAAATTTAATTTTTATTTTCAATGAAAATAAAAAATAAAAAATGTCTAAACCATACCCTATTTATAATAAAAACAATTTAAAATACGGTGGTAAAATTGTAATTATATGAAAAACTCTAATTAAACCCTAAACCCTAATTATAGTGAAAAACTATAATGTATTGTTTGGTTAGAGGAGAATGGAGGGGATGATGTAATCAAGGATAATCCAATTGCAGCCCAAGCAAGGGAAAACACTTCAATTGGGCCTCTAACTCGTGCAAGAGTTAAAGGGCTTGGATTTGGCTTAACCACATTGTTGAAAATGGAAGAAGTGTGAACAAGATTGCATGTGAAAATGTTGCATTTGTTGAATATAGTTGGAATCTATTATTTATGCATTTATTGTCTTGTCTTTGACATTTAACTACCTATGCATTTATTGTCTTTTGACGTTTAGCCTACACTACTTGACTTTTAGTTGATGCATTTAATGTATTAGTTAGAGTCTTTTGTCTTTTGTTTTGGAAACCCTATATAAAAAGGGTCATTGCCATATGTTGTAGACACCATCTTTGAATCATATATGAGATATTGACATTTTGCTTTCAAGAGAATTCTTAAGTTATTTCTCTTATCTAACTTAGGTTAGTGGCAAGAATAACTAGATTTTTTATCACTCATGTTCTTCTTTTTTGAGCGTGGTGAGATCATCCCAATTCTCTTAGTTGTGGCGCTCTTTGGCTTATCAATTGAGTGATTTGATTTTTCTTTGTTTGTTTCTTTTAACCAATCCAGAAAATCAACTAAGTGTTTTTCCTCTGAAAATCACATCATATTGTTATCAGAGCCACTTCAAATCATGTTCTATTATTTGTTTTATGTTTTGCCCTTTCGTGGAAGGTTTAATTTTCCTGCATTTTATTTTGTGTTGTACCACCTACATGAAGGGCTTAGTTTTCCTTATTTTATATTCTGCCACCTACATGAAGGGCTTAGTTTTCCTTATTTTGTAATCTGCCACCTACATGGAGGGTTAATTTTCTAGTCTATTCATCTTTGTTCTTATTTCTGTTCTTGTATTGTTCTACTTTATTCCAGCTTTTTTATTAAAAAAAATTTTCATCAGTACTGTTCATTGTTCATCAGTACTGTTCATTGTTAATTCGATTGTAAACACTTAGAGAGTGAACCTACCCTTCATCAAACCTAAACCAGCAACTACAAATTACTATAACAGGGGAAAATAGTTCTGAAGTTCCTCTTAGGCTTAGCCTACAATAAGCTCAAATTGTTGGCCTACAAAGAAGTCAAGAAGAAATGATAGAATAAATAGCTCAACTAACCACTCAAATGGCTAGATTTATGGAGCTACAACAACGATAACCAAGAAGAGGAGCTTATGTTGAACACCATGGAGAATAATATGAAGCTGAAGAAGGTGAACAATCTAGGTAATGAAGGTAGCAGAGGGAACGTGATGCCAACATCAAAATGAAGATTCCTCCATTTAAGGGAACAAGTTCTCTTGAAGAATATTTAGAATGGGTTCAACGAGTAGAGAAGATTTTTGAATATCAAGAATATTCAAAAGCTACCAAATTCCGTCTTGCAGCCCTTGTATTCACTGATTATGCTAATCTATGGTGAAAAAATTTGAAGAATCAACGAAGAAGAGATGGAGAGGAGGAAGTTTGAAATTGGAGATTGATAAAAAAGCTCATGCAGAAGCGTTTTGTACCTAATTACTACAAGTAAGAGCTTTATTTTAAGCTTCAAAGCTTGAGGCAAGGAGGTATGTGTGTTGAAGATTATGTTAAAGAATTTGAAACTTTGATGATTCGATGTGAGCTTAATGAACCCCAAGAGCAAACCATAGTTCGATTTCTGGGTGGTTTGAATAAAGAAGTTGCTGACTTAGTAGAGTTGCAGAATTATGTTTTGTTAGAAGATATAATTAAATTGGCAATTAAGGTGAAGAGACAAAAAAAGAGAGTTTATGGAAGAAACAATGGAGTGCCTAAACTATTGGGGAGTAAACCTTTCCAAACACTTTCCCAAACCTCAAATATTACCAACTGGAGTAATAAGGAGATATGGAACAAAACTAAAAGTTCTAAGGGGAAGGAGAAGAGAGAAGACAACCGACCCTTTAAAAGAAGCCGGGACATTAAGTGCTTTAATTGCTTAGGTCATGGCTATATAACATCTAAATATCCTAATAGAAGAATGATGATCTTGAAGGAGAAACAAGGGAAAATAGGGAATGAAGATGACGATATTGTAGAGGAATGTGAAGAGGAAGAATATTCTGAAGAAGAAGAAGTTGCTGAGTATGCTGATGAAGGTGCTACTTTGGTTATTAGACGTGTCTTGAATATCCAAGTCAAGGTAGAAGAAGAACAAATGGAGAATATTTTTCAAACAAAGTGCACTGTTGGAGGCAAAGTTTGTAACGTGATAATTGATAGTGGAAGCTACACTACCGTTATTTCAACCACCTTGGTTGGCAAATTGAAGCTGCCTATCGTCAATCATCCCCGTCCATACAAGCTGCAATGGCTGAATGATCATGGTGAGATAAAGGTCACCAAACAAGTAAAGGTACTTTTCTCTATATGGAAGAATTGCAAAGATGAGGTGTTGTGTGACATAGTCTCTACTGATGCTAGTCATCTTCTACTTGGGAGGTCGTGTCAATTTGATAGAAGAACACTACATGATGGCTTCAAAAATACCTACGCTTTTGATAACGATGGAAAGAAGATTGTGTTGGCACCCTTAAAGCCAATACAAATACAGTTGAAGGAGGATGTAATCGAGGAGAAGAAGCCTAGTTATTTTTCTTTTAAGAATGAGTTAAGGAAAATAATAAAAAGGGATGACTTCGTGTTATTGCTAATTCTCAATGAGCTGAACTTAGAACTTGCCAAAAAGCTTTCTAAACTTGTGAGGGGGTTGATAGAAGAATTTACAGATGTCTTTTCGAATGAGTTACCTAAGGGATTGCTACTCTTGAGAGAAATTGAGCATCAAATTGATTTGGTACCCGGTGCTGCCTTACCAAATAAACCAGCATATAGAATGAATCTAGAGGAGGTTAAGGAGCTCAAAAGGCAAGTTGATGAGTTAATTAAAAAGGTTATATGAGGGAATCTATGAGCCCTTGTTCTATGCTTACATTATTGGTCCCTAAAAAGGATGGCTCTATGAGAATGTGTGTTGACAGTCGTGCTATAAATAAGATTACCATCAAATACCACTACCTAATTCTAAGATTGGATGGACATGTTGGATGAGCTGAATGGTTCCAAGGTGTTTTCAAAGATTGACTTAAAGAACGGCTATCACCAAATTCGAATGAAAGAGGGAGACGAGTAGAAAATAACCTTTAAAACAAAGCATAGACTTTACGAATAGATGGTAATGTCATTTGGGCTATCTAATGCCCCTAGCACATTTATGCGATTGATGAATTATGTGCTTAGATATTTCATTGAAAAATTCGTTGTGGTATATTTTGATGATATTTTGATCTATAGTCAAAGTTATGAGAAACATGTGCAACATTTAAAGGAAGTCTTGGACGTGTTGCGAAAGAAAAAACTTTGTTAATTTGAAAAAAATGCTACTTTTGTCAAAACCATGTGATTTTTCTTGGCTTTGTAGTATCTCAGCAAGGAGTGGGAGTTGATGAAGAAAAGGTGAAAGCTATCAAAGAATGGTCTATTCCAAGAACCATATCTGAAGTAAGAAGTTTTCATGGGATTGCCTTCTTCTATTGAAGATTTGTAAGGGATTTCAACACCATCTTAACACCCATAACTGAATGTATTAAGGGAGGAAATGAGTTCAAATGGAGTGATGCAGCCTAAAGAAGCTTTGAGTTTGTCAAAAAAAAAATTATGCAAAACACCCATATTGGCTTTGCCTAATTTTTCTAAGACTTTTGAGATTGAATGTGATGCTAGTGGAGTAGGAATTGGAGATGTACTTCTTCAAGAAAGGCGTCCCATAGCTTATTTTAGTGAGAAGTTGACTGGAGTCAATCTTAACTACTCTACCTATGATAAGGAGTTCTACTCTTTAATTAGAGCTATTGAGACGTGGCAGCACTACTTATTACCAAAAGAATTTGTAATTCACATAGACCATGAATCACTCAAACACTTGAAAGGTCAGAGCAAGTTGAATAGAAAACATACAAAGTGGGTGGAATTTCTTGAAGCTTTTCCTTATGTGTTGAAATATAAGAAGGGAGAAACCAACATTGTTGCAGATACCTTATCAATGAGATATGCCTTAATTTCCATAATGAATACTAAATTGTTGGGATTTGAATCTATTAAAGACCATTACATGGAAGATTCAACTTTGCTGAAATTTATCTGACTTGTGAGAAAATGACATATAAGGGATTTTATAGATATGAAGGTTTCTTATTTCGCTTGGGGATGCTTGTAATTCCAAACTGTTCTATGAGGGAATTACTTACACAAGAGGCTCACGGGGGAGGATTGGCTGGGCATTTCGATGAAACCAAGACATTGGAGATGCTAAAAGAATATTTTTATTGGCCTAACATGATTAGAGATGTGCATCATGTGATTGAAAGGTGTATTGCTTGCAAGAAAGCCAAGAGCAAGGAAGCAGCCCATGGGCTTTATACGCCTCTACCTATTCCAGATCAACCTTAGATTGAAATTAGCATGGATTTTGTGCTAGGCTTGCCAAGGACACAAAAAGGTAAGGATTCGATCATGGTTGTTGTTGATCATTTTTCGAAAATGTCTCATTTTATTCCATACCATAAAACCGACGATGCTATGCACATTGCCAATTTGTTTTTCAAAGAAATTATGAGACTTTATGGCATTCCAAAGAGTGCCGTGTCAGACCGTGACGCTAAATTTCTTAACTACTTTTGGAAGACTTTATGGAGGAAACTGAGAACAAAGTTGCTCTTTAGTACTACCTGTCACCCACAAACTGATGGGCAAACTGAAGTGGTGAACCAAACACTTTCTACTTTGCTAAGAACTATCATTGAAAAAAACTTGAAAAGTTGGGATGAATGCTTAGCCTATGCTAAATTTGCTTACAATAGAAGTGCACATGGTGCTACTAAACACTCTCCTTTTGAAGTAGTTTATGGGTTTAATCCATTGAGCCCACTTGATTTAGCACCATTACCACTTGAGGCTTGAGAATGCATAGATGGAAAAAGGAAGGCTGACATGATAAAGAAATTGCATGAAAACATTAAACAACAGATTGAGAAGAAGAACTCCATCTATGAGAAGATTGCCAACAAGAGGAGAAAATTTGTTCAATTCAGTCCTGGAGATTTAGTGTGGGTTCATCTTCACAAAGAAAGGTTTCCAAATCAAAGGAAGTCCAAATTAATGCCAAGGGCAGATGATTTTTTCCGTATCATAGACAAGGTAAATGATAATGCATACAAAATTGATTTACTTGAAGACTGTGCTTTTTTTACTACTTTCAATGTGAGGATCTTTCTCCTTACTTAGAAGATAAAGAAGACTTGGATTTGAGGACAAATTCATTTCAACTAGGGGAGGATGATGTAATCAAGGACAATCCAATTGCAGCCTAAGAAATGGAGAACACTTCAATTAGGCCTCTAACTCGTGTAAGAGCTAAAGGGCTTGGATTGAGCTTAATCACATTGTTGAAAGTGGAAGAAGTGTGAACAAGATTGCATATGGGAATGTTGCATTTGTTGAATATAGTTGGAGTCTATTACCTATACATTTATTGTCTTTGACATTTAGCTATCTTTGTATTTATTGTTTTTGACATTTAGCTACAAATGCATTTATTATCTTTTGACATTTAGCCTACACTACTTGACTTTTAGTTAATGCATAGGTTGGAGTCTTTTGTCTTTTATTTTGGAGACCCTCTATAAAAAGGGTCCTTGCCATATGTTGTAGACACCATCCTTGAATCATATATGAGATATTGGTATTTTACTTTTAAGAGGATTCTTGAGTTATTTCTCTTATCTAACTTAGGTTAGTGGCGAGAGTAACTAGATTTCTTATCACTCACGTTCTTTTTTCTTAAGTGTGGTGAGATCATCCCAATTCTCTTAGTTGTGGCGCTCTTTGGCTTATCAATTGAGTGATTTAGTTTTTCTTTGTTTGTTTCTTTCAACCTATCCAGAAAATCAAATAATGTATTCCCTCCGGAAATCACATCAGGGGAGGGGAAGGAAGGGGATGAATTTTTTTAATTTGGCTTTGTTTGTTTTAATTTGTTAGAGGGCAAAAAAGGGGAGGGGAGAGAAAATGTAAGTGAAAAATCCCTCCCCCTTCTTATTTTCTTTCTCTCCGAAAGTGAGGGGATTTAGAGGGAAGACAAATTGTAACAATGTAAAAGACATAAGTGTCATCAATAATTTTTCTTAATACTAAGATTGCTTTCTAACTTATTTAATTTTACTTCTTAAATAATATATTATTAACATATTTTGACTATATAAAAGTTTTATTACTATTATTATTATTATACGTAAATAATATATTATATGTATATCTAAATAATGAATGATAATAAAAAAATAATCATAATAATAATAAATTGAGTAAATATTTTGGTCTCTTACATATGTCTTTTTTCTCAAGTTAGTTACTTACAAATTTTCATTATTAATTTGGCCTTTTATAGATTGGTTTGTTATCAACTTAGTCTCTCATAGATTTTCATTTTCAATATGTTGATATGTTATTAATTTTGTCCCTCACATATTTTTTTTTCAATTTAGTCCTTTATAGATTTATATGTTATCAATTTAGTCCGTTCATCAAAAGTTATTACCATTAAAAGTTATAGCTAACAAAAAAAGAACTAAATTGATATGTATCAATTTGTTAGGGATAAAATTGAGAATGAAAATAAGCGAGGGACTAAATTGATAACATATTAATCTATGAGGGACCAAATTGAAAATATAAATTTTTTGAGGGACTGAATTAATAACATATCAATTTGTAAGGGACTAAATTGAGAATAAAAATCTATGAAGAATGAGATTAAAAAAAAGACATATGTGAAGTACCAAAATAAGACTTTAATCAGTTAATTAAATTTTACTTAATTATTATTATTTTTAGTTTCTTCTGACAATTATTTAGCTTCTTTTCTTATTATGGTAAGAATAAAATTAAAATTTTATATGATTTTAAAAACATATTATATATTTGAGATGTTTTTTAGATGAATTAAATTGAAGCTACTAAAATATTATATTATTTTTTCATAACAAATAAGCTAATTTATTTGAATATAAATGATAATAAATTTATCATATTTTGTTGGTCATATAATCAAAAGGTTATCATAGTCATTTTCTTTTATTTTCCCTCTCCTTTTTTTATAAACCAAACAAAAAAAAAATTTATTTTTACCCTCCTCCCTTCTCTTCAAACAAAACCAAATAAAAAAATTTTATTTCTCCCCTCCTCTTCTTCCTTCCCTTCCCTAGCCAAACAGTTTCTAAAGCACCATTCGACCCTCTTCCTACACGATGCTTATTTACTGCAAAAGGTGGCGATTGAGAGTAAGTCAAAAGACGAAGAGCGTGAGGAGGACGAAGAATCTTTGGTGGAAAAGCACGACGGAGGAGCTACAGCGAGAAGAGACGATTCACGACGGCAAAGAAAAGCACGAAAATTGGGCCGGTAAGTCTTAAAATCAATAGGTACTAGGTGGTGTCAGATTTGGATGCGTTTACACCTTCTCTGTTAATGCTGTCTCTAGTTCCATAGTTGTGCTGCTTACAATTTCATATCTGGATGTTTGTAAATTCAAATTATCTGTTAATGTTGTCTCTAATTCCATATTTGTGCTGCTTACAATTTCATATTTGGATGTTTATAAATTCAAATTATTTTCGTTCATTTATTCTGTTTTGGATTTGGTATTAAGTGTTTGAGAACTCAGTAGGCGGGGAGGCACGTGGAGTCTGTAGTACCGATACTCCTAAAGTGATAAGAAGATGGAGAATATGAACAGTGGCAATTATAGACAAAAGGGTTACTTCTACCAGCTTCATCACCAAACTAAGAAGGTGATGAGGCAAAGTCAAACTCCACTAGCTCCACCTAATGGTTGTAAGGGAGAAAATGGCTTGAAGAGAGAATTAGGTGGTTAAGGAGAAGAAGGCGGAGGGTCAGTATTATTCTAAATAAAGTAATGTAAAAGCTGAAAGAAGAGGCATTTTTATTAAGAGACTGGTCTTAGTATTCTGAAGAAGATAAAATGAAGCAGTGTCTTTGACCTTTGCTTTTATACTCTGGTAACCCTGCCCATTCATGCCAGATGGAACCTGCAATATTTACCAATTCATTTGCATTTCTTGACCGACGAAGTTTTGCACTTATTGTAAATATAATAGTTCTTTAACAAAGTTTTAGTTCATATCGTTCTATGAGAAATATACTAATTTGGCTATCAACTAGGTAACTTGTATTGCTGCACAGTAGATGTGTCATTTTGTTTAAGTCACCATGACTTCATTTTTGCTGGCTAAGATATAGTGAAGTCTGCAGTCTAGTTACCTTTGATATATTTTTTCATGTATTTCACTTTGCTGTTATGTTATGTGTGGCCTGCAAATAAGGATTAATTTTAAATGGATTTGTTTCACTTTGATGTTTATCTTATATAGCAATCTATAAAGTGATGCATATATATGCTTTGATAATTTGAATAAATTTGATTTTTTAATTATATATAATTATATATATATATATATATGTAAATATGAGAATATATTATTTGAAATTTTAGTTGAAAATGGATAAAAAAAGAATAGAAAATACTGTTTTTTAATTTTTCATTTCTTGAAATATTCATACCAAATGTGTTTTTATTTTCTAGAAATAATTTTTAACTTTGTAAACCAAACATATTTATTAAAATATTAAAAATTTAAAATAAAATTAGATTTCAAAAAATAAAAATTAAAAATAAAAATAAAAATAAAAAGTATTTTCACAAACTAAACATATACTAAAGACTAAAACATGACCAATTAAAAAATAAAATCTCATACAATTTTTAAAGAAAATTTTTTTTTTCACAAAAAAGAGGAAAAGGAAAAATAAATAAAAAAAATGTTAGGGCTTTCCTTTCTCAAAATAAATAAAAAAAATGTTAGGGCTTTCCTTTCTCATTTGGGGATTAATTCTCAGAGTGATCGCGCCCAAGAAGGGGGAAGTGTACTCTTTGGACAAATCGTTCGACCGTAAAACTGACGTCGTTTCTTCGTTTCACCTGCCTCTGCAGTGGCTAGCAAACTCTGCAGGTGCGTAATCAGCGCTCTTCTACCTCTTTTGTGTTCAATATCAAAATTTCAGCTTGGTTTGAATTTTCATGTGGTCATCTAAATTTGTGGGATTGAAGCTCATTAAACTGGTTGGTAATATCACGTTGTGGGTGGTGCTTGTTTTCGTTTTCCTTTTTTTTTTTTTTTGAGTTTCAAATTATGAACTTAATTTGTTGAGTCGCACTAAGTCTGTGCCCTCTATAGGGATGATAAAATGTCCAAATGAAGTATAAGTAAGGTTATGTCTATATATTCATTTATAGAAAATGCTTTAACCACTGATTGATTTACAATTAGTTTCTTGATATGATCATTTGGTTGCCAAACGCTGCAGCAGTTTGGCTTTAGTTTTTTGGTTTTCAGAAAAACGAACCTCTACAGGAAGTGTGATAAACGGGATTTGCGAATTTCCTACATCTACTTAGATTGAAAGTTGGATATACATAAGACACCCAATACTCTTTATCTCGCACACTTACGTTGTAACGATTCCATATTGATAAATCCTTGAATAGGAGTCTAATGGACAAATTACGCCTGGAGAAAGTACGCAAATTTGAAGAATTTGTTGATCAACGCTTGAAACCAGATCTCGTTCGTGCTACTGCTGAGCGGTATGGTGGTGCTTTGCAATATTGTGTATGATCATATTTGGCTTGATTGAGTTACAATTATCTTTTCCCATTAGGCTACCCTTGGGGCTAATATCCAAACTCCCATCATTATAGGACAAAAAAAGAAAAATCAAATGGAGCTTGCTAATTGATAAACTACACCATCACGTCATAATCTTTGAGTTGCGGCTAGATAATTAGATATTTGGTAATTCAATTGCTTATGGCGACTGATAAATACCTACATTACCTTTTTTACTTTTAATATCTCATATGGGTTGATTATAGGTCTACTGATCATGTCAAATTTTATAGCCACACTACATGTCATTTTAAGGCTAAAATGCATAAAACTCCCCTGGACTTGGGGGTAAGTGCACTTTACCCTACTCAACATTTATTCTCACCAAAACACCCCCTTCAACATTCATAGTTGTGCAAAAAACCCTTTCTGTTAGGATTCTCATTAGTCAATAGCAATGTTAGGAAAATAATGTCCAATCAGCAAAATTTCTAGCCACATGTATGCTGAGGTGGCAGGGGCATTTTTAACATTTTGACAAAAAAGAATTTATTTAAAGTTAACATAAACCCAAACTTATTTTAAAAAAAAAAAAAACTCAACGCCCAAAATGGGAAAAAATAAAGAAAGGAAAATCAAAGGGAAGCAAAACTAGAATGTCGTGACAAATTTCAGAAACCCATTTGCCCCAATTGCTATGCATTGTCTCTGTAACTTGTTGACGAGTCATATAAACTTAAAAAGGTTGATGTGTTGTTCTGCCTCCATTATCAACTCCTTTTATTTCCACCTATTGTCCTTTTCTTTCTTTCTGCCATTCCTCTTTCCCCTTTTCCCAATTGCTCCACCATTAATTTGCTTAATAGCTGCTACTCCTGTTGATCGACTAAGGTGTGAAGTTGGAACTGGTTCCTTGGCTAATGATAAGAATTGAGATGAGGTGTTTCTCAAGAGGAATTGAGAGAGTGGTCATTGTGGGAGAATGTTCAGAATCAGCGAGATAAAGACAGAAGAAGAAAAATGGAAGAGGTTTAGGGGGGATGGGGAGAGAGAGCATGGAGGGGATGAGAGGGATTTTCTTTTTCATTTTTTTTGAATGATTTCTGGATTATTTTAACTTTAAATAAGTCCTTTTTTGTCGAAATGTCCAAAATTCCCTGCTATCTCAGCATACATGTTGACAGAAATATTGCTGACTGGACATTGTTTTGCTTACATGTCCATTGACTAATGGCAATCTTGATGGAGGGGGTTTTTTGCACAACTCCAAAAGTTGAAGGGGATGATATGATGACTTTAAAAATTGAGGTGGGTAAAGTTCACTGACCCCTAAGTTCAGAGGGGGTTTTTGTGCATTTTAGCCTTTTTTTAAATAAATTTTTGCACATGCATATATCCTATCAGTTCAAGATAATGTTAGCTCTTGATAATTGGTTCAAATAATGTGTATAAATATTCTGTTGCATTATTTGAACTGCTTTTAGCTTAAGTCCTAATGGGGGAAATATGGTGCCTACAAGTACCTACATTGGTGTTGCCATAAGTATGTAAGCCTGGTATTTTTCTTCCTATTTGCTTTCAATCAACGAAGTTATGTCGTCCATTCTGCAACATAAGTTTTGGAGTTGCTTGAAACTTATAATTGTAATTTTGGAACTTGGTCTGTAATTCATATCTTCCTGCACACTGAATTTAAAAAGCAATTACATGTGTATGCCTGACCTAGGACTTTTCCTTGTCTATTGCATTGAATTTAATGGTCTTTGTTTTCTTTTTTGCAGGGACAAGGTCTTTGAACAACAAAAGATTTTGTATCCTTTTTCCTTTATCTCTTTTTTTCCCTGGCTGAACAGATTTGATAATGTTGTATAAATTCATGTGAAATCCAGTATGTTACTTACAATCAAGCATTGCAATCAATAGAGACCATAAATAATGATTACATTCACTTGACTTATCTACTCAGCTCTGATTTGCGAAGGAACATTGAGAACCTAGAGAAAAATAGTGTGACCAGCCTTAAAACATTGGTCAATATTGGATCTGAGGTGTACCTGCAGGCAGAAGTGTAAGGCATCAACATTTCAACATTTTCTCTACCTCACTGCTTTTCTTTTACCTGGGTTGGTGACTTATTGCATTAACTATCTTTCCTTAATTTAGATCTTTTATTCATCTTGATTACCAGCAATTCTTATGAGGCAGCTCTGTTGATCCTTTGTCTATATCTACATTAGTATCATTATCATTAAGTTTTGTTCTAGACCAACGTGGTAATATGCCATCTGTAACTTAGATGTTTGATTCCATTATTTTGAACTAAGATTTGCACTGTATGGTATTATTTTGGACTAAGATTTGCATTGTATGGCATTATTTTGGACTAAGATTTGCACTGTATGGCTCAACTTCCAATTATGCAATTGACTTTGGGATATATATTTTCATTTCTATTTCGCATTGTCTTCAGTCTGGTGGGATACTGTTTTTCTCTTCTCATAAATTTTACCTTTTGTTTAATAATTTTGCAGGCCTGATACACAACGCATATTTGTGGATATAGGATTGGGATTCCATGTGGAGTTTACTTGGTCTGAAGCTTTGAATTACATAACACAAAAGGAAGAAAAAATAAAAAGGTATTTGTTGCAAAATTGAAAGCGTACTTGTCCTATAATGGTTCTCTAGGTTTTATCATTAGATTTTCAAATCCTATGCAACAATGATTTATTTCTACGGAGTGGCATAAATGGAAAAATTGAAACTGACTTTAATCACCTTGTGGTCCAAATCCTCATGTTTCTTGTGTTAAACTATGCTGGTAAGTAGGCATGATCTTTGATTACTATACTTGTTCTTTGGCCATGTCTGGCAGGAAATAACTGATTAGATTCTGAACCTTCAGAGGGATTTCTGATCTTGCATGTTGTATGTACACAAGCTGTTGGAACACGACAATTTTGCTTTCACTGTTTTCCTTTCTGCCCTCCCTTATATCTTGACATAATTAGGCTGATAATTCGTAGTCTGGTATATAACACCCCCAAGGTCCCATATCCAAAAAATGAGTATAGAAGACTCAGCTAGACCTAGGCTCAAGCATTTTGGGAGTGTGATGTTGGTTTCTGGTCCGCCCATTCTGATTAAGGGCTTGTTAGCACTATGGAAACAGCTAACTATGCTTGCTTAGATTTCACATTTCAAACGTCTGAGTTATTCCAAAATTGTGATGACGTTTCTAGTTTACTCTCTTATGTTATATTTGTGTAATTATCTGTTGATATTACTGGAACAATTTATCTCTCTTTTCAACCTGTTTAGATATGGTCCGTTGTTTTTGTTTTCTTCTGTCTGTCCTTCTTTTGTAAGGTTGAAATAACGTTGCAAGTTCAAACTTAAGGCATTGCTCAATTGACAGGCAATTAGAGGAGTATACACAGTTAATTGCATCTATTAAAGCCCAGATCAAGCTGGTACGTGTAGTTGATTGTTTCATACACTTCATTTTATTTTAATTTTTCCTCTTTCAACTATTTAAACTGCAGCTGCATATTAATTTTCTCTCATAAAAAATTGCAGTACTTAAAATGCATTGTGCAGTACTTAAAATGCATTGAATACCTACTCATAAATCACAAAGAATGTAGTGTGGTGTCTGACATAGGATTCTGGAACTGACCTGGGCGTTCAATGTTTCTTCCAGAGATCTTTTACTGGCCAATTTATCTATCTCAATGATAATACAAATTTTCATTTAAGAGAGATGAGAACATTATTTCATTGGTTGCATGCAGGTTTGTGAAGGGATTCGAGAGTTACTTCAAATTCCGGCAGAGACATCTGTGCCACAGCGCATATTTTGATGTTAACAGATATATTCACTAATTGCTTGATTTCCTCTTGCAATTATAAAAAATGAATTGCAAGGAAGTGGAAGAGAGATTATCATTAGTATAAAAGATTGTACCTATTTTATGACCTTCAAATTACCAGTTTTTATGCAGTGCTAAGTTTGGTTGTGATGAAGATGTAAATTGTGAGGATTTTGAAATTGAAACATGAATGAACACATTGGTAATGCACCCTAGTTTTTTCATCAATGGTTTTCTGTACTGTGCTTGAATGTGTCATAACATAAGCTCATTTTATTTTTCTTTTGGTATAAATTACAAGGCAGAGTTGAGGAATGAGAATGTACATATGATTTGAACTTGAGACTTTGCTTCTCTGGGTTATTTACTACCACTTCATGTTTGTTCAATTAAAGATTAATAGATATGGGCTGAGCTATCAAACCCATCCTAGATTGAACATTGAACTCCCCTTTGGTGCATGACTTGCACAATCTCATAAATTCTTAAATTTAATCTATAAAAAATTTAGTAACCTAAATTAATTGTAGAAAAAAAAAGATTATGCAGTAACCATTCGTGAATTTTATATTAAAAAATTAATATAGATGATAGGTTCATTATTTATGTATAGTTTTCTCTTGTAGATAGAAATAAAGTCGTTATCAAGGAAAGGAAAGCAAGGAAATACTTGGTAGTTGGATTAACCACCTTTGTTTGTTGGAAATTAAAAAAAAAAGGAAAAAAGAGAGGATCACAGAATGTGGAATCCAACAAAGATACCTAAGTCACCTCAAGTATGCCGGGGATTTGATATGACAACACATAAAACTGAGATAATGTTACAAAGAAGATGACAACACTATACCCTCTCTCTCTCATACTTCCCCTCCCAATGAAACTGCAAGATTGGATTGAAATGATGGCACCAATTCTGCAAAAAAACAAAACCAGTGTGTGTCATATCTTTTGTCTTCTTCTTTGTTTGTTTGGTTGATGCGTTCTGTGATTTTGATTATTCAATGGCATCAATAGCCGCAGGCCGTTGCGGCTTTTCAGGGTTGTCGTTTGTGACATGAAATATTTCACGTAACAGAGGCATCAATATGTGACTTCATTTTACCACCACCACTTCACTATTCACTTATTTCTTCCTTTCTTATATACTGTTTCAAAAAATTAAATTAGTTATTAAATTAATCAAAATATTAATTTAAGAATTAAAAGTTAGATTGTAATTAAATTATAGTTAAATTAATAATACTTAAAATATATTAAAATATATAACTAATGTATAAATTACAGATATTAAAATATATAATATATAATATTAAAATATTCAAGGCATTTCAATCAAAAAAAATATTTAAGGTATATTACAGATATATATATTTTAATAATTTTTGATCTTTTTCTAATAACTTAAATTTTTGTAAATTTCTTAAAAATATATAATAATATTTAGTAAAAACTAAAAAATTCAAAAAAATTGATTCGGTTGAATTGACTAGTTTTATTGTTCGATACTGATTTGACCATTTTTTTATTAATTTAAACTCTCACCGGTTCATATTTTCAAACCGAACTGGAGATCTAAAAAGTTTGTTGATTTTTCAATCGAACCGACTAGTTTGGTTCGATTCTCTGAATCATATTTTCATCAAAACATTGCATCATTTTTGTTTTGGTTTTCTTTAGGTTTTTGTTGAATATGCAGGTCTTGCAAAAAGTAGATAAATCATGCTAAGTGCGTGTTTGAAAAATCAGTGAGAAACTTTATAATTAAGAGTTTGCAACAATTAAATGATATTTGGTTTAAGTTTAAAATTAGAGTTTTGCAAAGTTAATTCTATCCAAACTTTGGTTTGTCATAAAACAACTCTAACTTATTTTTACCTAAACTTTAATTTGTCCAAAACCTAAGTTTTCTTAACTATTTCTCAAACAAGGAGTAAAATTGTAAGATTCAATATATTAAGAAAAACAAACGTTCAAGTTTGGAAACGGAGGATTTATTTGTCTACCATTCTAAATTAAGAAACTAAATTCTAATAGGAAATGAGTTCTAGGAACTATACAATTAATTTTTTTTTCAGTGTTATAATTAAAAAAACATTTTTGAATTTTGTCTGAACTAAATTTTCTTTTTGAACATAGTGTTTTTAACAAAATTGGACCATAAACAAAAATTTTGTTTCTTACTTTTTATTGCCTGACCTAACCCTTTTAAGTAGAATTTATATTAAGAGTAAATTAATGATTTAGCCTCTAAATATTACTCTTTTTTAATGTCTTTGAAGAATAAAATCTTTCTAATACAAAACAAACATGGTTTTAAAAGTTGAAGACACTCGAGCAAATCTATATCATTCATTAACAACAACCTTTTTTTTTCTTTTTTTCTTTTTTAAATTGATTGATGAATTTAGTTAATAATATTTTAAAGATTAAATTACTAATTTAACCTCAGAAAATATGCAGTTGTTGCCTATAGTACTGTACTATCCTCATATTCTTTTCCCTCTCTGTCACCTCCCATGGCCGTGCAGTACTCCAAAGTGTCTCATGCATACGCAAAAGTAAAAACACACGCAGGGGGTAGTGGTGGGTACATATATATATATATATAAAAGGTAAAATTAATGGTAAAATTATACTTCATATCCTAACATTTACATTAATTTCACTTTTGTCCTTAACTTTTTTTTGTTGTGTCAATTATGTTATACATTTTTTTTTGTCAAATATACTATTTTCATTAATGCAATTAAATTTATTGATAAAAATGTTGACTGAACAATTCACGTTGCACATTTCAAACGATATGTTATATGAGAGAGAGGGATGTAGAGATTGAGAGAGAGAGAACTCGAGGAAAGAGAGAGAGAGAGGAGTTGAGACATAAGAAAAAGATGAGAGAAATTTGGAAAAGGAGTGGAACGAAAGAGGGACAACAAAGATTGAAAGTGAGAAATAAAGAATATTTTTGAAATTTTAAGTTTGAGTTCATGACTTCACGTGACAGATGACGTGTCGTTTAATATGTGCCATGTGTATTATCCACTCAATATTTTTCATTAGTAGATTTAACAGCGTTAGTGGAAAAATATATTTTTGAAAAAAAAAGAACATATAAGATATAATTGATACAAAAAAGTTAAAGATAAAATTAAAATTTAGTGTAAATATTAGAGACATAAAATATATTTTTTTGTATATATATATATATATATTAATAAGTATTTATTTATGATTGGCTTAATTTATAAACTTCTCAGAAAATAAAAGAGCTAAAGCGGACTTTTCACTGTTTCCACTTGAAAGCACACATTTTCTTGGCCCTAGTTTTGTTCATTATGCCTCTGTTTGCCTCTGTAATTCAGTGTCTGTACCATCCCAAGTTGGTCCAGCAAGATTCCCACCCTTATGCTTTTTGAGTAAACTTAAGTCTTCATTCTTAGAACTCTGGCACACATATTTAGACCTTTAAAACAGGACAATACCTAGATATTTAGTTCTTTAAATTTTTATCTTATTCATTAAAAACATAACATGCAGCATATTATTGACATTTAAAAAAAAAAAGAACAAAAATTCTTCTGATTAATATGTTGCTTGAATAAGATTTTCTCCTCCTTCACTACCTTTTTTTGTCCTCACTTTAATTTTATTGAAAACTTACTATTTGTGTTTGGAGATGCTTGACTTATCTGATTCGTTAAATTTTAAATTTAATAATCTAAATTTTAATTTTTTAAAAAAATATTATTTAAAATATAAATTATTAAATTTAAAATTCAACGAGCCAAAAACTCTACTCTTTCACTATAGACACAAGCATAAGATTCATTTTGATTTTTGTTGGGCTGTTGCATACTGACAATTGTAAAGTACACATCTACATATTTATCAATTGAGTAACCTTGTTTACATCACTTGTACCATCAAATAAGCTTTTAACCTGAAAAGTGTAATTAGAAGTTTTTTTTTTCTTTTTAAAATAGTTATGCAGAGTGGCATAAAGATGAGTTCAAAAGCACATGCAGCCACTGGCAGTGTCACACACAATGAATGCGCAATAGTATTATCTTGACTAAAATTTTAGTTTGTTACCTCATTGTTATTTTTAATTTAGATATATTATCAACTTAGCCTTTCATAAATTTTTATTTTTAATTTAGTCTCTTATTTATTGATATATTTTGAATTTAATCCTTCACATATTTTTATTCTCAATTTAATCCCTCACAAATTGATATGTTATGAAATAAAGAATGAAAATTTGTAAAAAACTAAATTAATAACATATCAATCTGTAAAAAATCAAATTGAGAATGAAAATTTATAAGCGACTAAATTAATAACAAATCAATTTGTGAATGACTAAATTGAAAATGAATATCTTTGAGGGACTAAATTAACAGCATATTAATTTGTAAAAGACCAAATTAAAAATTAAAATATGTGACGGACCAAATTGAACAAAAAGAGATCTATAAAAGATCAAAAGAAAATTTTAGTCGTATTAACTTTATGATGCCTGCAAAGATACGTAATTTATATTACTTTGCTCAGAACAGAGTACATCATTTGGGCAATAATCATGACTCCTTTTTATTTGGATATGTAATGTCCAAGTACCGTATCCGAAGCTTTGACAATAACTTCAAATTTACAATTCACTTATATTATATCATAATTAAGGTAGAAAAATATACAGTTAGAAACTCATTCTCATTATTACATGCCTATTTTTCTTCTCTTTTGCTCCATTGATCTTTGTCCTGCACCTACTATTCTACTTCTATGTTGTCTTTCTATCTCAGATATCACAAGGTATGTTTCAAAATCAAATGTTATTGCTAGAATTGTTATGTTCACACACTCAGGACTAAACCTCTGGAGCGTGAAACTACACGGAGAACAATGGACGATCTAACACAAGCAATCTACTATCGAGAGATTAACCCAGCTCTAATACTATGTTAAGAATGATATTTGAATTTAACTCATTTCAAAAGCTAACTCGCGAAGAAGGATGTCCAATTCCATATAAAGAATCTGAAACACATTATTCTCTCTAATGTGAGACTTCAACATGTTATCACTAACAGTAAAACATGAGCTTCTTGATGTTCTCACTAAGTTTTGGAAGAGGTGTTGTCTTTGGAGGTGCAGCTCTGGATAATGTAGGGCTACTTTTGAACAAGGCCATGGATTCAGATCGATCAAAGTAGAGTCTACCTCTGTATGCAGCTAAATGGGCATAATAAGCAGGAGGAACCAAAGAAATCGGCTTGGTGCACCTAACAAAAGTATAGCATAGGTTGTAAACCAGCTTCTGGAATTCATCGGAAGTAAACTGGTTTTCGTCCCACAGAACATGGTAATGAGCCGGTCGGCTTGTTCCTTTCATTCCCCAGTGGCTACAAAGATAGAAATCAAATTCCTTCGGATGAGTGATCACTGAGTCAACCACAGTCCCTGGGGGAATATTCTCATAGCAAAAATGGTTTTGAGTGGAAGATTGATCGGCTTCAAAGGGAAACAACCTCGTGTGATGCCGCTTCTGTACTACTGCGAAAGTAATGAAGGGTTTGTAGCTAGAAAATCTGGAACATGCCCATTTGATGGATTGCAGTTCATCCTGCAGCACCCTATAGAACTGGGTTTCACTAACCCCATCTCTAAAGAAGATTATTCTCCTAGGGAGTTTCTTTACTTCGTGATAAAAATCATCAAGTAACTCCTTCACCATTGCACCAAGATCATAGATGATTTCTTGTCGATGTGTTTGAGACCTTATTCTTGAAATATATTTGCTTGCAGTTGGCCAGTTCATGCTACCAACAACAGCAGCAACAGATGGACTGTGATCATCAAGTGGATGAGGATGTGTTACATCAGCACCCATAAATATGGCTGGCTCATCGTGCCGAAAGAGTCTTGGAATTTGAGAGGGCAGTGAGTTGTACAAAGCAACTGTGCATCCACCAACTTTGGCATTGATTTTGAGGGCCAAATTAGTCAAAAATTGTGAACTTAACTTGCTGAGATTTGGGTACAAGCAGCATTGGCTCATAACCCCGATGCTAGTTTCTGCAATTCGTTTCAAGTCAGCATACCCTTTGTGTTTTCTCTCCATAACACAAATAAGCAGCTGAAGATTGTTTGAGGCAGTTCTCTGGATTTTGTTGAGTTTAGATTCCAGAAGGTTGACATTATTAAGCACCTGGGCTGATTCAAAAGCGGGGCTAGTAATTGTGCTCTTGTTAAGAAAAATGCCCATTTCTTCACACCTTTGAGATAGCTGGTTTATAAATCTGGGGATATTGGACTTCTGCTCAGGTGTACCACCAAAACCTATCAGTGCCCACCTTTCAATTTTACTTCCTTCAAAGACATGACCATCTAGAAGGCTCCACTGGCGATCATGACGTGAAGGAATTAGCTTTGTCACATGACCTCCATCCCCAAGCTTTAGCTTGGGAGGGTGAAGAATTCTCCCTGCCAAACGTGTCATCTCTCTTGACACTTGGAGCTTGAATTCTTTGTCCTGGTTGCCACTGCCAAAAGGTTTGTCTTCAAGACATTAGAAGATAATACAAGATAAAGGATTTGAAGTACATCTTAAAAATCACATTCTTCAAAATGCAAGAAAAATGAAACTAATTCAGTAATTTGGAGTTACCTGGTTGGCCCAACAGGCCCTTTCATGACTCCTTCGATGATGGCTTTTCGTTCCCGCGGTCTTTGGCAGCCCATCTTGAGTATTCTTGCTGTCTGATCATCAGATAGCTTTCCAAGGAACTTCTGGCCTTCACAGATGACACAAAGCTCCATAGGGAGATAACATGGTTTACTCCTACTGATTTGCAAGCATGGCAATTTGCTATACTGTATGTCATAGTTATAGTGATCTCTAAAGTAGCTCACAAGCCTCAGATTCTTTCCATCCCTGTCAGCGAACCAAAGATTTTCAGTAGCCTCCTCAGTTAAGCCATAGACACGGTACCTCTGTACAGTTTCTCTATGACAAACAAAGACCCTTATGTTCTTTAATGCCTTCTCCACCTCCTTCCTCTCTTCACCTGTCAAACTTGTTGTCTTCCTTTGAGAGAGATCTCTAAGGAACTCAAGACGCTTCTGCAAGTATGGAATCACTCCTATGCTCTCATGGAAAGCTGTTACTGAGAAATCAACATTGAGGGCAAGACCTTGTTGTGTTGGTCGAAGACTCTGAAAGAACCCTCTCAATCCAATGGCTCCTCCCCCAATCTCTTTGGTTCTTCCCATTGAAGTTGAATAGAATGACCTCGCTGCAGGTATACACTTTTCAGTTGGACTCTCCCTCAGAACTACATCCAAAGCTTGGAGATAATCCTGAGGAAGTGGAATCCAATCATCTCCCTCATTGCTCAAGTAGTTTGCCAACTCTTTCCCATTGATCTTAGAGACTAGTTTGATATTTATTCGGAACAGTTTAAGCTGTTCATGCTTCTTTTTCAAGTCACACATCTCCCTATAAGGTGATGACAACTTGCTTTTTGGGATAGGCAGGCTTATGTAGAACTCAAGCTTATCCTTCTGAAATTCAACAGAGCTGTAAAGGTTCTTTTGCCCATCATATGCCGGAAGAGCACCAGAGAGCATAATAGAATTGTTATCAACCAGTTTCTGTTTAATTGCCCTCGCAACTTGCTTGGAGGGATTAGGAGTAATTTCAACATTGTAGTGGTATATCTTTTGCAATGAATCAAATTGCACTAGAAAGTGGTTGGCAAGGAGAGAGATCACAGAACCCTCTTTGCCTCCAGAGTCTGGCCTCCTAGCAGCAATTAAAGCCTGTGGTTTTCTAGCAAGCGTTATTTTCTTCCCATCATCTCCCTCGAGGGATGCCTTGGCTTGCTGTTGAAGCCCCTTCGGAGCTGAATCAGTATGTGAAACCAGATTCAAGACTAATAACACATGAAGAACTCTAAACTGTAAAGTTATAAATAATGAAAACACCACCCAAAAAGATCTATAACGGAAGAAGAACATAACCAACGAGATACAAGAATTAAAAAAACCACCATGTTATTCACTGTTACATTCTCTTCTTTGCATCTAAAGTGCAAACATATATCAGTGCAAACATATATCAGTATTCAAGCAGTGAACTACTTTATTTTGTTGTATATGTAAACCAGTAATCTTAAAGAATGAACAACATCTGTTCATCAGACCTCGTTATAAGAGGGCAATTGAAAGAAGAATATTAACGTTACCGTGAACATCTGCGTCTTCTGAGACCTTGTTGTTATAAGAGGAGGCAGCAAGGGGAGAACTATTCAGCTTGAAAGGAGATTTACGCAAATGGGTTTTTGTTTTGATGGTCTGGTTTTGAGGGAACGGGGGCGTCAAAGCTAGTTGCAGAGGTATAAGAGAAGGTAGAGGAAGAAGAGCCGGGTAGTACCTCTGATACTCGTTTTGGCCGCAGAACCCGAACTGAGTCGAGTATTGTAGCAGTTGATGCTGATGATACCGATGCTCATGAGAGTTGGGTCCCCCCCTGAAGCTCCTTCTCTTGGCTATGAACTTCTTGTTACCACTAGACTCGTCTGTCTCTTCCATGAGAGAAACAGAGAAGGTGGGGAGTCCTGCTTTCAGTGTAAAATTGAAGAACTCACAACAGAAACCGAAACCGCTGATATTGCACACACACACGGGAATTTTTACTGTGTGATTCGCTGTTGCAAAGCAGATCTCATACACACGCTGTCTTAAAATTGAAACTGATATGATATGCTTCAATGTGAGGGTGGTGGCGGGGTTTTTGTCCTTAGCCTGAAAAAGGGGTTAGAGAATGGTATAATGTATGATAAGGAAAACTGGCAGAGGTTGAACGTGAGGGGTAAAAGGCTCTCTCTAAAGAGAGTATGTATGTCTTTAAGGAGTTTGCATTCTGTCTGCAAAAAGGGTATTTAGGGCATTAAAACCTTATACAGTACCTTGAGTTTCTGTCAAGAATACACAGGTCCACCCTACCCTACTCTTTCCCTTCGGAATTTGGATATAATGGCAAATCAAATGCAGAGGATGAGAGGAAAAGAATCTCTCTCTCTCTCTCTCTCTCTCTCTCTCTCTCTCTCTCTCTCTCTCTCTCTCTCTCTCTCTCTCTCTCTCTCTCTCTCTCTCCATCTATTTAGCCTAGTATTATATTTTTATTAAAATATTATCTATTAATTTAAGAATAAATTATCCATATAATCTTTAAAAAATTACAATTATTTTGATTTAGTTCCTCAAAAAATTAAATGTTCTAATTTAATTGTTAAAAAATAAGTTTATTTTAATTTGATTTTTTTTATTGTGAAAATAACTTTTATCAACAAAATTATGAATATATTCTCTCTCTCTCTCTAAAATGTTATCCATTAATTTAAGAGTAAATTATTCATATAGTCTTTAAAAAATTACAATTGTTTTGATTTAATTTCTAAAAAATTAAGCCTCCTAATTTAATTCTTGAAAAATTATGTTTATTTTAATTTGATTCGTTTGTTATTGGAAAAGTGACTATTATTAATAGAAATCATGAAATTTAGCAACAGGAGATTTTATAATTTAGTAAAAAAATTAAATTGAGATAAATATAATTTTTGAAAATGAAATTAAGACACTTAATTTTTTTAAAAACTAAATTAAAAAAATATAATATTTCGAAGATTAAATAATAATTCACTCATTGATTTAGTTATATTTTGGTACTTTTTTTAAAAATAAAATATAAAGTATTTTAATAAAAAATATATTAAATTATGTTTCTAAATATTCAAAAAATGCTATAACAAACTTTAATAAAAAAAATGTTACATTAAGTTACTCAATATCAAAAAAAATTCTATAATAAACTCCTCTAGTTAAAAAAAGTATACAATTAAATTAAAATGTAATATATTTTATAATTATAGAAAAAATATATACTCTAAGAACTTAAAAAGAAGGTTATATACCATCAAATGTATAGTCAATTAATGAGAATTTGTCATAATCTAACCGGAGATTTTGAGTTCAATTTCTTAATAATATAGTTACATTATAACTTGGTAATAAGAGTTTTTTTTATTGTAATTTTACGTGATTTGAATCCACTTGAATTTAAATTAGTTGACGTTCATAGAGTATCCAGATACTAAATAGTTGTTTTGAAAAAGAACAAAAAGGTTATATGATTTTAAGTAGTTGCAATAAATGATAGTGTAATTTACTCTCGTATTTTTATTTAATGAAGCTTACATAGTCACAAACATTTATTTCACATTAATTTATTGTGATGTTGATTTTAGAGTAGGTGGGGTCAATTTGATGACACATTTTGTCATTCTTTGGCAGTAATGTATCACTATTTTCTGTATTGTCTAAAACATCATGATCACCTGTGTTGTGTTATATCACTATTTTGTCGTCTAATTTGAGCAAGCTTTAATCAATGCCAATACCAGACACTGAACTTCTTGCTTCTCACGCTTCAGAAGAAGAAGAAGAAAATCCAATACAGACAAAAAGAAAATACTACTCTTACTTGTTCTGGATCACCATTCACCACAGCCAGTTTTGCAACTCACAAAATTGCTTATGAAACTAGAGAACCATTTTTACGCAACTTGTGGTATGGTAATCCTGCAATTAGGTCAAAACTCTCTAAATTGAGGGCATCGGTTGGTTTCAGTACTAGAGTTATTAGTGTCACATGCTAGCCATCATGTAAAGAAAAAATATACAAAACAGAAAAGATAAACAAAGCAAAAATCACAGAACATTCATGGTTCTAACAAGGTTCGGTCAATGTGACTTACATCCACGGACATAGAAAAATTCTTCTTTATATTAAGAGAAAATGTTTTCGAAACAATACATAGAAATCAAAAAAAAATATGTATATTAAAAATACATAATTGCATGTTTGCCTCACACCATAAAATACATAACTACCTTTCAATTCTTGTCTTGTTCACCCCATAGACCTTTAATTTTTTCTTCTTTTGAGTCGCGCTCCCATATTTCGGATCAAATCATAATCTAATTCATCAAATAATTTTAAAATATTCAACACATTCAATTTGTAACTCTACAAAAAAAAAAATTGCTAGTTAACTAATAGTGATTGAATGGCTGACATGTAACAATGTTGACTCTAGTGTAGAGCCAACAGAAGCCCTAATTTAAACATAACTTCAAAGGGTTTCCAAGTCAAAGACATGTGTTCAAAGTGTCATCTTTATAACGTGTATGTACAGTGAGAAGCAAATTATTTTATGTTGGGTTTTACTATAAAGTGTACATTTTTAAAGTTATAATTGACCTGTGAAATATATATTTTTTTATGTGAAAAGATCAATTAGAATTCATGTTTTAAAATACAAAACCATTTTTTCTTTTGCTTTGAAGTCTCTTGGACATTATTAGATGCAAAAATAATGTGTTTAAAAAAATGTTGAAGAAGTTTAGGTTTAGGCAAACCATGATTTATAAAATTAATTTTAAAAAAATTTAAGTTTTAGACAAACAGAAGTTGAAAGAAACCACAACCTATAACTTTTATCAAAACTATAATTTGAGGTTAAAACAATATTAATGTAAAAAATTTTAAATATATTATTTTGTACTAATTAAAACTACGTTAAAACTCAAAAAAAAAAAAATTAAAGACATACATAGCAATTTAGGGAAGTTTTAGGTGTAGCCAGCCTAATCCCTTCTCTAGACGCAAAGAATTAAGCGGATTTTAGAAGTAACAAACAAAATAATATTTGAACCAATAATATAATTTCACCCAAAAAAGGGCAAAAGCTACTCTATTATTGTTTGTTTCTAGTTTTGTCGTGGCATTTCATTTTTAGTGAAGATGATGTTACTGGGGTGGGCCATTCATGCACTTGGGAAGGTGGGTGTCTTAGGATAAACATATGGGGAATATTATTATTATGGTGTGAGACAATATCATTTGTGTGGAGCCTTCTAAGATTATGTGCATTTAATTTGGATCTGGGCCATATCAGTCCAACACCAACAATTAATTCCCCCTAATTGGCTTTTGTTTAGGGTTCCCTTAGCATATTACGGCCAAAAGTTTGGTCATATCACTACTGCATTTTTCAACCAGAGGAAAAAGTGTTGTAGGAAACGACTATTGACGCTGCGTGAGTTGTATTATAAAATATTACTTTTAAGAAAATATTTCATATCTCTATTGTAACTCAAGAACTAGAATAGTAGAGAGAGAAAATTTGTGTATAAAACCTATAGTATTTTCTGAAAGATAAATATCAGAACAGTAGAGACCCTAAAAAACACCATATGATAAAAATTTGGAGAAATAGTAAAACCTTTTTAAAAAAACGAAAAGATGAATATAAACTAATATAATGATATCATGGAATAGTGGTTAGTTATAGATAAAATTAAACTAAATTAAAACAAATAATTAATTTGAACAAGTTAAAAGATTTCAAAACAAATAAGCATGAAAATTATTACTGACGTAATCTCATCTTATTAAAAAAAGTAAAATTTGATTTATTTGATATGTCTTGCGTACAAAGAAAAAATCACCAAATTGCACTAAATTGGCCTAACGGTGTGAGTGGGTAAGCCTAGATTTTTTCCTACCTTTTTAAAAACTAATTATAACTTATAGATATGTAAAGTGTCACCCACTCTTAATTCAAGTGATGTGAGACTTCAGGTCTCATTTTTTTTAAAATCAACCATTTTTACAACAAAAAGAAAGTCTTTCAATGCTTTGATTAAAAAAAAAAAAGTATTGGTTCAAATGAAAATGGAAGGGACTTGAGCACTATAAGTACCTTGTCTTTGGGTTGATTTTTAAGGAAGAGTGTACGAAACTTAAAAAAAAAAAATGGGATGCATCCTACATTTGGTATCTAACTATACTTTGAGAGATTAGTCTTTCACGATCAAAGTGGGAGATAGTATATGTGAAAAAAAATGAAAGAAAGATATTTAATGCTAGAAAAATTTTTGTGTGGACACAAACTTAACACATCAATTTTATCCACAATCAATCAAATATTTATACTTAATAAAATAAAAAAAAATTACCAGTAAAATAAGAGAAAAAAGACTTTTGAGTTTCTTTATTTTCTTTTTCTTTTCTCTCTCTTCATTTGTGAACTATGTCTCAAATTTCACTGACTGTTCAGCCACAATTTTTTAAATAAATCTAATTAAATCAATCAAATTGTAATTAAATCAATCAGAAGAATTTCTCTTCAAAATAACCACAATCAAATCGAACTTTCTTCCTTTTTCTTTTTTTATTTCCTTTTTTAACTTTATGCAATCTCATAATTATCACAATTTACACAGCGACGGGCATGTGATTCTCGTGAATGTCTTTTTAACTTTTTTTTAAAAAAGTTGAATCTCTTAAATAGTTAATATTTTATTATCAATATTTAAAAATTTGTATAAAATATTTTTTAATTATTATATATAAAGATTTTGAAATTATTTAATAATAAAAAATTGATTATTCAAGGAGTCGAAATCTTTACAGAGTTTTTCTCTATTTTTTTAAATTGAAGTTATATTTTTACTCTTTTAAATTTATTGAATATAAATAGTAAAAAAAAATTTCAAATTAGTATTTCAAAAAATAAAACTTTTACTATTTTTAGAGATTCATAACGTCGTTACTCTTTCAATGAGTTAGTGTTTAGTTTAATTACGTAAATTTGATTAAGTTATATTAGATATATTTTTTAAAATATTATCAAATATGTTATTTATATTATTCATTATTAATATAATTAGACTTACTACAAAATAGGAAAGATCCAATTAATCAATCTCGATATATGAGAGACTAAATCAAAATATAGTTTTAATTAATGATATCAGGAAATTAAAAAGGAAACCTACCTCTTTCATTACAACTAATATTGATCTTCCTAAAAGAAAAAAGGAAAGTAAGAGATAGTAACTTAGAAATGAGAATAAGAAACTTCTATATATATGTATATAGAGTATAATATTAATTTATGTAATACTTGAAGATTGAGAGAAAAGTTATCGTTGAAGAGAAATCACTTGAAAACTTTTCATCATATCTTCTTGTAATGGGTATTCATGCAAGACCGTGGAATGTCTTTCGAAGGATTTGTTATCAGAGATGATTGGAAGGATTGCTTCTGACTCATTCATAAATCTCTACAATCTCAGACTAAGTTCAAGAGACTTTCATAATGCTACAGAAGACGACTATATTTATCAACAAGTTTCTCTGAAAAATTTCCCATTGATTCATTGGTTTCCCATCAGTGATCAGAAGTCTTCCTTCTTGAATCATTGTAGAGAGAGTGGGAATTTAGAAAGTGTATAAAGAGAAGGAATGCTTCAATTCTTCAGCCACGTGGAGTTCAAAACCAAGGGCTTTGAAAATCTACAGATGGTTGCTCAAAGGGGTCATAGAGAAGCCATGTATGTGGTGGCTATGATACTTCTATGCAGTGAAGAAGATGAAGCATAGGGATTTTTGAAGCAGAGAAAATTGTCAGATGCATTACAATACTGAGTTGTGAGTTGTAGGAAAAAAGTGTAGAGTTGTATAAGAGAGATGTGGATCAATAATAAAGTGGTTTGAGGCAACAAAAAAGTTTTTGTGTGATTGTGGGACTTGCAGAAAAGGATGGGAAGATGGATGATGGTGGATGATGAGGATGATGAGAATGACGAGAATGACATGAACATGTGTGAATTTTGCAGGTGGGATTATGAGCTTCGCTATTTTTATGCCATGTTAAATATTGAGTAGTTTCACAATGTGTATGAAAATTTATTAGTTTGAAGGTTTATATATATGTTTTCACTTTGCGTCTGACATTTTCATGAAGCCGAGATGAACTTCTCAGTGTTGGTAGTAAAACTGGCACCAATAATCATATAACGAATTATTTACTCCTTTAATAGTTACCAAATTGCATAATGTTTCTTTTTCTTTTTTCTTTTTTTATTCAGTTGATTTTCTGGAGTCAATTTTATTATTCACGTATGGCCTAAAAATTGAAATAAGGTCTAAAATGCTCAAAATCTTCAATTAAAATAAAAATCATATTAAATAATTGAAACTAATCACTGTTGAGAACTCTTCCCTCTTGAATGAGAGTTTTTCATAATTCATATAAGGGAAAAGAAAACTACACAAAAACTCCTGAATTTAAAGGTAAGTTCATTTTACCCCCTTACCTTTAAAATTTATCAAAATATTCTCTTTAACTTTTAGAGTTGTGCAAAAAATCCCTTCTTTAACTTTGTCATTGTTATATAGTTTGTAATATTGAGTGGAATTAAAAGTGCAGCATTGGATAAAATAAGATATTTAAAAAGGAATTTAATTGTTACTCCTTTTATTTGAAAATGTGTGCTTTTTTTTTTAAAAGATACATCTTTTAATTTGAAAGAATGTATCTTTTATTTAAAAATATATGTCTTTTTATTTAAAAAATATGTGTCTTTTTATTTAAAAAGAAGTGTCTTTTGATTGAAGAAATATGTCTTTTATTTGAAAGGATGTGTCTTTCATTTGAAAATTAAATTTTAAATTTATTTTAACATTTAATAAGACATAAATTAAATAGAATAGACATGTCTATTGAAAAATGAACGGATGAGACATTTATCTAAAATAGAATAGACATGTCTATTGAAAAATAAACGGATATTACTATTAAAAATAGAATAGTCATAACTGTTGAAAATAGAATAGACACATTTATGAACATTGAACAGACACACCTATTAAAATTGAACAAATACAACTGTTCAAACTCTATATATATTATTTTACGGTGGATATCTTGATTCCAAGAAGGTTTTATTGTATCCTAAAAGGGTTTGCTTGTAATTCTCCAATACATATACATAAACTCTTTAAAAAAATGATTTATCACGCTTCAAAATCTTTATTGTTTTCTATTTTTTAACATTCATTAGTCAAATTGTTTACCTTAACAAATGTTTAATCATGTAAAATATGTTTACATACATCCGTACGTATAGTGTTGTGACAAAGACATTTTAGGCATTTTAGCAAAAAATGACATTTTATTTAAAGTTAAAAAATTATTTAAAAAAAAAGAGGGCAAAACGTAAAAATGGAGGAGTCACGTGTGGAACCGTGTGTCGTCTGGGTCCAGATCCTCTGCTCAGAATTTTTCTATTTTGAGTTTTAGCAACAGTTAAAACCGTTGCTAAAACTCACAGCAAACCCCTGCTTGTTTTATTCTAAGCAGAGGATCCGCAGGAGTGTCGTCTTCCCCTTGCAACGAACACTAAATATAAAAATTGACAAATGGAACTCACACAGAGCACATATACTTTTTTTTTTTGGTAAAAGAGGAAAGTTAATTAAGATGATAGTTGTAATACATCCAGAGGAGGGAGCACATATACTTTACAAGCATCTTGATGGTCCTATTCTATTATACATTATAATATGAGAAGGTCATATATAAATATAATATACATATATATCACATGAACCTAATATGCGAAATTTCATTCATATTATTAACTGTAAAATTTAATATATAGTTAGATTATTTTGATCAAAAATACAAATTTTATGATGAATTCTACGTCAATTTATCTTCATCGTCAATGGGAGAGACCCAAAACGGTAACAGAGGTGAGAAGCTTTCTAGGATTAGCAGGATATTATAGAAAATTCATAAAAGGCTTTTCCCATATAGCTTTACCTCTGACCAAGTTAACAAGGAAGAACCAGCCTTTCTTGTGGGACAACAAGTGTGATAGCAATTTCTAAGAGTTAAGAGGGAGGTTGACATCTGCTCTTGTACTAACCATTCCTGATCCTTTGAAACCATTTGTAGTTTACACCGATGCGTCTCTTAAAGGATTAGGTTGTGTCTTAATGCAAAAAGGGAGAGTGGTAGCCTATGCCTCTCGGCAGTTAGGACCACACGAGCAAAATTACCCAACTCATGACTTGGAATTAGCTGCCGTCGTTTATGCTCTTAAGATTTGGAGGCACCACTTATTTGGAGCAACATTTGAAATCTTTTCAGACCACAAGAGTCTGAAGTATTTGTTCAATCAGAGGGTCGAGGGTGGAGGGGCAACGTTGTGTGACACCCACGCAGACGTGCTGTCACGTCCAAAATTTGAGTACGTGACCGGCACGGAAAGTGAATTTCATTTCACCTCCGTAAGCCTATCTTTCTCTTAAAAATCATACAATTCTTTTTCATGCAACCAAAACGAGTTTTCTATACATACTACAATTACTCACATTACATCACTGAATGAACCTACCCGATTACAGAGATTTCTAGATTTATACAACTTAGAATAAAACTTAACTATTATACCTTTATCTTGAACAAATGAAAAGGTAATTATGGACTAACGATCCATAATTCCTTGTTCCGATATTTACCTTCAGCTGTCAACTCTGAAAAAAAATATCAATAAGAGGGGTATGAGCAAACCACGTGCCCACTGAGTAGATAACACAATACTATGACAAAATAAAAATCATGCATCATAATGATAACATGCAGCAATCATACGTAGATCGATCATCATATGATATAATATTATTCATAATACTTCACAACAATATCCAAGTGAATCAAATGCATTTCAACAAAATTCAAAATTCACAACAGCAATCGATGAAATCAATTTCACACACAATTCCCGTACCAACCGGGTCGTCCAGAATACCTCTGGATCGTTGCCCGCGGCCCCCGCCGCATTCACCCTTATCGCTCCATTTATATTCTCCACCCTTATAGCTTCACATAGATTTCTCCATGGGGTGCACCACCATGCCTTTCCTTTCCAGTCAAACACAATCACAATCACATATAAAAACATCCTCAATCATAATCTTGAGCCACATACACAACTCAGTCATTTACAATTCAAGCCACAACATAATCAATGTGGTTCCAGCAACATAGCATGTATATAACATAACCCATAATATAGAACAATTATTCAACTCGGTTCACATGCCATTCACAATCCATCATATAACCTGCATTCATGGGAAAATAAGAAAATATAATTATATACATTACCAGACACGTTCCACATTTGTTTATGCCTCATCGTTCCACATCATCCTCTTCAAACTTGGATATACAACATATTTCCACTATGATGCAAAAGTCAATAACATATATTTAATCATAGCAAGTATTAACCCACTCACCTAGATTTCACGCTCTCGGCACTCCCACTTTGCACTTTGACCATTCCTATTGTAACCAGACAAAAACCATCACAGTTACGAAATAGAAAAATTTCCTACCACTACTCTCGACCTTCACTTACTTCTCGAATCATAACTCCTAACTGGTAATGAATATTCAAATGAAACTTATACCATTGGAAACTAGACTTAAAGAGCTTTCCAACGATATAAAGTTTGCCCAAAACGGAGTTCGTATGAAGAAGTTATGGCCGATTGAAAAATAAACTAAAATTTCCTGGTACACCTTGCGCCTGGGCGCCACCCATGCCTGGCGCCTGGGCGCCAATTCCTTCTTCTTCCCATCTCACATTGGCGCCTGGGCGCCACGATCGCGACCCCTTCGCGATTTCTCTCGGTTTTGGCCTAAATCTGGCCAAATCTTCACCGTTTTTCATGATTTCTTCCATGGGATCTCACCCTTAATGTCTAAGGAGCATTTAGACACCAAAATCACCAATTTTAATCGAGAAACGAAGCCAGAATCTCGATTTTACCTCAAACACTCTTAAAACTAGAAAATAGAGAAAAGCTTAAGAAATAGAAATTTATACCTCGATTCCTTGCTTTCCCTATGTTGCTTGGCTCCTAGAGGCTCGCCCCGTAGCCCGAGATCCAGCCTCCAAAGCCCGGTTGTAGAGTTGGAGTGTAGAGAGAGAAATTAGAGAGAAGGAAGAGAGAAGGAGAGGAGAGAAAGTGAAGAGAAAGAGAGGAAAGGAGAAAAATGAATAAAAAATAGGTGAGGCCACCTATATACTCGCCCGGGGTGAAATTATCACTTGCTCTGCAATTGACCCTCAGTCAAGACTAGCAAAAGCAAATTCATAAAATCTCACCTCAGGTGTTTCTAAATCCTCGGTGCCCCACAAATTTCCTTATTCACTTTAGTCCCTCTCAATATCTCAAACTCCACTTTAACCTCGAATCCATTATGTTTTCGGTACCGGACTCATAATTCATTCCCATAAGCTCTATTCTTCTTCTCGGGTTCCTACTTGGTCATTTCTCAAAAGTCCTCTATACTTTCTTTTCTTTTCACTTTAGTCCTTGAGAATTTGTAAAAATTTCCTAAATTAAAAATAAAAATTTCTATTCCCACATTTTCTTCACTAATTCAAAAAGAAAATTTTCCACATAATTAAATTTTTCACTAAACTTCAAATCAGACTTTAAATATTCATAAAAATTCTTGGGATATTACATTCTTCCCCCCTTAAAAGAATTCGGTCCTCCGAATTCAAAACTTACCTCAAGATTGAAGCAAATGCCAATATTTTGTTTATATCTCATTCTCTCTCTTAGAATTTTCACAATCAAGTACAAAATATAACAAGTTCAACATATTTTTATTTCTAATACATAAGTTACAGGCAACAAGCTGAACTTGATTTACAAAACAGATAATTTTAATACGTAAACATTAGATCAAACATCAGCTTTAGGTACAAACAAAAGAAAAGATAAATTAAGAACGATGATGCTTTTGAAATGCAGAAGGTGCTCCAGGTCTAGAAGAAGAAGGTGTTTCAGACCTTAAGGAGGAAGTTAATCGTTGCAGCCTAGAAAGAGTTTCTGGAGGAAACGTCTGGGAAATTTGGCGAAGTGCAGAAGTCACTCCATTCATACAGTCAATACATCTCGCTTGTTGGTCACGAAAATTTTGAGTTACAAACATCGAATGTCTATCAACTCTATTCGCTAATTCCCTAAAATGACGGTTCAAAAGCTTCTCTTGTTCTGTAAAGAGACGATTTATCAATCTCTCCTGGTCCTCAAAGTGGCGGTTTATCAGTCTTTCCAAGTCCTCCATCTTTTGTCTCATAAGCGCAAGCTCATTATTAGAAGATGTTGCTGTGCTAACATCCTCTAACTCTACTACATCCCTTTTTCTTTTCTTAGCCTCTGGTGACTCTTCCATGGATCTCTTATTCTTATAATTCTCCAGGCTAAGATTTAGATCTAGCTCTACCTTGCCAGCCTCAAAGTTTAAATTGAAAGATTTATTGCCGGCCATATTTTTCTGAGCTATAAAGGTTGTACAGAAGGAGAAGTTTGATGCTAGAAAGCTTATAGATATAAACTCTTAGTGTAGTGAGCAGCGTAATGGGGCATCCATTATATATAGACGAAATTTAGGGCTACAAAACCTTTACATCATACTCTAAAGATGACCTACAGACCTTATCCGACGCAATGCCAACGGTCTCTGATAAGCATGCCAGAAAATAACAAAATATAATCAAATACAAAAGATTTCCTCAAAAATTTCGGCTAACTTTTGACTCTTGCTCAAATTATTAAACTAATCGCCGCTTCAATTTATGACTTCCTAACTCTGTATTTGTCATATCCAATAATTCTAAATCGAGATATTACTCCATGAACGGGTAGCTTCATATTAACCTTATCTAGGTTTCTAATCCGTGACTTTGCCCTAAGCTTACACATTTTCAAACATACATATTAAAATAAAAACTTCTCACATCTACACATCAAGCGTTCCATAAAGTGAGAGAAAAATTTTACCTTTCACTTGCCTCTACGAGCATATATGTATATATGTATAAACATAGAGATACATCATTATCTATATATATTTTCATCTATTCAAGTTCTTTTAAATTTCAGACTTCTCATTCTCTGAATGTATGTAGAATCATTACATATTATTCCTGGCCATAACAAATAGCCTTCACTCTCTATGCATGAATAACATACATACATATCATATGTATTTAGATACATATAATCACAGTATAATTCAATCAATCATGTATATTATACTTAACTGAAGGCTTTCAAGAACAATACAAGAAAGCATAGAAATACATTTTAGTTCATCGTGAAAACATCCAAGACACTCTGTAATGGCTACATTGTCGACTTCCTTCAATTTCAGAAAATGCCAACGAGAGAAATGGAAAAACCAAGTGTAAATCGGCCGCAAATCCACCGAATATTGACTTTCGTGGTTTTGCCATTAATGCGACGCGTTGTTGGTGTGCATGCCTACCCTAGACTCCTAGCTTCCAGCTTGCAGAAATCCATAGGTTAAGCGTGTAGGGTACGGCGAAGAGATATCTTCTTTGTCTCTAAGTTCAAATTTTTCCTCTATAAGAACTGTCCCAACGTTCTCAGTTACCACACCACAAAGAGTAATCATCTCTGAGCCTACAACTTCCCAGCGTTCCTCTCTTCTCATACTCCCACATAAATTTCTAAATTTTTCAAATCATGGCCACAAGAAAGTACATTGATCTCACAGTGGATGCCAAGAGAGAAGAGCTCGACTTAAACTTAAGTCTGGGCAAAGACAAGGGCAAAAGACCTTTTGAAGGGTCTTTAGAGAAGCATATGGAGAAGAAAATGAAGAAGAATGAGGAAGCTGAGTAGACTAGCACGGCCCATACCTCGGAGGACAAAATCGCCTGTCTAGAGCAGGAGGTGAAAAATCTGAAAAAGATGATAGGAGACCTGGAGAAGTTAACTAAACGCAATCATGCAGAAATGACTTCAAGAATAGACAGGTTCTTCTATTGGTCTACCCAGTGCTTCTGCAATCAACAACAAAGAAGTGTTGACTGTATGAATGGGATTTACACTACCCTCCGCGACATTGCTCTGTCTCTCGCTCCAAGGAATGGTCGAGGGGTGATGATACAGTACAACCCTCCTAATCCGAGACCACCTCGCTTTTAGATTACTCATGCATGAGTAATTTTTTTTTTGCAATGTAATCCTTCTGCTTTTAATGCCAGTGGTTTCTTTTATGGGATGGCACTCCAAAAATAGTAATAATAAAATTAAGAAGGATAAAAGAAATCAGTCACACAAAATCAATCATGAATGTAACATATAAAGCCCCATACATACAATTTGATCCGACAGCAACAGAATCAAACAAATAATAACCTTTCCTTTACCAAGTTCAAAAGTATAGCCATAACTGTCTAAAACTAAAACTAAAACATAATTCATAAGAAAAGACAAGTCTTGGAGGAAAAGGAAATGAAAACATCCTACAGGACCTTCAATGGAGCCATCTCTCTATAGTCGTGCCCGGGTTCACCACGATAGAGGAGATCCCACTAAGGTTACCTTACTCTGTAATCGGTAGGAGACCTAATCCCAAAGCTCTGATACTAACTTGTCACGTCCCAAAATTTGAGTACGTGACCGGCACGGAAAGTGAATTTCATTTCACCTCCGTAAGCCTATCTTTCTCTTAAAAATCATACAATTCTTTTTCATGCAACCAAAACGAGTTTTCTATACATACTACAATTACTCACATTACATCACTGAATGAACCTACCCGATTATAGAGATTTCTAGATTTATACAACTTAGAATAAAACTTAACTATTATACCTTTATCCTGAACAAATGAAAAGGTAATTATGGACTAAGGATCCATAATTTCTTGTTCCGATATTTACCTTCAGCTGTCAACTCTGAAAAAAATATCAATAAGAGGGGTATGAGCAAACCACGTGCCCAGTGAGTAAATAACACAATACTATGACAAAATAAAAATCATGCATCATAATGATAACATGCAGCAATCATACGTAGATCGATCATCATATGATATAATATTATTCATAATACTTCACAACAATATCCAAGTGAATCAAATGCATTTCAACAAAATTCAAAATTCACAACAGCAATCGATGAAATCAATTTCACACACAATTCTCGTACCAACCGGGTCGTCCAGAATACCTCTGGATCGTTGCCCGCGGCCCCCGCCGCATCCACCCTTATCGCTCCATTTATATTCTCCACCCTTATAGCTTCACATAGATTTCTCCATGGGGTGCACCACCATGCCTTTCCTTTCCAGTCAAACACAATCACAATCACATATAAAAACATCCTCAATCATAATCTTGAGCCACATACACAACTCAGTCATTTACAATTCAATCCACAACATAATCAATGTGGTTCCAGCAACATAGCATGTATATAACATAACCCATAATATAGAACAATTATTCAACTCGATTCACATACCATTCACAATCCATCATATAACTTCCATTCATGGGAAAATAAGAAAATATAATTATATACATTACCAGACACGTTCCACATTTGTTTATGCCTCATCGTTCCACATCATCCTCTTCAAACTTGGATATACAACATATTTCCACTATGATGCAAAAAGTCAATAACAGATATTTAATCATAGCAAGTATTAACCCACTCACCTGGATTTCACGCTCTCGGCACTCCCACTTTGCACTTTGACCATTCCTATTGTAACCAGACAAAAACCATCAGAGTTACGAAATAGAAAAATTTCCTACCACTACTCTCGACCTTCACTTACTTCTCGAATCATAACTCCTAACTGGTAAAAAATATTCAAATGAAACTTATACCATTGGAAACTAGACTTAAAGAGCTTTCCAACGATATAAAGTTTGCCCAAAACGGAGTTCGGATTTAGAAGTTATGGCCGATTGAAAAATAAACTAAAATTTTCCGGTACACCTTGCGCCTGGGCGCCACCTATGGCGCCTGGGCGCCACCCATGCCTGGCGCCTGGGCGCCAATTCCTTCTTCTTCCCATCTCACATTGGCGCCTGGGCGCCACGATCGCGACCCCTTCGCGATTTCTCTCGGTTTTGGCCTAAATCTGGCCAAATCTTCACCGTTTTTCATGATTTCTTCCATGGGATCTCACCCTTAATGTCTAAGGAGCATTTAGACACCAAAATCACCAATTTTAATCGAGAAACGAAGCCAGAATCTCGATTTTACCTCAAACACTCTTAAAACTAGAAAATAGAGAAAAGCTTAAGAAATAGAAATTTATACCTCGATTCCTTGCTTTCCCTATGTTGCTTGGCTCCTAGAGGCTCGCCCCGTAGCCCGAGATCCAGCCTCCAAAGCCCGGTTGTAGAGTTGGAGTGTAGAGAGAGAAATTAGAGAGAAGGAAGAGAGAAGGAGAGGAGAGAAAGTGAAGAGAGAGAGAGGAAAGGAGAAAAATGAATAAAAAATAGGTGAGGCCACCTATATACTCGCCCGGGGTGAAATTATCACTTGCTCTGCAATTGACCCTCAGTCAAGACTAGCAAAAGCAAATTCA